>ML782983.1:124363-219485 GCA_009831015.1 Picea engelmannii
ACACGCCACCTACTCTGTGTCTGATGTAAGACAACAAACCGCCTTCAAAGTTAGGAAGTGACATAAATCAATTTATTTATGGACTGTCCGATGACTATCCAGTGATTTTCTTCTCCCCCGATGAGTGTTTTCGGATACCCCAGCTGTGCGTTATGCCCTGTCTGAGATGACTGTCCCGCCTTGCTTGGCGTCTAGCGCCTCCCAGAGAGGCTTACTCAGTGTCTCGGCATCTTTTTACTTGGAGTGCTAGCAAGCGTGTACCTACTGTCTCCACTTATTATACCTGCCGCGGCAGTGTATATAGAAATCGCTATGCCCGCTGACCACCTATTAGTGCAAACTTTGACCATAAATTTTTGCGATTTTCTAAAGTGTAACTTTAAGTTGTGGAATTTTTATATTTTTTTTTTTTAAACATTTAAATTACTTTTCTTTGTTCTTATTCGTTGATAACATAAACCCGTTATTTYTGTATTTCGGTATGGTTTGACTTACCTTCTCAACATTTCTATAAAGTAAAAGAATTAATATTGTCGTAGAAAAGATCAAAATATAGGATTGTGTATTTTTCGCGTCCTTCTACGGATCAGATTCATTAAAATTTAGGGGTTAGTCATTTCACTGTTTGATGAGTGGAGTGATGTTCAGCGCCATAGCTGCATGATTGCAGGTGCAAATATGGAGATGATTATGGCTGGTGTGCAATGTGATATTAATATTGGTTTTCGATTTGATCATTGACATAAATCCGAGATCATCCTTTGATTCTACGAAGATTTCAAATATATACATGATTGCTTTAAATTATTCCACCATGAATTTATTTATTTTATATACACATTACTTTATTTTTGTTAAAGTAAACTAATTATTCTGCCATCAATTTATTTAAATAACATAATAAGAAGGAGCTTCTCTTAGTGCTTTCAATCTGTCGGAAAAGACATCTATCATTGACGGCGATGGGCTGAGTAGAGGATATCTATTTTGTTACCACAAAGGCAACCTCAACCACTTCCTAAATAGATGTGTGGTTGGCTCTTACGGCCTTACAAAATTTATTGAAATTACAAAATTCAAAATTGAGAGGGTTGCGCCTCTCCCTTTCTCCATTATATGCATGTTGGATAGCTGGCACGCTGCTGACATGGAGTGATTCTCCTGCATCAAACTCCTTAGCTGGAAAAATCATGAGCTCCTGCTCATGAGCTCCTCTTCTCCAGTGTTGAAATCCACCTGGATCCCAAACTGTTCTCTGGAGTTGTCCATCTGCTCCTCTCCAGCTATGTTGTTGTTGTTGTTGTTGCTTCTTCTTCCCTGCTGCTCTTCCAGGCTCCCTTATGCTCAGCTTCCCTTTGCTGACCGCTTCTGTTGATCTGATCATCAGCCTTTTGATCTCCTCAATTATCTCTTCCAGTTGCTCCAGTGGTTGGCTCTTTGTTTGCAGTCTTCTCTGCTGCACTTATGTCTCCTTAGTGGGCAGATTTGCTTGATCTCCCATGCTGTCTTTATTTCCCCTTGTGGCACTGAGTGGCCACTCTGCTGCAGACTCCATCTCTACAGTCTCACTACTAAGTTGTTGCTTAGCTTCTCCCTGTGGCAGTTCTACAGCTGCCATTTCTCCTGCTGGCATACTTCCAGCTTCTCATGGGGCTGGTAGGCTCCACTACCTTCTTCCAACTTAGCCTGTTGGATGTGAAAGCTTTTCACCATCACCCTCCTTTCCAGGGCTTCCAATTCTTGATACAGATCAGCAAATTCTGTGTTGTCTGCTTCCTCTTCTGCTGCAAGCTTCAGTGCTGCAGTCATCTCCTGTTCAGCTTCCTGGCTGAAAATTTTGAGCCATTCTTTTGAATGCTCATCCTCTTCTCCTTGGGAAAACATCAGTGTCTGCTCCACTTCTCCCTCCATGAAAATCTCTGGTAGTTGTCCTCCCGTTTTTGTTGCATCTGCAACACATGTTTTGGCCTCAACTGGGCTATCTAGTAGGAATACCCGAATTCCCCCAATCATCAAAATGCTCTTCTAATTTTCTCCTGTCAGCACTCCTTGCTGATCTGAACTCTCCTCTGAGTTCCTGACACTTTCAGATAGTCTCATCTCTTTCACCTTGTCCACCTGGAAATTTGGGAGTTTTTTGTTGCCCGCCTGGCAGTCTATGACATCCAGTGATCCCATCTCATTGCCCACCTGGCAATCTGAACTTTCAGCACTATCCCCTTGGCAGTATGTGAGACCTTCTACTGATCTCTTCCCATCACCCACCTGGCAACTCGAAAGTTCACTTCTGCCCACCTGGCAATTTATGAGATCCTCTGTTAATCTCATACCATTGCCCTCCTAGAAATATGAATTTCCATGGATGTCCTCCTAACAGTCTATCATATCTTCCAATGATCTCATTTCATTGCCCACCTGGCAATTTGAAAGTTCATCCCTGCCCTCCTAGCAGTTCATGAGATCTGAAACTGATCTCTCTTCCTCATCACTGAGGGTTTCTCCAACTTCTGGCTCACAGATGCAAACCAGCTCTGTGTTACTGAGGCTTTCAGCATACCTCGACCATATTTTCAACAGCCTTTGTTGTATTTTGGCCAACAAATCCTTGACTGGCCACTTCACCTTCTTTTCCATGGGCCATTCATACACCCATTGTGTTCTTTCACTCTACTGCATTATTAATGCAAGCTTCTCCATTCTCGCTCTTATCTCATGGAGTTCCTCACCAATTTCTGCTTTGGTTTTCTGCTGGTGGTCTCCTCTTCCACCATGCTCATGGCCTTCAGTAGCCATCTCTACCTTCTATCTACCCTCCTGGAAAACTTATGGATCACTCTACACCTGAGAGCATCTCCATCTTCTCCTACAACTCACCTGGCTGTCTATTGACTGTTGCGCACCTACAAACAATCACCACAAAGCATTAACACCCTGCTTCTTTCACCTGCTACATACAGATGAATCTCTGCTTCTAGTTCCACTTGATGTTACCATAATTTTTTTATTTCAACCCCTTTGTCTTCTATCTGCAAACAAAATCTCGTTCTGATACCAATTGATTGAAACCCCCTACCTCAGCAGGGTCCACTGACCTCCCGGTCTCTGGATCGTTCTTCTTCTGAGACGAAATATCTCTTCAGGCTCCTGTTGGAACCCTTTAAACAAATCCACAGGTCCCTTTGTCCTCTGGCACAGGCCTTGAGAAGACCTATGCATGCGCTCCGCTTTCGGCGCCCTTCTCTGTTGTGAACTAGAACACCTTTCGCATTTCGGGTTTTCGGGACTCCTATATGCGAGCTCTTCCGAGCTCCTTGTTCTTCCAACTCCCGGTATCTAAAAACTAACTGTGACCATGGTCCTCTCTCGGGATTTTGGAATAAGCGATTTCGCGATTCCTGTTGCAGACGGTTCTTGGTCCTTCAACCTCCCGGACCCCGGAATGCCGAAATCTACCCGCGACCATGGTCTTCTCTTCGGGATTTCAGAATTTGCAATTTCGCAATTACGCAAGTCGGGACTCCCTGTCTCATGACTCCTTCGCTCTTAAACTCCCGATTGTCGAAATATCGAAAAGGGATTAGCGGCTCGGCTCATGCTCTTCCTCCGAAGACTTTCGGGGTTTCGCGATTTCATGAGTCGGGACTCCACGTCTCTTGACTCCTGGCCTCTTGAACACCCCGATCCCGAAATGTTGAAATGACGGTCCACGACCAAGCACTACCGGCTTTCACAATTCGGGAAACCGTGATACAAGTGTTCCCCCTGTTCTCTATCTTTCGAACCCCCGGTTCCCGAAATGCCAAAATCTCTCCCTCTGAGAGATCAACGGCCCAATCCTCTTGGAACCGAAATCTTTCGGGCCTTTTCCTGAAACCTTGACCGCTTTCCACATGTCCTCCTATGGACATTCACGATGCTTCTACGAGGGTTAAACCTCATTCTCCTCTTTTCGGATCCGATGGTTAGTGGTCCTTTACACGAGATCTGACGGTCACGATCTGATCTTCTGTGCACCTCCTATGTGCGCTCCTCCTGGGGATGTATCCGTGATCCAGCGGCTCTCGGGCCACTCCGCCCCAGATCCAACGGCTGGCGCGATTTAGTGCACCGGGAGTGTGTGATGCAGCGACTCCAAAATCCCTTGCGGCTCCAAACCCTGAATTCCGAAATGCTGGAATTCCGAACTCCTGAGCTTTGTCGACTGTGAAACCTCAAAGGGTTTCTCAACCTTATGCTCCTTTCTTCTGTTGCTCTGTGCACAAAGGCATTGTTCCTCCTCAGCTTCGAGACTTAGAATAATTCCATTTTTGCACACTCCTTGTGCTACTAAGTACTTTGCTAAACTCAGATCCGAAGTATTTCTTTTAAAGAAATGCTTCACGCCCTCCTGGCGTTCTTCAGCTCGTTGCACACCTTGCAGAGCTTGTAGAGTGTTCAACAACTCTGCCAATGTCTCTCCTCGACACTTCTTCTCTCTGAACTCGAAATAGAGTCCCTCCTGTGCAAAATTGCACATGCTCAATGCCCTCCTGGCAGAGCCTTACAGAACCTTCAGTAGTTTTGTTTCTTCTCTATGCCTTTCTTTGCACAGTTTCCGCTCAAGCACGCCTTGCTGAGCCTATAGGATGTTTAGTAACCCTGTGAGTGTCTTCCCTGTGACACTTCCCTTATCTCAGAACTCGAAAGAGAGTTATTCTCGGTGCACTCCTTGCACTCGCTCGATGCCCTCCTGGCAGAGCTTCTACAGACTCTTCAGTGACTTTGTCTCTTTACTGAACTCGGAACCGAGTTCCTTCCTGTGCACTCCTTGCACCTCTGCTGATGAAGGTTCAATGCTATCCCTCTTGAGCTTTCCTGAGGTTACCTCACCTCTGTCAACACACCCCTTGCAGACTATGTGCACTCCTTGCACTCGAAAACTCAAAGACGAGAAGAAATTGAAACTCATGCAATGCTTCACCAGTGATGCATTAAGACATGAAATGCATAAGAACATGCAAACATCAAAAACACAGTGTGCAAGAAAAAATGCTTTTCTATTAATCTGTATGTCTATACAAATGTTTACAAAGGCTAGACTGTAACAAGTCTCAGCTCTCTCTTGAGACCTCTCTGCTCTGGTCTCTTCTCCTCCTAACTCTCTACCCTAATTTTCTTCCTCTCCATCACAAAAAATGAGGGCTCCCATGAGCTTATCCTCCACTTCACCATCTCTGAGCTATCACTATCACAGAGCGGCTCCTACGGATACATCTCATAAATGGATACCCAGTCCTGACTACGTCCTGGGTTTGCTGCAGGCTACCATTTAAGGCAACCTCAACCACTTCCTCAATAGATGCGTGGTTGGCTCTTATGGCCTTACAAAATTTATTAAAATTACAAATTTCAAAATTAAGAGGGTTGCGCCTCTCCCTTTCTCCATTAAATGTGTGTTGGATGTGTTGGTTGGTTGGCATGCTGTTGACATGGAGTGATGCTCCTGCATCACATCTTCCCCTTCATATTGTTCATATTCGCAAACCCATTCTCTATGTGGTGTCATATTATAGGATGCTCCTGAGTCAATCAACCAAACATCTTGATCCAACTGTGTATTGGTCAACACCAGGTACACATCACCTTCCTTATTTGGAGTCGTCTTTCTCTCAGTCAACTACTTCTCATCGGATCATGTATTGACTTCTATTTCCTTTGAACTGCAGTCCCTTTTGTAATGCCCAACTTTACCGCATTTCCAACATCTTCTCATCGACTGAACCATGGATTTAGATCTACCCTTCGACTTACACTTTCTACCAGAGAATTTTCCATTATCTTTGTCAATCGGTCAACCTCTCACCACTAAAGCATCTTTGGTCGATCCTTACATGTTCATCCTTCTCATTTATTCTGATAGTAGAGATGCAACCACGTCTTCTACCGCTAATGTGATTGTATTACTAACTATAGCCATGACTAAGCTATCCTGGGAGTCTGGAAAAGAACATAATATGCTAATAAATTTATCCTCCTGAATGATTTTAATATCCACAGAAGACAACTTGTTTATAATGGTATTAAATGAATTTAAATGCACAGTCACCGAACTGCCATCACTCATCCTTAAAAGATACAATTTATTTATGAGAAACAAGTTATTTACCAAGGATTTCGACTGGCACAAGATTCCCAACTTATCCCACAATTTATTGGCTGAATATTCACCTAAGACATTCAACAGTATTGAATCTACAAGACAAAGTCGAATCATACTCATTGCTCTTCTCTTGAGTTTCTCCCATTCTTTCGTTGACATCCAGTAAACAATATCTTCTATTGAATAAATAAAATAGGTTGAAACTGCAAAACTGAAAACAACTTGCTTGAATGGTGGTAGGTATCTCTGAGAAGATATGTGGTTGCTACACGCATTCGTCTGAGCAGAATGATTACAATGAGGCTCCAAAGGCCTTTTTAACATTACTCATGAATGCCAAAACCCTAGGCATCCAAAAACCTAACCCTAGGATATGAAACGCCAAAATTTATGTGGGCCCCAATGGGTAAGTTGGTAACTCAACTTCCTGGGGTCGTAACTTTTGCATATGACCTCCGTCTTAGGCGGCTGATAGCCCATTGGAAAGGTATTTTCGAGAACTACACCTTCTATTGTTAACTTTGACTATGCCTACAGTTTGACTGTGGCAAGCCAAAAAAGCATTGTGTAGGGCCCCAAAATGACAAAGAAGTACATAAAGATGTACTGACATGGAAACTTCAAAAATAAGCCAATTGGATTAGTTGGGCGGCCACCAATATCCACCTGGAAGTTGTGTAGGGCTTCAGACAACCCCAAAAGTGTAGAAACCCAAATTAAAAATAATTACAAAAGAACATGTCGAACTAAAAACTGTCAAGAGTGGCTAGTTGGAACAGGTGGATGGCCACCAATATCCGCCTAGATCAGTTCTCCCCCCTAAGGAAGTAATGGTCTCCATTGCATTGAGTGCCCCCATCAGGTGAAGAAATCTCTGTTGAATTTGGATCTAGGTGAGCCACTTACATTGGTGCGGGAGTTACCCTACCTTGACAACCCGATAAAGTTGGATCCTCTGCTGGTAAATTCCCTTGACCTATGTGTCCACTACCTGATCAATGGATTCTTGGTCCATGTCGTCGGGGTTGAGCTATGTTGGTGTCAATTTTTTTGCGATCTCTGAGGTGTCCAATAATGGTGGAAAATATGGTTGGAGGAGGCCCACATTGAACACTAACATTGTTTAGGGCCCCAAAATGGCCCTGGAAGTAAAAAAATATGTACTGGCATGAAAATTTTAAAAATAAGCCAGTTGGATGAGGTTCGCAGCCACCAATCTCCACTTGAAAGCTGTGTAGGGATTTAGACAACCCCGGAAATTTAGAACCCCCAATTAAAAATAATTATGGAAGAACGTGTTGAACTAAAAAATGTCAAGAGGATCCAGTTGGAATAGGTGGGTAGCCACCAATGTCCACCTAGATCAATCCTCCCCCCTTAGGAAGAAATGGTCACCATTTTGTTGAGTTCCCCCATCAGGTGAGGAAATTTCTATTGAAATTGGCTCTGGGTGAGCCACTTGCCTTGGTGCAAGAGTTGCCTTGCCTTAACAACCCGATAAAGTTGGATCCTTTGTTGGTGAGTGTCCTTGACCTGTGTGTCCACCATCTGATCAATGGATGCTTGTTCCATGTCGTCAGGCTTGAGCTCTGTTGGTGTCAACTATTCTACGATCTCTAAGGTGTCTAATAATGGTGGTCCACATTGAACACTAGGTGCAAGCCAAGGAAGGGGGGAGTGTTGAGATCAAAAGTATTGTCACCCACAACCTTGGTGATAGTGTAAGGCCCATAGTGAAGTGGATGGAGCTTTTGATGGGGCCATGTAAGGTGTTCTTTCTGCAAATGTAACCAGACCTTGTCTCCCACCTGAAAATTGTGTGGTACCCGGTGTTGATCATGGCTCTCCTTGTACTTAGCATTGGCTTTCTGCAAAATCTCATGGACCTATTGGTGGATGTGTTGAATCCTCTCAATGAATCTAGTGGCTTTGTTGGCCTCAGACTGAACATGGGAAGAATCTGTATGTGTGGTTGCAAGAGGTAGTGCAACATCAATGGGACCCATGGGTTGGAATCCCAGCCCCACCTGAAAAATGCTATGGCTGGTGGAGCTATGGAGAGCCTTGTTGTAGTTATGTTGAACATAGGGAAGACTCTCATCCCATGTACATGGATACTTAGAGTTATACATGCGCAGGATCTGCACAATCATCCGATTGACGACCTCCATTTGGCCATTGGTTTGAGGGTGGAAGGAAGTGGATTTAGTGAGCTTGGTGTCCAACAATGACCAGAGACTCGACCAAAATGTGTTAAGGAACCTATTGTCCTGATCGAATATGATGGTCTCATGTATCCCAAAATGGACCCACACTCGTTCGAGGAAGATCTTGGCAGTATCTGTCGTTGTGATTCTCTTCTTGCGGGCTGTGAGAATGGCCATCTTCAAAAACCGATCAACCACCACAAATATGCAATCATTGCCTTCCTTGGTGAATGGAAGACCAGACATGTAATCCATCAAGATGTATTCCCAAGGCCTCTTGGGAGTAGGAAGAGGGATTATAAGCCTTGCTTCTTGATGGATGGCTTGGAAATGGCACAGTTAGTGCAAGATCTGATATACTTGTTGACGTCTTGTCGAAGTTTTGGCCAATAAAAATGTTTCTGTAGAACGGCCATAGTTTTCTCCACGACAAAATGTCATGTCATCTGACTGTAGTGAGCCTTGCAAATCAGCTTTGCACGCTTGCTTGCTGGAACATAGAGATGCCCCAGATGGCACGACAGTCCATCCTTAATGTGAAAATCAGTGGCATTTGCAATTGTACCCAAGATCTAATAGGTGGTGAGGAATTTAGGATCTCATTGATAAATTTGGGGCCACTCAGATGCCTAATGCCCATAGGAATGGAGCATGGTGGTGAGTGCAGCCACGAGAGGTCGACTGAGGTAGTTAGTGACATGATTTGTGCTCCATGTCTTATACTTGAATTTGAGATGGAACTGCTATAGGTATGTGGACCACTTTTGATGGCAGTCGTTCTACAACTTCCCTTGTGACTGTATGAAATGCAGAGGCTTGTGATCAGTGTGGAGGATTCTCTCCTTTCCCATAATGTAATATTTTGCATTGACGACAAGCTTGCACAATGGAATACATTTCCTTGTCACATGTGGGGTATTTATGGACGATATTTGAGAGGGTCTCACTATGGTATGCTACTGGATGACCATGTTGAGTGAGAATTGTGCCTAAATCATAGTCAGAAGCATCAGTCTCAATCTCAAACGGTTGTTGAAGATCGGGTAAGGAGAGTATTGGAGTTGAGCACAAGTGATGCTTCAGATCATAAAATTATTGTTGTTGTGCCTTCCCCCATGTGAAATTTTCCCTCGCACTGCCCTTGGTCACTTGGCTGAGGTCCCATGCAATATGGGAGAATCCCATCATGAACAGTTGGTAGAAGTTGGCAAGTCCCAAGAAGCTCCAAAGGTTGGTTAGTGTGCTCAGGGCTGGCCAATCATGGATGACTTAGATCTTGGCTGGATCCACATGTACCCCATGCTCATCAACAATGTAGCCCAAGTATTGGACCATGTTCATGCCAAAGGAGAATTTTTCCAAGTTGGCATATAGCTTGTGTTGTCACAGAGTGCTCAAAACCTGTTGAATATGTTGCATGTGCTCCTCCCAAGTTCTGTTGAAGATGAGGAAGTCATCCAGATATACCACCACAAAAGAATTGTTGAAGGGTCTGAATACATCATCCATCAACCTCTTGAAAGTGATTGGTGCATTTGTTAATCCAAAGGGCATGACCAACCATTCGAAGAGACCTTCTTTAGATTTGAAAGTTGTCTTCCATACATCAGTCGGTTCGATGGGAACCTGGTGGAAGCCAGACTTTAGGTTAATATTGATGAAGAGTGTTTCCCCCTTGAGTTGGTCAAGAAGGTCATCAATTTGAGGAATTGGGTATCGGTTCCTGACTGTGATTTTATTTAATGCTTTGTAATCAATGCAAAGCTGCCAGGTCCTGTCTTTCTTCTGCACCAGTACAATCGAGATTCTGCAAGGGGAGGAGTTGCGTTTAATGTGCCCATTTTGAAGTATCTCTTGGATCTGACGCTTGATTTTTTTATTTTCCATCAATGAGCAATGATAGATTGTTCCATCATGCAGAGGTTAGATCAATTGGATGCTTGACTAGGCAGTGTGTCGGTACCCTCGTGCATGAGGAGAAGATGTCTCTGTACTCTTCCACTATCCCATCCACTTGCTTTTGTTGCAAGGAGAGGCTCCATGTAGAGGCCACGGATGTGGCAAAGACCTTCTGCTTACTATGAGCATGGATCACAAAGAAGACGAACTTCTCGGTCTGTGAAATGACCTTACTACATTTCTTAGCAGAGATTAAAGAAATAGTGGTAGTCGGCGCTACCTCTGGTATCCTGTAAAATTGTCTACCCAAAGTAAAAATAACACCGCAGGGTCTAGACTCATACACAACATGTTGCTTCCACAAGTATGGTTGTCCTAAAAGAACATGACAAACTTCAAGGGGAGAAATATCACACAATACCTCACCTTTGAAGGGCTTGATGTCATAAGGCAGATGACATTGTTGGCGGACGCGGAGATATCTTCTTTGGCGAAGTCAACTGATGGTGTAGGGATGTGTATGCGGTGTCAATGGCAGGTCCAGCCGCTTCACAACCTCTGCTAAGATCAGGTTCTTCTGACTATTGCTATTGACAATGAAATGAAGCGGAGCCCCCTTTACCCACATATGTGAGTGAAAGAGGCATTCCCCTTTCTTTGGTTCTTCTAGTTCACTTGGCTAGAATTTTGTGGTAGCGAAAGTGGCATTGGGTTCGACATCGATAATCCACTTCCCTCCTTCTGGATTTTATTTGGAGTCAGAATCTTCCTCTGACACGAAATCTTTCAGCTCGGCCACCAGTGTCTTCTTAGAGAGACATTCTTCAGTGTTGTGACAAGGGATTTTATGGTATTCACACCACTTTCATGTGTCCTTCTTCGACTTCTCATTACCCTTCTTGTGTTGCAGCTTGGACTAGTTGTCCTGAGAGTATCCATCTTTGCTTTGTCGCTTGTTTTGTGGGTTGGGGCGGCCTTTTCCCTACTTCGGCTATGAGGAGTTTGCAGATCCAAACTATCGCCTCTTTTGCTTAAATTTATGCTCGATCTTGGAAACATATCTATAAGCCGCACTTAATGATGCGATGTTCAGAAAAAACATTTTTGTTTCAATGTATCTATGTAGACAACCATAGTATTTGAGCAACAAATGTTGTTCAGAGCCTTTGATACCCAATTTGGTGTGCAGGGTATGGAAAATATTGGTGAAATGTAGTACTGTCTGGTACCTTTCATGACGCAGCATGGTCCATCTTGTGTATTGGTCCTCATAGCTTCCAACAAGGTAGTATTGTTCTTTAATGGCATCCATGAAGGAATCCCATGTCAGGGAAATCGCAAATATTGCAGAATCCTCTATGGACTTTTTCTCAGAGTAAGTATCCCACCAGTCCTTAACATGGGGGACGACCTTGAGGAGTGCAAAAGTAATATTTTCCCTTTTGGAAAAATTGTGGACCGAAAAGTACCCTTCGAGCAGATTCAGCCATTTATCTACAACATTTACATCTATCAGTCCTTCAAATAAGGTAATATCAAAATTTACTTGTACCTTGAAGTGGGTTGCATGGTCGCTTGATGAAGATGTGTCTCTTGTGGGAAGTCGTCGAAGGATCTGTGCAAAGTTGTCCATCATTTTGTTCCTTTGTCATGCAAGGGCTTCCTCGAGCAACATTTTAAAAGGATCTCCTACTCCATCATCTTTTTTCTCATCCCCCAGCATGACCGATATTGCAAAGGCTTGACTGGTTCAAGTCACAACCTCTTGTACCCGGATCTTGTCGGGGACATGCACGAAGAAAAATAAATGAAGAGTAGACTTCTTTGATACCACTGATACGGATTTATGAGAGGAAGGAAATGAATAACAGACTGAATACAATAACACAGAGATACGAAGAACAACAACAGATATCCAGTGAACAATATCTTTTATTGAATAAATAAAATAGGTTGAAACTGTAAAATTGCATAACTGAAAACAACTTGCTCGAATGGTGGTAGTTATCTCTGAGAATAGATGTGGCTTCTAGGCGCATCCGTCTGAGAAGAATGATTACAATGAAGCTCCATATCTCTTTTTAACATTACTCGTGAATGCCAAAACCCTAGACATCCAAAAACCTAACCCTAGGAGATGAAATGCCAAAAGTTATGTGGGCCTTGATGGGTAAGTTGGTACCTCAACTTCCTAGGGTCGTAACGTTTGCATACGAGCTTCGTTTTAGGCGCGTGATAACCCATTGGAAAGGTATTTTCGAGAACTACAAATTATTGCATCGAAATTTGAATTTGTCTATAGTTTGATTGTGGCAAGCCAAAAAAACATTGTTTACGCCCCTCGAAGTACATAAAGATGTACTGACATGAAAATTTCAAAAATAAGGGAGTTGGATTAGGTAGGTGGCCACCAATATCCACCTAGATGTTGTGTAGGGATTCAGACAACCCTGGAAGTGGGGAACCCCCAATTACAAACAATTATAGAATAATGTTTTGAACTAAAAACTGTCAAGAGGAGCGACTTAGAATAGGTGGGTGGCCACTAATATCCACATGGATTAGACTTTCATTTAAGATAAGTTTTCCTTATGTACTTGTCTTGTTTACTGCATGCACTTTTTTCGATGTTTCACATATGTTAAATTATTTTATCTGTTGCATATGAATATTTGTTGTTATTATGATTATTGTTGTTCTTTCATATAAGTTTGGTGCATCAACCTGTATATGTAGTTGTGCATGGATATGACAAACGTAGTGGTCTTTCCTGTTAAATTAACCTTGTGGTTCTGGTTATGAATCATCAAGAAAAGGGTTGAGTGGTCGAGTGCACAAGATCGTAACCTATGTACTTCATAGGTTGGAACTCTAGTGTGTGTGATTAAGAAATTAGACCCCACACACAAGATTAATAAAAGTTGTGCATGACACACAAGTGGTTGTGCACACAGTTGCACTATGGGGTCAGTATGTTGGTGTGTGCAGTTATTTGAAATAATTCCTCTGCGTAAGGTTGTACTAAAGGAAATTGTTTCTTATGTTGTTATAAGTCAGGTGACATGATTAATTTAGGACTGATTGCATTACCTCAACTGATGTTGTGCAGACTTATGTGAAAAGGTAGAAACTGCGTAGTGAGAATATTAGAGTAACATTGCTCAATAGTATGTTGTGGATGCTAGAGTTGGGTGGTTTGGAGCGACAGGAGTTGAGGTTGTGTGACATGGCCTAGCCTCGGGTGGTTGGGGATGCTACATCAACACTCCCTAGTAACTTGTATAGGGTTCCAATCTGAATTCCTTTCATAAAGACCATCTCCCCTCTGACCATTTTGCAAGAATCCCTGTAAAATAGAGTGTGCACCCCTGCATCACTAATCTTGCTGAAAAATATTAGGTTTCTTGCCAAACCCTAAATGTGTAGCACACCCATATGGGTTCTATTCCTCCCATCCTACAGTATCAGTTGAACCCTTCCTCGTTCGAATTTTTTGGTTGTCGAGTCGTCCTCCAAGAACACTTCTTCCCCTTCATATTGTTCATATTCACAAAACCATTCTCTATGTGGTGTCATATTATAGGATGCTCCTGAGTCAATCAACCAAACATCTTGATCTAACTATGCACTGGTCAATGCCAGGTACACATCACCTTCCTTAACTGGAGTCATCTTTCTCTCAGTCAACTACTTCTCGTCAGATCATGTACTGACTTCTATTTTCTTCGAATTGAAGTCCCTTTTATAATTCCCAACTTTACTGCATTTCCAACATCTTTGCGTCGACTGAATAGGGTATTTAGATCTACCCTTTGATTTAGACTTTCTACTAGAGAATTTTCTTTTATCTTTGTCAACCCACCGACTTCTCACCACTAAAGCATCTTTGGTCGATCCTTCCATGTTCATCCTTCTCATTTATTCTCACAGTTGAGATGCAACCACGTCTTCTAGCGCTAATGTGGTTGTATTACTCCATATAGCCATGACTAAGCTATCTCGGGAGTCTAGAAAAGAACATAATATGATAATACATTTCTCCTCCTCAATGATTTTAATATCACAGAAGATAATTGGCTTATAATGGTATTAAACGCACATTCATTGAACTACCATCACTCATCCTCAAAAGATACAATTTCTTTCTGAGAAACAACTTATTTATCAAGGATTTCGACTGGTACAAGATTCCCAACTTATCCCACATTTTCTTGGCCAAATATTCACATGAGACAATCAGCAGTACCGAAACCACAAGAAAAAGTTGAATCGTACTCCTTGCTCTTCTCTCAAGTTTCTCCCATTCTTTCGTCGACATCCAGTGAACAATATCTTCTATTGAATAAATAAAATAGGTTGAAACTGTAAAATTGCAAAACTGAAAACTTGCTTGAATGGTGGTAGGAATATCTGAGAAGATATGTGGCTGCTACGTGCATTTGTCTTAGCAGAATAATTACAATGAGGCTCCAGAGGCCTTTTTAACATTACTCATAAATTCCAAAACCCTAGTCATTCAAAAACCTAACCCTAGGATATGAAACACCAAAATTTATGTGGGATCCAATTAGTAAGTTGGTACCTCAAATTCCTAGGATCATAACTTTTGAATACGACCTTCATTTTAGGCACATGATAGCCCATTGGAAAGGTCTTTTCGAGAACTACACCTTATGTTGCTAAATTATAACTTCTTCTATAGTTTGACTGTGGTAAGCTAAAAAACCATTGTTTAGGGCCCCAAAATGGCCTGGAAGTACATAAACATGTACTGACATGAAAACTTCAAAAATAAACCAGTTGGATTAGGTGGGCGGCCACCAATCTCCACCTGGAAGCTGTGTAGGGCTTCAGACAACCCCAAAAGTGTAGAACCCCCAATTACAAAGAATTACAGAAGAACGTGTTGAACTAAAAATTGTCAAGGGGATCTAGTTGGAATAGGTGGATGTCCACCAATATCCCCCTGGATCAGTTCTCCCCCCTTAGGAAGAAATGGTCTCCATTGTGTTGAGTGCTCCCATCAGGTGAGGAAATTTCTGTTTAATTTGGCTCCTGGTGAGCCACTTGCCTTGGTACAGGAGCTTACATGCCTTGACAACCCGATAAAGCTAGACCCTCTGATGGCGAGTGCCCTTGACCTGTGTGTCCACTATCTGATAAGTGGATGCTTGGTCCATGCAGTCAGGGTTGAGCTATGTTGGTGTCAATTATTTTTTGATCTCTGAGGTGTCCAATAATAGTGGAAAATATGGTCAGAGGAGGTCCACATTGAACACTAACACTATTTAGGGCCCCAAAATGGCCCTAGAAGTACAAAAAGATGTATTGACATGAAAACTTCAAAAATAAGCTAGTTGGATTAGGTGGGCGGCCACCAATATCCACTTGGAAGCTATGTTGGGCTTTAGACAACCCTAGAATTTTAGAACCCCTAATTGCAACGAATTACAGAAGAACGTGTTGAACTAAAAATTGTCAAGAGGAGCTAGTTGGAATAGGTGGGTGGCCACCAATATCCACCTAGATCAGTCCTCCTCCCTTAGGAAGCAATGGTCTCCATTATGTTGAGTGCCCCCATCAGGTGAGGAAATTTTTGTTGAATTTGGCTCTGGGTGAGACACTTTCCTTGGTACAGGAGCTTCCTGACCTTAACAACCCGATAAAGTTGGATCATCTGCTAGCAAGTGCCCTTGACCTGTGTGTCCACTATCTGATAAGTGGATGCATGTTCCATGCAGTCAGGTTTGAGATCTGTTGGTGTCAATTGTTATGTGATCTATGATGTGTCCAATAATGGTGGAAAATATGGTTGGAGGAGGTCGACGTTGAACATTGGGTGCAAGCCAGGGAAGGGGGGAGTGTTGAGCACAAAAGCATTGTCACCCACAACCTTGGTGATAGTGTAAGTGTTGGATCTCGTTGTCATTGATGCCAAATATGATTGATTGATGTCAAGTGATTGATTGATTCCAAAGGATTGATTGATTGATAATTGATGTAATGTAATATGTGTTGTCCTTGATGAGAATGCATAGATGAAGATGGATCAATGAGTTGTCATTGATATGATGAAGATGGATCAATGAGTTGTCATTGATACATGATGAAGATGGATCGATGTGGTTTCATTGGTATATGATGCATTGTTGGAAAAATGTATAGATGACTTAGTATTGTCTTATCATGATTGATAAGGTGCACAAATGGATGAACTCCAAAGTGGTCCCCTTATGGTGAAAGCCCTCACGGGAAGACGCTTTGCAGATTGAGTTATCCTAGAAGAATGGTTGGAGGACCCATGCTCTCATTATTGTCTTATCATGATTGATAAGATGCACAAATGGATGAACTCCATAGTGGTCCCCTTATGGTGAAATCCCTCATGGGAAGACGCTTTGTGGGTTGAGTTATCCTAGAAGAATGGTTGGAGGACCCACGCTTGTATGTGGAACAATGAGATGAAGAATAAGGAAATTGTTGGTGAAACTATGCTAGATGGATAGTGCTTGTCATGCCATTTCCGGTGGTATGTGGAATGTCACATAACTCCTCATGGTTTGAGAGTTATGGCCTTACGAAGATGAAGGGCCCCCACATGAAGGCTTGAAGCCCCCAAGGTCAAAGAAGTCAAAGTAACCTAAAAAAAGAAATCATTATTTAAATGATAAATTAAAGTGACAAAGTCAAGGTGGATTATTTAAATAATAAAGAGAAGTGACAAAATCAAGAAATGATAAAGTAAGGTGACAAAATCAAGAAGGAATATTTAAATGATAAAGTATTGGAGAACTTTCTATTTATGGAAAGTGGTTAACCCTAAAATAAGGAAAATATGTTAAGTGACCTAGAAATGGGTTAAGTGACCTAAAAATGGGTTAAGTGACCTAGAGGATGAAAGTATAAATAAGATATCAATGGTCTCTTGTAGATCATCTTTTTCGTGGATCAATGGAGAGCTTCTTGTGAGAATATCTTTTGGAGTATTGATGGAGAACTACTTGTGAGAGCTTCTTGAGCATTTTTGGTGTGGAACACTTGAGAATATTGAAGATATATAGGTGACTGAGGTAACCAAAGGATATCTAAGCTAAATTTCAGAGGGAAGGTGAAGAAAAGAGGGCCGGAATTCAAGGGAGGATAAATTTGTTTCATGATGCTTTCTAAGGTATGTTATTTACAGGTCATCTCACCATTTTCAAAATAACTTTTTTTCTATAATGATTCAGACTGTGAGATTGATATTCCATTGAGGAAACATATCCAAGTATCTATGGTAAAATATTCATCTTGTGGGTCATTGTATTTTTGGAGATACACTCCGTGGAAAACAGGGTTTGTGGCTAGTTCTGAAACCAATCTAAAACAGGTGTTTCGGAAAACGTCATAACTTCTTCATAACATATCCAAATTCATTGAGACAAATTGTGTTGGTTATATTGTAGTCCATAGTATGTTGTGCAATAGTTTCAGATCGATTCAACAAATATTCCATGTGGAGCACGCTCTATAAGGTCGCTCTCTAGAATAAGTCAGAATTCAGCAAGGTATGCCATTTTTGCTATAACTCCTTTTATGAGAGGTTCCAAGTAGTGACACCTAGAGGAATTGCATAAAACACACTGAAGAACATTGTGTATCAGGTTCATATCTTTATTCATTACAGGTACAAATTTATGATTATTTCAAGTTAGGGTTGTCGACTAATCCAAAACTAGTCATGGTTGAGACAAGCAGTTGATGAGTTGGCACATACATGAGGTGTATAGTTGATGATATTGGTACATATTGATGAGAAATTGTTGATGAGTAGTTGAAACATGATTGGTATATACTTGGTACATGGTTGGATGCACTTGTTTATGGTACAGGTTTATTACAGGTTGTTTGGCACAGGTTGGTGCATGGTTGATGCACTTGTTTATGCTACAAATTGATATATGTTGAGGATTGTTGCCTCATCTCAGTTGGTGCTGAGGTTGTAAGTTGAGTCTTGCATTATAGATCTGGTTCTCTTGTATAGTTTTACTCTATTCAGTTTTTGTTGAAAAACCCCAAGGATTTTAGTCCGTAATAAAAAGAAAATTGTACATACATCTTGTGTTCTTTGTGTTCCTTGTGGTGATGACTTGTTGATGATATATTTCTGATATATTTTGTTGATATGTGTTGACATTTAACTGGTTATAAATGACAACAATAAATGATGAGTTAATGGTGATTGTTAACTAAGGATTTTTGGGGAAAAGAGCCCTACACTGTTCATCCCCCCCTCTCAGTGTAGTCGGTGTATCCAACAGTAAGTCCCATAGCGAAGTGGATGGAGCTTCTGATGGGGCCATGTAAGGCGTTCTTTCTACAAAAGTAACCTGACCTTGTCTTCCTCCTGAAACTTGTGCGGTACTCAGTGTTGATCATGGCACTACTTGTACTTAGCATTGGCTATCTGCAAAATCTCATGGACCTATTGGTGGATGTGATGAATCCACTCAATGAATCTAGTGTCTTTGTCGGCCTCATACTGAACATGGGAAGAATATGTCTGTGTGGTTGCAAGAGGTAGTGCAACATCAATGGGACCCAAGGGTTGGAATCCCAGCCCCACTTGAAAGGGGCTATGGTCGGTGGAGCTATGGAGAGCCTTATTGTTGTTGTGTTGAACATAGAGAAGCCTATGCTCCAATGTACACAGATGCTTAGAGTTATTCATGCATAGGATGTGCACAATCATGCGATTGACGACCTCCATTTGGCCATCGGTTTGAGCTTGGAAGGCAGTGGATTCAGTGAGCTTGGTGTCCAACAATGACCAGAGACTCAACCAAAATGTGTTGAGGAACCTGTTGTCTTGATTGGAGATGATGGTCTATGGTATCCCAAAATAGACCCACACTCGTTCGAAGAAGAGCTTGGCAGTATCTGTCATTGTGATGCTCTTCTTGTAGGCTGTGAGAATGGCCATCTTTGAAAACTGATCAACCATCAGAAATATGCAATCATTGCCTTGCTTGGTGGATAGAAGATGAGACATGTAATCCATCGAGATGGATTCCCAAGGCCTCTCAGGAGAACGAAGAGGGGTGTATAAGCCTTGCTTATTGATGGTTGGCTTGGAAATGGCACAAGTAGTGCAAGATCCGATATACTTTCTCACATTCTATCGAATTTTTGGGCAATAAAAATGTTTTTGTAGAACGAACACAATTTTCCCCATGCCAAAATGTCCTGACATCCGACTGTAGTGAGCCTCCCAAATTAGCTTTGCACGTTCACTTGCAGGAACACAGAGATGACCCAGATGGCATAATAGTCCATCCTGAATGTGAAAATCGGTGACATTTTCTCTTGTACCCAAGAGATGATAGGTGGTGGAAAAGTCAGGATCTCATTGATAAAGTTGGGGCCACTCAGATGCCTGATGCCCACAGGAATGGAGCACGGTGGTGAGTGCATCCATGGGAGGCCAACTGAGGCAGTCAGCAACACAATTTGTCCTCTGTGTCTTATACTTGATGTTGAGATGGAACTGTTGTAGGTATGTGGACCACTTTTGATGGCAGTCGTTATGCAATTTCCCTTGTGTATGTATGAACTATAGAGGCTTGAGATCAGTGTGGATGATTGTCGCCTTTCCCAGAATGTAATGTTTTCGTTGACGACAGGCTATCACAGTGGAATGCATTTCCTTGTGATAGGCGGGGTATTTTCGGATGGTATCTAAGAGTTTCTCACTATGGTGTGTTATTGGATGACCATGCTGAGTGAGAACTGTGCCTACAACATAGTCGGATGCATTAGTCTCAATCTCGAACGGTTGTTGCAGATTAGGTAAGGAGAGTGTTGGATCTAAGAACAAGAGATGCTTCATATCATCAAATTCTCATTGTTGTGCCTTCCCCCATGCGAACTTTTCTCATCCACCGCCCTTAGTCACTTGGTTGAGGGCCCATGCAATATGGGAGAATCCCAACATGAACCGTTGGTAGAAGTTGGCAAGTCCCTAGAAGCTCTGAAGCTCAGTTAGTGTGGTTGGGGCTAGCCAATCATGGATGACTTGGATCTTAGGAGGATCCACATGTACCCCATGCTCATCAACAATGTAGCCCAAGTATTGGACTATGTTCATGCCAAAGGAGAATTTTTCCAAGTGGCATATAGGTTGTGTTGCCGCAGAGTGCTCAAAACTTGTTGAATATGTTGCATGTGCTCCTCCCAAGTTCTACTAAAGATGAGTATGCCATCCATATATACCACCACAAAATATTTGGTGAAGGGTCTCAACACATCATTCATCAACCTCATGAAAGTGGTTGGTGCATTTGTTAAGCCAAAGGGCATGACCAGTCATTCGAAGAGACATTCTTTGGATTTGAAAGTTGTCTTCCATACATTAGTCAGTTCGATGGGAACCTAGTGGTAGTTAGACTTTAGTTCAATATTATTGAAGATCTTTTCCCCCTTAATTTGGTCAAGAAGATCATCAATTCGGGGAATTGGGTATCGGTTCTTGACTGTGATTTTATTTGATGCTCTGTAATCAATGCAACACAGCCAGGACTCGTCTTTATTCTACAACAGTACAATCGGGCTTCTGCAAGGGGAGGAGTTGGGTCTAATGTGCCCTTTTTGAAGAAACTCTTGGATCTGACGATTGATTTTGTCATTTTCCATCAATGAGCAACAATAGACTGGTCCATTAGGCAGAGATGCACTCGGGATTAGATCAATTGGATGCTTGACTTGGCAGTGTGTCGGTACCCTGGTGGGTGAGGAGAAGATGTCTATGTACTCTTCCACAATCCCTTCCACTTGCTTCTACTACAAAGAGAGGCTATGTGCAGAGGCCATGGATGTGGCGGCGACCTTCTACTTACTATGAGAATGGATCACAAAAAAGATGAACTTTTTGGTCTGTGAAATGACCTTACTGCATTGCTTAGTAGAGATTAAAGAAATAGCGGTGGTCGGTGCTACCTCTGGTATCATGTACGATTGTCTACCCAAAGTAATAATAACACTACGGGGTCTAGACTCATACACATCATGATACTTCCACAAATATGCTTGTCCTAAAATAACATCACAAACTTCAAGGGGAGAAATATCACATAATACCTCGTCTTTGAAGGGCTTTATGTCATAGGGCAAAGGACATTGTTGGCGGACGCGGAGATCTCTTCTTTGGCGAAGCCAACTGATGGTGTAGAGTTACGGGTGCGATGTCACCGGCAAGTCCAGCTGCTTGACGACCTCTGCTGAGATCAAGTTCTTCTGACTATTGCTATCGACAATAAAATGAAGTGGAGACCCCTTTACCCACATCTGTGAGTGAAAGAGGCGTTCCACTTCCTCTAGTTCTTCTGGTTCGCTTGGCTGGAATTTGGTGGTAGTGAAAGTGGCATTGGGTTTGGCATCAATAATCTGCTTCCCTCCTTTTAGATTTTATTCGGAGTTAGAATCTTCCTCTGACACGGAAGATTTCATCTCGACCACCAATGACTGCTTGGAGTGACATTCTTCGGTGTTGTACCAAGGTCTTTTATGGTATTCACACCACTTTCTTGTATCCTTCTTCGAATTCTCATTACCATTCTTGTGTTGCGGCTTGGACTGGTTCTCCCGAGAGTGGTCATCTTTGCTCTGTCCCTTGTTTTATGGGTTGGGGCTACCTTTTCCCTTCTTCGGCTGTGAGGAGTTTGCAAATCCAAACTATCACCTCTTCTGCTTAAATTTATGCTCAATCTTGACAACATATCTATAAGTCACACCTAATGATGTGATTTCTAGAAAATCCATTTCTGTTTGAATGTATCTATGCAGATAGCCGTAGTTTTTGAGCACCAGATGTCGTTCAGAATCTTTGATACCCAATTTGGTGGTAGGGTATGGAAAATATTGGTGAAATATGGTATTGTCTGGTCCCTTTTCTGACGCAGCATGGTCCATCTTGTGTACTAGTCCTCGTAGCTTCCAACAAGGTAGTATTGTTCTTTAATGGCATCCATGAAGGAATCCTGTGTGGGGGAGACCGCAAATATTACATATTTATCTATGGCCCTTTTCTCATAGTAAGTATCCCAACAGTCCTTAACATGGAAGACGCCCTTTCGGAGTGCAAAAGTAATCTTTTCCCTGTCAGAAAGATTGTGGACTAAAAAGTACCCTTTGAACAGATTCAACCATTTATCTGCAACATTTGCATTTATCGGTCCTTCAAATAATGTAATATCAAAATTTACTTGTACCTTTCAGGGGGTTGCATGGCTGCTTGATGAAGATGTGTCTCATATGGGTAGCTGCCAAAGGATCTGTGCAAAATTGTCCATCATTTTATTCCTTTGTCACGCAAGGGATTCCTCGAGCAACATTTTAAAAGGATCTCCTGCTCCATCATCTTTCTTCTCATCCCCCGTGGGTTTTTGTCGAGCTCGATGCGACCGATCTTGCAAAGGCTCAACTGGTTCGAGTCACAACTTCTTGTACCCAGATCTTATCGAGGACATACACGAAGAAAAATAAATGAAGAGCAGACTGCTCTGATATCAGTGATCCAGATTTATGAGCTAAACGAAATGAATAAAAAACTGAATACAATAACACATATATACTAATAACAACAATAGATATCCAGTGAACAATATCTTCTATTAAATAAATAAAATAGGTTGAAACTGTAAAACTGCAGAACTGAAAACAACTTGCTTGAATGGTGGTAGCTATCTCTGAGAAGAGATGTGGTCACTATGTGCATCTGTCTGAGCAAAATGATTACAATGAGGCTTTAGAGGCCTTTTTAACATTAATCGTGAATTCCAAAACCCTAGATATCCAAAAACCTAACCCTAGGAGATGAAACACCAAAATTTATGTGGGCCCCGATGGGTAAGTTGGTACCTCAACTTCCTGTGGTCGTAACTTTTACATACGCCTCTGTTTTAGGCATGTGATAGCCCGTTGGAAAGGTCTTTTCAAGAACTACACCTTATGCCATAAAATCTTGACCTTGTCTACAGTTTGACTATGGAAAACCAAAAAAACATTGTTTAGGGCCCCAAAACAGCCCTAGAAGTACAGAAAGATGTACTAACATGAAAACTTCAAAAATAAGTTAGTTGGATTAGGTGGGCGGCCACCAATCTCCACCTAGAAACTGTGTAGGGCATCAGACAGCCCCAGAAGTGGGGAACCCCCAATTATAAGGAATTACAAAAGAACATGTTGAACTAAAAATTGTCAAGAGGAGCCAATTGGAATAGGTGGGTGGCACCAATATCCACCTAGATCAGACTTTCATTTAAGATAAGTGTTCCTTATGTACTTGTCTTGTCTATTGAGTGCACTTTTTTCGATGTTTGACATATGTTAAATTCTTGTATGTGTTGCATATGAGTATTTTTTGTTATTCCAATTATTGTTGTTTGTTCATATAAGTTTGATACATCAATCTGTATGTGTATTTGTGCATGGATATGACAAACATGGTGGTCTTTCATGTTAAATTAACCTTGTGGTTCTAGTTATGAGTCATTAAGAAAAGGGTTGAGTGGTTGGGTGTGCAGGATCATAACATGTGTTCTTCAGAAGTTGGAACTCTAGTGTGTGCAATTAATAAATTAGACCCCACACACAGGATTAATAGAAGTGGCACATGACACACAAGTGGTTGCACAAACCCAAAATGTGTAGCACACCCGGAAGGGTTCTACTCCTCCCATCCTGCAGTATCAGTCAAACTCTTCCTCATCCGACAATGTTGGCTGTCGAGTCGTCCTCCAAGAACACTTTGTCCCCTTCATATTGTTCATATTCGTAGAACCATTCTCTATGTGGTGTCATATTATAGGATTCTCCTAAGTCGATCAACCAAACATCTTGATCTAACTGTGTATTTTCCAATGCCAAGTACACATCACCTTCCTTATTTGGATTCGTCTTTCTCTCAGCCAACTACTTCTCATTGAATCATGTACTGACTTATATTTCCTTCGACTTGCAGTCCCTTTTTTAATGCCCAACTTTACTGCATTTCCAACATCTTATCGTCGAGTGAACATGGGATTTAGATATACCCTTCGACTTAGAATTTCTACCAGGGAATTTTCCTTTATCTTTGTCAATCGGTTAACCTCTCCCCACTAAATCATGTTTAGTCGATCCTTCCATGTTCATCCTTTTCATTTATTTTGACAGTAGAGATGCAACCATGTCTTCTAGTGCTAATGTGGTTGTATTACTCCCTATAGCCACGACTAAGCTATCCCAGGAGTATGGAAAAGAACACAATATGCTAATACATTTCTCCTCCTTAGTGATTTTAATATCCATGGAACAAAACTGGTTTATAATGGTATTAAATGCATTTAAATACACAGTCACCAAACTGCCATCACTCATCCTCAAAAGATATAATTTATTTTTGAGAAACAACTTATTTACCAAGGATTTCGACTGGTACAAGCTTCCCAGCTTTTCCCACAATTTCTTGGCTAAATCTCCACCTGAGACATTCAGAAGTACTAGATCTGCAAGACAAAGTCAAATCTTACTCCTTTCTCTTCTCTCAAGTTTCTCCCATTCTTCCGTCAACATGCCTATTGGCATGGTACCTAGATAGAATGTTGTCCATTGTTCTCAATCTACAAGGAGATATTCAATTTTAAGCTTCAAAAGCTCAAAATTATGGCCATTAATTTTTTCATTCTTTATTCTCGAGTTGCTCGCCATTCTTTAACACAATTCTTTAAATATTTCAGACTTATGACTCTTACTAAACCTAGGGTTTAGCTCAGATCCAAGGTTATTAAACCAAGCTCTGATACCACATGTTAGGAATTGAGGACACTTCCACGCTAAACCTAGCAGAACAGAGGAAGAAAGATATAATAAATAAAGTAAATGACACAACAAGCACACAGTACACAGAGATCTTACCCTGGAAATTCAAACTGGGAAAACCAACATTCCTTGGGTGTTCTGCTCTCTTCTTGTCTTATTCATTCAAAATAAAAGGCTACATGTCTAACCTTGGTCCACACCTAAGACACAATCGACATCATACCCTCTTTCTTACATTAGAACAACCATGTAGTCCATTTGTCTTACATATACATGACCAACATGTTAGAAAAATAGGTGTGCTTGTTTAACCATAGACAATATAGAAATATTGTCACCCAACCATAGGTCGAAGCCACCCCCGAGCACCTTAACCTTGACAGAGAATCATTCTAGAAGCAAACCCTAGGCCTAATAGCCAATCAATGTAGTGTACCTCTCTCCAGAGATAGCCCACAAGGTAGAAAGTCAAAACCATAACCAAGAGAAAGTCCAAGCCTAAAACCGAAAATACAGGTTGCAGTAGCTGTAGCTGCAGCTACTCTCCAGACTTGAGAACTTACTAAATTTCTGCAGTGCGCACTAGATTTCTGCAGTTGCAATTTGTGTGTGTCCAAATGAGCTCTAACATCCTGTATTTATACTGCTCTTCCTTAGTTGTATGGGCCGACTTCTCTTTCTGGAGGCTAAAAACTCAATATTAATTCTTTTCTTTAGCCGACTTGTCTTCTAGGGTTATGTTCAATGCTTTAAGGTTTCTTCTTGCTTCTTGGATTATTCTATTCTTACCAGGGTTACACATGGAGGTTTAATACCTCCCGCAACTACCATAATATTAGCACTCCCTCCTAGCTAGGGAGGTATTTAAAGGTAATGGTCTTGAGCACAAACATACCATTCAACCGGTAGCATCATCATAGCCACACATGATATCTCATGATCAAATCACAAGCACCATCATCACTATCAGTATCATCTAATAGCATCAACTATATCATCTCTCAAATCCATACTCCATCTAAGTAATCAGACATGATGTTGGATAAGTCACTCACTCCACATAGTGATACAAGAACCATTCTTCTAATCTGGGCATATGTCCTAGAAGAATAATTATTCCAACAAATGTCGGAAGCCACACCATGGGCTACAAGGACTATTCTTCTAATCCAGACATGCGTCCTAGAAGAATAAATGTCCTAGACCATTTTTCGCCTGGATAATTTTTGTCCACCAGCATATTAACTATCCATCTAACTGATAAACATTTCCAACACTATTGATAGTCTTCATGGCAATCATAAAAATTCCATTCAATATAACACAATTGTGTTTATCCATAGTAGTGCACAACCACTATCTAGTGGTACACAACCACACCAAGTAGCACATGGCTACTTAATCAATGATGCATAGCCATATCCAGTGGAACACATCCACCATAGTAGCATACATCTACTATCCAGAGACATACAGTCTCCACAAAAATCATATCATTTGATATCAACCTGCATAAAACAATATCATGATATAAACTGAGTCATCTGGGCCATTCTTCCACTCACATCTATGATATCTGGAAGAGAATCTGCCCTCAAAAGGTAAAACATCAGCCATGGGTTATCTGGACTATTATTCTCAAGCATAGAAGAATAATTGTCCTTAATTTCTGATCCTGGACCATTCACCTAACTGGGCCATTCCTCTGGCACTAATCATAGTGCAGCCTGGAGAGAATGAGTCTACCCTAGGGAATATATGTCCCTGATTGATGAATCTGGACCATTCACCTAACTGGGCCATTCCTCTGGCACTAATCATAGTGCAACCTAGATAGAATGAGTCTAACCTAGGGAATGACTGCCCGAACTATTTCTTAATGGAAATGATTGTCCTACACCAAGCTCCAAAATGGACCATTCTCCAAAACTGCTCACAACTGTGAACTTTGAAAGAATGACTTCCCGACGAGGTCGACCATTCTACTTGACCACTACTCAAAGTGACTGCCAAGAAGAATGACTATCCTAGACCATTCCCCCACACTGGCCACAAGGGAAATCGTTGTCTATGGTACATCAACAATCAATCAGACCATTTCCATTATGAAAATGATTGTCCGATCTGGACCATTTTTCGAACTGGAAAATGCCTCTCCATCAGAAATCTCAAACCACTTTTCGAACTGGAAAGGAACTTCTCATCCTGGACCATTTTCAAACTGAAAAATGATTTTCCATAAATCAATAACATATTAGTGCTCCCTCCCAACCTGGGAGTAAGCTCTTCCTTTTTCAATAAGGAATTTGTCTCCACAAGCCTCGTCAGGTTTCTTGAGTACGCAAACTTTTCATCTTGGACAAAGGATTTACCAAAATATCTATTATATGCTCATCTTTGGAGATATATTGGAGAGCCACTTCTCTTTTATGGACTTCATCACGGAGAATATAATGCTTGATCTCAATGTACTTTGGTATGTCATGGAATAATGGTTTTCTCTTAAGGCTTCATATAGCTCTGATCATTACAATATATCATGGTCGAATTCAACACTTATGTTTCTTGTTGGCTCATGACATCGTGGCAAGGCTCAAACTGAAACATATCCAAGTAGCACTTCTTCTATCATCATGAGAGTTTGCCATGGATTATCAATCCATCATCCCAGAATTCTGAGTAACTATTCTGAAACACTATCTCTGTCATAGAAAGTTTTCACCATGCTTTTGATGTATAGGAGATACGCTGCATCAAGTCGTTTGAATCCATACAAGGTCTTCTAATATCTGCATACATGGGTCTGTTTCTGGTATGATCCTCTTTCTCACTTGTTTTATTGGGAAGAATAGTCTTTTACATGTAAATTCCAATCCATGGATACTACAAGAGGTATTACTTGTTTACTGGAACAAGTTGTTGTCATAGTCTTCTCCCTCCTTCTAGAAGAAACTCTGAATCGTGCAATGCTTCCATTCATAAGTATTTCTTACATTTTCTTACATACACTGTCGTTTATCATAACTTCCATTTCTTCTTCTTGATTTCTTCTTAGTGGGTTCAAACCAAACTGGTAGTCTTGTGATTCTCGGCATAATAACTTGTTGTTCTTTCTTTTCTTTCTTTCTTGGAATATTCATGTTCTTCCTCATGTCTCTCTTTAGCTATTGGGTTCATGGGTTCTTCTATATGCCATGAAGATTCCAACTTATTCCTTTCATCATAGAATCATGGATGTAGATGGACAACCAAGGATACTTCAAGGCTTCTTTTCGAGTAAGACTTCTTCTAGAGTCAAACTGAACACGTGTTGTTTATCATGGTTGCTACTTTCAATTGGAACATGGACAGATACTTCATAATCCTCAATAGATCATATCATTTAGGATTAGCTCCCTCCTAATCCTTACTTCATGCATGAATGCATGCTCTTCTTTTGGAATTTTGTAATCAACTCCCTCCATTCAAGAGATTCCACGCTTCCACCTGCATCCTTCTTGCCGTCTGCAAAGTGTCACAAGTCCTTTTCTAATTTCCTCTTGATTTCTAACTTTTTTATGTTTTGAATTCTTTTGGGTCTCTTTCAAGTTTGATTCTGATTTCGGCTTATCTGGTAGTTGTTACTTATAAAATAGCTTCCATGGGAATTGTTACCAAGGGTTGTCAACGTACTTCATCTTTTCATGTGTATTTCTTGACTTGTAGTCATCGTGATAACAATCCTTATCTTGTTATTCTTCCATAGGTATTGTTTCACTTGAACATCTTATCTTCTAAGAAATAAATATGCAAGATATGTACATAAACTATGTAAACATGGTATGTACAAGAACTTTGAAGAATATTGTTACCTTGACTTAGAAGAAAAAGTTTGTTTTATCATGATTGGCCTTCTTTAAGGGTTCCCTTTCTTCGGCAACTGATGCTTCGTCTGTTTCCTTCCTTAAGCCAAACTTCCTCTTATTCCTAAAATTCTTGAATTTTTCTATGAAGGCTTGATCATCATATTTCCTTTGGAATTTCTCTTTTGCGTTAATCCTTGATTCTTCTTATGCACAACAAGTCCAAAGTTCTTCAAATGTGGGATACTCCTTTCTTGTGTTCATGCTTGTGACAAATGCATCCCATGTCTTGGGAAGGCCATTGAGTATTATATTTACCAGTTCTTTCTTTGAAATGATTTCTTCAATAGCTTGTAGTTGATCTCTTAACTGAGAGATTCTCACAAGGTATGATGTTATGCTGTCATCATCATTCATTTTCATGTCACAGAGCTCATTCTTCAGACTCAGTACTTGTCCAATGTTTTTGACTGAGAAGAGTTTAGTTAGGGCATTGTACATCTTCTTAGATGAGTCAATATGAGAGATGTAGGGTATCAAGTGGTCTTTTACAGAGTCCACTATGATACTCATGGCATTGATGTCATTGTCCTTGAAATTCTCCATAATTGCAATGTTTTGAGGTTCCTTCTCTTTTCCTTCTTCAAACCGTGGTTCCAAGATCTTTCCTTTCACGATATCCAACACTTTATTCTTGGAAAGGATGTGGTCAATCCTTGTCTTCCATGCTCTGAAGTTAGAATCCCCTTCTAACTTGTTTTCTGACTTCATAGAGTAAGTCATGATAGCTTTGACTTGGTCAACCTTTGACTTTGACCAAAAACTCAAACTTGACGTCTTGTCATGCTGAGAGTACTAGGAGATGCGTTAGGTTAGGGTGAACTAGGCTATCTAGAAATTAGGTCAATCTCTCCACTTAGGGTGCCTCAACAAGAGGGTTAAGGTTTCATTGTTGCAGCAAAAACTTTGACTGCAACTGCAACTGTAACCGAGAAAATCCTCCCAATCTATCTTCCAGTAGTTAGACTGCCCGAAGATAGTGTGGGCCCATAACCTATTAGAAAAATAGGTGTGCTCATTTAACCATAGACAATATAGCAATATTTTCACCCAACCATAGGCCAAAGCCACCCCTGAGCACCTTAACCTTGACTGAGAATAATTATGGAAGCAAACCCTAGGCCTAATAGCCAATCAGCGTAGCGTACCTCTCTCCAGAGCTAGCGCACAAGGCAGAAATTCCAAACCATAACCAAGGGAAATTCCAAGCCTAAAACCGAAAATATAGGTTGCAGTAGCTGCAGCTGCAGTTACTCTCTAGACTTGCGCACTTACTAAATTTATGCAATGCGCACTAGATTTCTATAGCTGCGAGTTGTGTGTCTCCAAATGAGCTCTAGCATCCTATATTTATATTGCTCTTCCTTATTTGTCTAGGCCGACTTATCTTTCAATATTATTTCTTTTCTTTAGCTGATTTGTCTTCTAGGGTTATGTTCAATGATTTAGGGTTTCTTCTTGCTTCCCAAAGTATTATATTCTTGTCGGGGTTAAACGTGGAGGTTTAATACCTCCCGCAGCTACCATAATATCAATGCAACAACCTCTACGATTTCATCTAAGGATTGATTATCTTTGATTAGATTTTACATTATTACAACATGCCTTCTTTATAGGCTTTGCAGTAGGAAAAACTCTAAAGAAAAGGCACCCAAAAAAGGTTACTGATCCATGCAAATCATTGGTTACAAATCCTGCGAATCTCAGGATTCTATTATAGTCAACTACCAAGTTGGATTACCAGTCGACCTTCATTCAGTCTTTATTCAGTTTCCACAGACTTGCCTGTTGACCTCTTCTACTTTACCTGCTTGAGTCACCTCAACCTTCGACTTGCTATCGATTTCTTCGAATTCATATTTACCCGGTCAAACCACCTTGACCTTTGACTTGTTTTCAATTCCTTTAGCTTCGTCTTTACCCGGTCAAACCACCTCGAACTTCAACTTCGACTGTCATTCTATCCATCTCGACTAGACTTTCACTCCAAAGAATATAACAACCCAACATGGTCGACTCAGGCTTAACTTCCCTTGAACATATAGCACAACACAATGATGACCTGACTGCATAAGCTCAAGAGCACTAATGACATAGTGTGACAATGCATGAGGAATTTGAAGCACTCTCTGTAAAGACTGGAAAAGTAACCAGATGAATATATGACATACTAATGGTACGAATCCTAGGCAAGCAATAACCCAACTATAAGAGAATGACACAAATAGGTGTTATGTTAAGGGGAAACATGATTGGCGACTGCCATTTTTTGATAATGTAAATTAATGGTAAAAAACCCCTTCACTTTTTTTTTTTTTTTTTTAATTGTCTCTTCATAGTTTTACGAGTGTGAAAGAGAGATAAAAGTGTGCTTGATAGTGTCTTTTTCGTTCATTTTTTACAATTCCAAAAAAGAGGTAAAAGTATACTCGTTAGGTGTCTTTTTCATGTTTTAACGGGCACGAAGGAGTCAAAAGTAAGCTCATCTAGAGAGACTGAGTGGCTAAATAACATGCATATAAGGTACAAGTGTGTGGAACCAACCTAGGCATAATGGGTGCAACAGGGTATTGGCAAGTGAGGTCCACTCATAACAACGGTTCTTTCCATAAGTATAGTGGTCACAAAACATAGGTGAGTGACTGCAGATGGTAAGAGGTCAAGTGTTGCTATAAATGATTATAAGTGGGAATGAAGCAAACAACAATGTAGCAGTAGGCACCAAGACATACACAACAAAGGATTGTACAATTGTAAAGTTACATAAAAATATGGGAACCCCCTCAGGATATGGTGAAAACAAATGTGAAAAAAGAGGAATGAGGCTCAATTTCAAGTTACGACAAGTCTATAGGAGGGTTCCCGAGCCTACAAGAAGTTGCAACATAAGCACCATATGGAAATCAGGGTGTTAACTAGGGCACCCATGGAGGGTAGACATTATCGTGCAAGTTACAATGTGCAAAAAGAGAATGGCTAGTTGTTGCAACTTGGTAGGATCGAACCTAAGGATTTGTGATGGTAGCATGGATGGTTAATAATGCAATATGGTGTTGAAGGGAAAAACCTATCCCTAAATGTTGGTTTGAAACATGTACCTCAAGTTCAGTGGATTTTTCCATAAAAGTTCCAGATAAAATGTCCACAAGTCCTATAAAACACATCCAAAAATGCTAGACCTGAGGTTAAAATGAGAGAAAAGTTTTGAAGTTTTCAATTTTATATTGTTTTTGGGATATGTATTTTTTGTTTTGTTTGTTAGATATAGATAGATTTGTGTCTGCTCATACCTATGGGATGATTAATCAATGTGACAAACACAAATCTAAGACATAAGCCAATGCATTAGATCCTCTTGGAATGTTTTGATAATCAATTAGTCAAAGTACCTGTCAAGTTGATGAACCCTCAAATATTTATGAACTAATGCAAGACTTTGGACTAGGTAGACGTGATTCAACTATGATACCACAAGCTGGGAATCCAACGTGACAATTAATATGTGAATATCGAGAGCTAGAGCTTCGGACAAGAGTTTGATGACCCCTCTATATTATGTGATGTTGTTGGTTGCAAGAACAAGGCAAGTGCCCCCTGAACTCACTGGGTCATATGGGGGTGAGAAAATCAACCAGGAAGTGGAAGCAATGTTCCAAGTACTACGATTGGCACTGTTTGTGAAGCCTATGTAGACAGAGGTGGATGTTGACATATGTAAATCAAGCATAAGTCTAGATAAGCATTTGATCGAGAAAAACGATACACATAAAAGAAAAACACACCATGTCAAAATTGAAAATACATAACGTACAAAACATCATGTGGTCGTGGGGCCTATGCATAATACTTTTCCAGATAGAGCTCGTTGTGGGGCTCTCGGAGTGGATTTCCATCATGAGTGACTAACTCATAGGCCCCCTTATGCAAGACACATTTAACAATGTAAATACCATGCCAAAGGGGTTCAAACTTAACAGCTCCTAATGTATCATGGTCTTGATCATAGACCAAAATTAAGTCACCTTCTGCAAAGACTCGGGGTTGAACAGATTTATCATATTGGGATCTAAGAAATTTTTATGGGTCTCACTGGCGAGTGCAACATCGTGATGGTGTTCATCCAACTGGGTCAAATACAAGAGATGTTCTTCCTCGACGAAAGTGTCAGGGAAGAGTTATATGGCTAGTTATAGTGATGGGATCTCACATTCAATCGATAGGACTTCCTCCACCCCATAGACAAGTTGAAATGTTGTAAACCTAGTGGCATTCTTGGTCAAGGTTTGGTAGGCCCGTAATGTTGAAAAAATCATAAGGTGTTAGGTGGACTTGTGATTCCCCGCCATCCTTCGAATCATGGCTTTTAGAATGCGGTTAATGGCTTCAACTTGACCATTTTATTGAGGATACTATGGAGTCAAATTCTCATAGTGAAAACCCAACCTAGCGGCTAGTTCGGTCATCATTTTGTTGCAAGAGTGGGACCCATGGTCTATCACAATAGTGTGAGGTACATTGGACCAAGTGATGATGTGATTGAACATGAATAAGGCAATTGTGGTGTTGTCGTTGGAAAAGATAGGTAGAGCATCGACCCACTTGGTGAAGTAGTTAATGGCCACAATGATGTAACCATGTCCATTAGCTAAGGTGGGATTACAGGTCATGAAATCGATCCCCCACTTTGTGAAAGGGTCGACGACAATCATGGGATCTAGGGGAGAAAGATGGGTGCACATTTTACGAGTAAATATCTAAAAGGGTGACGCCTTTGGACCACTTGCATACAATATTTGAAGATCGTGGGCCAAAATTATCCCACGTGGAAAAAAAATTGGGTAGTGACAAGACCAGAGAAATGACCACCACATGCTCTAGCATGGAAATCATTTAGAAGTCACTCAACTTCCTCATGGACTAGAAAATGATGTAAAATCAAGTCCACCCCTTGACGATAAAGATTGTCGTTGATAAAAAGGTATTTTTATCTTGATGGCATATGTGTCGTCATTCGTCATGGGGTAACTGAGGACATAAACACTGGGTTTGGAGATATAACAGGACATCTCTATACCAGGGGTTAGACAAGTTGATGAGAAATAATGATTCATTCAAAAAAGAATCGTTAACTATGTGTTCTTCATCAACTCGGGGAAGTTCGAACATTAACTCATCAAAAACCAAAGATTTCTTAGATTTGGCAGAAGTAAACTTCAAGACAAACTCTTGTAAGATGACAATACATTTTGAGTATTTTCCCCCAATGATATGATGACACAGGATGTGTTGCATAGGGTTGAAGTTCGATACGATGGTGGTTTTTCATGAGAGTATGTAATGTCGTAATCATTGGACAATGTTAATGGCTACCGAGGCCAACTTTTCGATATGTGAAAATTGAAGTTTGGGATCAATGAGACCTTTACTAATATAATAGATGACATGTTCCTTTTCAATACAGTCCTCTTATACAAGTACCATTCCAATGGTGGATTCCAACTTGGTGAGATAGAGTAGAAAGTCTCAAATATAGTCAAGAGGTCTCAATAATGGGCTCGACATCAAGGCCTCTTTCAAGGCATCGAATGATCGTTGGGCTTGGTCATCCCATACAAAAGGCACATATTTTTTCAGTAAGTGCATAAATCCTTTTGTGATCTCAACATAATCAATGATGAATCTACACAAAAAGTTTTCCTTCCCTTGCAAACTTTGAATTTGGGTGACGGTGTGAGGTAGAGGAAATTGGACAATTTCTTCAACCTTCAAGGAGTCAACCATGATCCCATACTTGGATACTATGAAACCTAGCAAGTGCCTAGTTACCACGCAAAATATGCACTTATGCAGGTTCAAGCATATATTATAGTATCGAAATCGAGTGAATATGGATTTCAAGTGACCAGGATGAGCATCCCATCGCTATGAGCGAGTGGCTAAATCATATAATTGTGCCTCTACAATATGCTTGATGTCATGAAATTTATATGACATGACCCACTGGAAAGTGGCCCCAACATTTTTTAAACCGAAAGGCAACTTCCGATAAGCGAAAATACCCCAAGGTAAAATGAAAGGGGTCTTGTGCTAATCTTCTGGTTTGATCTGGATTTGATTTTAGATGGATAAGTCATCCATAAAGGAGAATATTTCACTGCTGGCACATTCATCGATGATCTGATCGATAAATGGGGTAGGATAATTGTATTTTGGACAAGCCTTGTTCAAATCCCTATAATTGATGTAGACACTGATGGTTCCTTGTTTCTTATTGACTAGGACGAGGTTGGAAACCCACTTAGTCAAGGGTACTGGATAGACAAAACCAACGCAATGGAGTTTTTCCACTTTTGCCTTGATAGTTGCAACTTTTTTCTGGTTGATGGGCCAAAGTTTCTACTGAATAGGCTTGGCTCTAGCATACATTTTGATTTCATGATTGATGATCTGGGGGTCAATACTAGGCATTTCTTTGTATGACCAAGTGGACATGTCATGGGATTATTTAAATAGGGCAGTGTAAATTTTAATTTCTTGAGGAAAACAATCCACACCTATCAAGATGTTTTCTAAAACACCTGGCTTTGCTGAAATGTCAATCAAAATGGTTTTTGAAATATTTGTCAAATTCCCTTCTGCGAAGACACCGTGAATCATAATGGGAGATTGGTACCATTGAACATGATCGGTAAAGTCAGGATTTTTTATTTCAACCTCTAAGTGGTCCAAATTAGGAAGGAATGATGCATGATGGTGCATGTTATCCCATGGATTGTCTAGTGTGTCCATGGATTCTATGATGACCTCGTCGAAAGGAATTTCAAAACAAAAAAAGTCACATGACTTGGAGAGAGGAGTGACAACCCATATGGGCTTGGAGTACTGATCAAAACCACATCCTATTTGAGATTTGAGTAAGAGTTAGTGGATGCCGACTAGATTTCCTCATAGGCAATCTCAACTAGAGTTAGTTGCATGCAAGCTTCATAAGATTCTACTTATGAAGGGGTTGGTACCATCCAAGGATAGGCATATCCAAGGGATCCACTGGTAGTGGAAGAGATCATGTGGATAGGAGCCACATTTTGGGTAAGAGGTGGTGGAGGAAGGGTAAATGTACCTAACAAGGATGAATCTTTGAACATCCCTGCGCCAATAAGCATTATGGGAATCATTGACAAAGGGCACATAGGAGCTAGTGTTGGTTCTAAGGTCAAGTGTGTAGTAGGCAAGTTGATCTATGGTCATGATCTTCCCTTGATGGGGAAAATGAAGGACCCAAAAAACTGATGAAGCTACAACTGTCATTTTGTAAAACCAGGTGCACCCAAGTAGAATATTATAAATAAATAATAATAAATAATCTAATTTTAAGGTCATGGCCAAGCCAGACACAAAATTGATGTATGATACCCCCTTGTTTGTGGGACAAGGGACCCCCTCTACACAACGATTTGACTTCTAAAGTCTAAGAAGGTATACATACCCTACCCCCTCTAGAATTGAACTTGTAACCTCTTAGGAGGAAACACACGTTCTTAACCAAGAGGGGCATTAACCACTTCAACTTCCACGCAAGTGATTTTACCACCTAAGTCGATGGGTAGTGCAGTAATGATACCATGAGACCTAAACATGTGTCTGTCAAAATATTTGAGCATTTTTTTGGACGATTCAAGCTTTGGGGAGTCGATATCTCTCCAACATGAAATGAACATAATACAGGTTGAGGCTCCTTCATCCACAACTATGCGGAAGATGGTTTACCCATAAATTATGGCTTGAAATTGAAAATCTATATGGTGGGAGAGCCTATGGTGAGCATGGTCCAAATCAAACATAAGTACGTTGGAATATGATGGGTCAACCCCGCCTATCACATATACAAATTAATTATGTTGTGTGGGGAAGCTTTGCAAGACTTCTAGAGAAGACATATCACGGGATGCTTGGGCCAAGTCCTCCACAATGTTGTAATTGTGGGAGGCCCGAGCATTAGGGTTATGTGTATTTTGTCGAAGAATGCCCCATGGTGGGAGAAGCACTATGTCAAGTGGTGGATTATCTATCTGGAGAGGGCCACCAAGCTGGGAAGAGGACATTGGATATTGGGTTCCAAGATTATCCTCATGAGTCTCATAAGTACGATTTCAGGTTTACATATTGATTGTTTGTTCACACATGAACAAATGAGCATTTGAAGACGTTCATCCTTGCGGAGGGGGGCCTATCATTCCCCCTTGCAGAGGTGCATAGAGCAAACCATTTCTTGGTGTTGGGGAGGGAATGAATTAGTCAAGACATAGGGTTGCAGGGAAACTGGATGTTATGCTAATTAGGGACGAATCTTATCCATTTTCTGGCACTAGTGGGTAGGATGGTACTCCATGCAAATCTTGCAAGGGAACTAGTTTTTCCTCTTCTTAGTGCCTCCACCAACATTGTTTTGGGTTTCGTTTTTGTTTTGATTTTTCTTTTTTTTCTTTCCTCTAGGTTGTTGAGGAGTCTTTGGTTGCATGGATTGCACTAAATTCACCTCGGAGGTTTGAACAGGACCTGTAGTCATCTGAATGGTGAGAGTAGTGGGGGTTGGGTGTGATGTGACACTAAGCTAGACCAATTGTCCAGCCAACTTGTCCACATAGATACTAGAAACACAACCCACCACATCGTTGGTGTGGGGGCTTGGGGTTGGTTTGTGGGGATATATCAATGATTGTTGAGCATGTAGGATAAGATTATATAACATGTCATATTGATAATAGATCAATTCTGGATGTTATAGCCTACTCCTCAATGACCCACCCTACCATGACAACATCCTTGGATGTGAGAGGTAGTAAATACCTTGTGAAACAATCTGTAAGGAGTCAGTCGGGGATTGTATCCTTGCCCAAACTACGTTGTTGTCTCCACTCATGAATGTGATAAAAAATGTGCATGGAGGTGTCTGGAAACAAAGATTTCAAGATCTTTTTACCACACTCATACATAATGGGCAATTGGAAATGTGTTAAGAACATCATAGCTAAGGTATTCAAAATGTCATAGGAAGCGCCTTTGAGTTCGATGTACGATTTAGCAGCACTCCTTGCCAGGTTTCTTTGGAAAAGACACAATCAAATACTGACATCCATAAATGAGTTGGATGAGCACCACAAAGGGTACGTCATGATATGTGTTGAAGGGTCTTCTCTAGGTTTTCCTCTGAACTTAGGTATGTCAAATGGAATCTTGGTAAGGATAGACAACCATGATGGGTGATGGAAAATGGGGTCATTGGTCAACCACGATAAATCTAGTAAATCTAGAGTTGTCAAGTAAGGAAGTTATGAGTTTCCAAAGTGATTTTGGTGGAAGAAAGAAGATGCTTGCGTATTATATGGACCTTGCAGGTCCCCCCATGTTATATTTCCCAGCAGGATATTGAATCTCGAAAGGATCATAGCTTCCAAGTGGATTTCCCCCAAGGATGAAAGAACCATCGAAAACATTACTTCTTCCGAGACAATACATAGTTCCTTAAGGATGGCTTCCAGGGACATAAGTGTTTCCAAAAGGGGTACCATAATTGTGCCCTAGGGGAAACATAACCCCTTGAGGGTAGCTCATAGGGACATGTGGACTCCCAAAGGGGTTGTTTCTCCTTGGGCCATAACTTCCCTCATGGGAACCACCTCAAGAAATAGGGATGTACCCCATGTGAGGACCACCTATCGGACCGAAACTGCCTCCAAGGGGTGTACCCCCAAGGACAGAAGGATACATAAAAGGATTAATGCTTGAAGGATTAGACATATTACCCCAAGGGGTGCTAGATCCCCCAAAAATGTCTTTTCCCTCGATATGAACTGGAGTAGTCCTAGACCCACTATGGATGTTCCAACCAAAGGGAAATCCAGCTTTCAACATCATTGGGTTGCCTATAGGGATGCCAGAAGAGGATGAAAAACTCCCTCCAACACTAGAACTAAGGCCTTTCTCCCCACTGAATTCAAATCCAGATGTGGGTATCCCAAATGACGGGATGGGCATGTTAATACTAGATTTGCTTGCGAAAGAAAACAAGGTAACCGATGACATTCCCCATATCGAGAAGTCGAATGTGTTAGGCAGGGATGGAGTAGGGTGTATAGCACTAATAGAAGGTAAGGAGGACACTATTGAAGTGACCTGTATGGTGCTTGATGGCTAGGTTGTAGATGCCCCCTAACTCGATAAATCACCCATACTGGACATCATGTGAGGGTTACTAAAAAGGAAAAAGGTTAACAAAAGTGTTCTCCAACTTCTAAGAGTACATGGTAAAGAGTACCAATTAACAGAGGGTTGAATTTTGGTATAGGACTTTTGTCGACTACTTTGATCTGTATGTGCTCGCATCCCTCAAAGTCCCTTGTGGGCCCTATAGGCTCTTTGTTATCCAAAGTGGTCCCTGATATACATTTAATGGGTGATTATTCCGCTCCCTATGGGGAAAGTTCGCGTTATCTACGGGACCAATGAATAAGTTGGTCAACCACAATGAATAAATATGTAATTATAATCAACAATAATCAGCCTAAGGCCAACTAGACACAGAACCAACAGAACACACCCCTAGTAAATCTAAGCCAACATCAAGTAACTAGTGGATAAAATAGGCCTTTCGAAAACCAACCCTCTGGGGAAATCAAGTCCCGAGAATGTTGGTTAGCAAAGGTGTGAAGAACAATTACAATAACCTTGACGTGAAAACCCTTACTTGCACGAGTACCTTTGTGAAGACAAGCACCCTCCAGGGGATTGAAGCAGAGGTTCAATGTTTGTCCTAGGTACCGCAAGTAATTCCCACTTGCAGTCACCTGTGTAGGTACCTACGACAAGCCACTAAGGTTAACACCTCACAACAAAATAGTTGGGTGAACAGTCACAGGTCAGACCACATGCATGGGCAGGTTAGCTAAGCTTGAAATCTCGAGAAGTGTTACCTCTCAGGGAGGTGTGTCACTTTTGAAACCCCCTTATGTGTAGTAGTCCAAGTAGTTCAATAAACACCAAGACAGGTAGAGAAAGAATATCACTCCACTTGCCCTAATGTGTTCTACTACTTAACTCCTATTTTGTAGGAGCTTCTCGACACACTTGTTGGAAAAAATGGATTTTACGCTCATTAATGACTTTTAATTTTGGTTTTTGGGCCTTGGATAATTAACTCTCCAGCCCTACACCAAGGCCCTAAATCCTAGACTATGTTGGTTTCTTGTAGAAAGAAAAGTCTAATGATTTTTTAAATTAAGCATTATTTTCTTATGGATGTTGATTACTCAAGGGAAATGGATGCCACTTTAGCGATGTTTGAGACTCTTTTCAAACCCAAAGAAAGATAAAGACTTAAAATGCAAAAGATGCAAATTGTTCTTATACGATGAAAATTATTTAAGAGAAGGACCAAGAACCTTTTTTTTTCAATTTAGAACCAGATAGAAACCACTCAATTCTAATGAACCCTAAATTCAAAACACTCAATTCTAATGAACCATCAATCCAAAACACTTCAGACATGCAAACACAAATGCAAAAATAAACCAACAAATCATGCAAATCATGCAAAACAAGAACGCATGCAAAACAAGAACGCATGCAAATCAACCACGCATGCAAATCAACCATGCATGCAAATCAATCATGCATGTAAATCAATCACGCATGCAAATGAATTATGCATGTAAATCAATCACGCATGAAAATAAACTATGCATGTGAATCAAACACACATGCAAATCAACCCCTCATGCAAATTAGTTGCACATGTAAATCCACCACACATGCAAATCAACTATGCATGCAAATCAACCATGCATGCAAAGCAATTACGCATGCAAATCAATCATGCATGTAAATCAACTATGTATGCAAATCAATCATGCATGAACATCATCCATGCATACAAATTAATCATGCATGCAAATCAACAAATTAGCAAAGCATGCATATGGAAAAGAAAATCAAATCAACAACCTAATAGGCGGATACAAAAGAACTCAACTGAAAAAAGAAAAATTGAATCGAGAGGAAGGAGACTAGCCACAAAATTTTTTTTAGAGAGTAGAGAAAGCAAGGGAAATTAAACATAGGGGAGATTTTGGGTTCGCTCCCCAGTGGAGTCGACAATTTTGTTAATAGAGATCTCCCTCCTTCGGATAGGTGGGTTCTCCCTTGGATTTTCCCTTGATTCAAGACAAACAACATATAGAATGCAATACCAAATTTCCTAGATCTACAAGATTCAAGTGTTCTCTATACTATGAAAGAAAGATAAGTACCTAGTTTCGACGATTGTCCTTGAGTAATCTTGGCTAGCGCAGCTCCATAGATCTGTCTTCAGCTCCCACACCTGCTTCCTACACACACAAAACAAATGATACCAACCTCAAACCTTTCAAATGTTAGAGAAACTCAAATAAATTTAGATCTACTTTGTCTTACTTAATTAAAGAATAAAAACACAAACATGCAATTGAATGGACAAAACATTGAAGGGGGGAAAGTAGTATTGATCTATATTAAAAAAAAATGAGAACCTTGCAACAATGGTTTGATTACCTTGAGTCCAAGTTTGCAGTACTATTTGGCCCTTGCTTCATCTCTTCCTTCACCCTCACTCTCTTGGAATTCTAGAAGCATAAATTTACTCTCAATTCTTCCTCCTCTTCTCCAAGCCAACCTCCATGCATAAATAATCCACCAAATATGTACTCCATCTCATGAGATAATGCACCATCTTTGAGATTCTAGAGCTTACTTAGGACATGCATCAACTGCAACACTAGTCATCAGTCACATGGTCTTGGTTAATTGGCCATTCAAACCATAGTTTCCTAGATATGCTAAATTAGAGTGAATTATTCTTATCCGCGCAACATGAATTCACCCTCCTAACCTTATCCACATGCAAGGCGCACTCCTGGTGATGATTCCAAAGAAGGCATGCACTCTTGTTGATTATTCCAAGGTGGGCACACTCCTACTGATGTTTCCAATGAAGGATTGCGATCTTGTCGATGATTCCAATGTGGGCATGCAAGACTAGGTTATAATTCCAATGTGTGCATGCAAGACTAAACTTCACTTAGTGTAACTAAAGCATGGCCCAAGAAGAGTTTCTCCTTTGCCTAGGGGAAGAATATTCTCATCCCGGGGAGAATATCTTGGACCAAGTGAGTATCAAGTGCGCCCTCATACATGGACTATAGAACATAGGGAAAATGGTGTATTAGGTACATGTTCATGTATACTCTAGTACCCCTCTTGAGAAGGTCCTCCATATGCCCCTAGGGTGGAAAATATAATTGTAACACACACACACATTAAGTGGTATTATGTCTACCTCCACTTCATCAATACAATTTGCACTTGTAAAAAGTTGATATTATGAAGCTTAGTGACCTTGAACTCTACATCCTTATTTACCCATCTCGATGGATATGAGAGAGGATGGTTAGGAACTTCCAATCCAATTTTGTTGACAATATCTTCTACTAAGAGGTTGGCTTATGAATCGAAATGAAATAGATCATTTTTCTTTGTCTTCTTGATTTAGATCTTATTATAGAAGAATTTAGTAATCTCCTCCTCTTCCTTGGGATGAAGAATACTTAGATTCACATCCTTCTACATTGTAGTGTAGACAAGCATTTCATCTGCATCTGAGCTAGTCTCTACCTAGTTGTCTAAATCCATGACTAGCATGTCTTCTTTTTGGCATCATTCTTGCAGTTCTTTGGATTCAACTTTGGATGTAGCTTCCAACACTTATATTCAATGTGACCATTGTGATCTGGATTTTATGAGCAGAACGAAATGAATATGGATTATTATCAAAAGATACTTAACACAGAATAATAGATATACAGTAAAATTGGTTTCTATTCAATAAGGAAATAAGTCGAAACTGTAAAATGCAGCGAAAAAGAAGCTTGCTAGAATGGTGATGGCTTATCTCTGAGAAGAGATGTGACGATTGTGCTCATTCACAAGAATATGATTACAGTGAGGCTCAGAAGGCCTTTTTACAATAAACAAGAATGTCAAAAACCCTGGACATCCAAAAACCTAAACCTAGGAGATGAAGCGCCAAAAGTCATGTGGGCCTCGTTTGGGTAACTTAGTACATCAACTTCTCGGGGTCGTAACTTTTGCATACGATCTCAGTTTTAGGCGCATGATATCTCGTTGGAAATGTCTATGCGAGGAATACACATGTTTCCTTCAAACTCTAACTACATCTATATTTTGATTGTGGTGAGCCCTAAAAATGTTGTTTAGGGCCTCAAAACGGCCCCAGAAGTCAGAAACCCAAAAACTAGTAAAAAAACTGCCAAACCGGAAAACTACCAAAATGAGCCAGTTGGAATAGGTGGGAGGCCACCGACATCCATCTGGATCAATCCTCCCCCCTTAGGAAGAAATGGTCCCCATTGCATTGAGTTCACCCATCAGATGAGGAAATTTCTAATGAATTTGGCCCCGGGTGAGCCACTTGCCTTAGTGCAGGAGCTACCCTACTTTGACAACTCGATAAAGCTGGATCCTTTTCTAGCGAGTGCCCTTGACCTGTTTGTCCACAATCTGATCACTGGATGCATGTTGTATGTAGTCGGGGTTGAGCTCTTTTGGTGTTAGTTGTTTTGCTATCTCTGAGGTGTCCAATAATGGTGGGAAATAAGGTCAAAGGAGATCCACGTTGAACACTGGGTGTAGGCCAAGGAAAGAAGGAATGTTGAGCTCAAAAGCATTATCACCCACAACCTTGGTGATGGTGTATAAAAAATAACAGAGTGGGCAAAGCTTCTGATGGGGTCCTGTAAGGTGTTCTTCTGCAAGTGCAACCAAAATTTGTCGCCCACCTGAAACTTATGCGATACCTGGTGTTGATCATGGCACTGCTTATAATTATCATTGGACTTCTGTAGGATATCCTAAACCTATTGGAACATGTGTTGGATCCTCTCAATGAACCAAAATCAGTTTCAGTTGGAGCAAAATATGAGTCAGTCGAGATGACTGCAAGGGGTAGTGCAACATCTATGGGACCCAATGGTTGAAATCTCAACCCCACCTGAAAAGGGCTATGGTCGGTTGAGTTATGCATGGATCGGTTATAGCTATGTTGGACATAGAGAAGACTCTCATTCCATGTGCGAGGGTGCTTGGAATTATACATGCACAAGATATGCACAATCATTTGATTTATGACCTCGGTTTGGCCATTTGTCGGGGGGTGGAAGGACGTAGATTTTGTGAGATTGGTGTCCAGCAATGACCAGAGGCTTGACCAGAATGTGCTGAGAAATCAACTATCCCAATTTGAGACAATGGTTTGTGTTATTCCAAAATGTACCCAGACTCGTTCAAAGAAGAGCTTGGCAGTGGCCTCTACTGTGATATTCTTCTTACAGGCAGCCAAAATCTTAGAAAAGTGATCAACAACCACAAAAACACAGTCATTTCCCCACTTGGTGGACGAGAGGCCCGACATGTAGTCCATTGATATGGATTCCCATGGCCTATCAGGAGTAGGCAGAGGGATGTACATGCCTTGTTTCTTAGTGGTCGGTTTGGAAATATCGCAGGCAATGTAAGACCCAATATACTTGTTGATCTCTTGTCGAAGTTTCGACAAGCAGAAATGTTTTTGTAACATCACCACTGTCTTTTTGACACCAAAGTGTCCTTCCACATGACTGTAGTGGGATTCCCAAACAAACTTCGCTCACTCACTTGATGGAACGCAGATATGGCCCAGACAGCATAGCAGCCCATCCTGAAGATGGAAATTAGTGACAATTGTGTTTGCACCCAACATTTGGTAGGTGGTGGCAAAGTCCGGGTCTGTCTCATAGATTTGGGGCCATCTATAGGTCTCATGGCCGCAAGATTCTAGCACTGTGGTGAGTGTCGCGATTGGCAGTCTACTAAGGCAATCAATGACACAGTTGGTGCTTCCTGTTTTATACTTGATGTTTAGGTGGAATTGTTGCAAGTATGTGGACCACTTCTGATGGCGGTCATTATGCAATTTGTCTTGTGTCTGCATGAACTGCAGTGGCTTATGATCAATGTGGATGATTGTCTCCTTCCCAAGGATGTGATGTCTCCACTGGCGGCAGGCTTACACAATGGAGTACATTTCTTTATCGTAAGTAAGGTACTTACGAACATCATATGATAGTGTCTAACTATGATAGACCACGGGGTGGTCGTGCTGAGTGAGAACGACGATCACAACATAGTCTGAAGCATTTGTATTGATCTCAAAGGGTTTTTACAGGTTCGGTAGTGAAAGTATTAAGGTTGAGCACAAATGTTGCTTTGAATCATCGAACACTTGTTGTTGTGACCGACCCCACACAAATTTCGCCTTACCACCACTCTTGGTTACTTGGTTGAGGGACCATGCAATATGGGAGAATCCCAACATGGACCTATGGTAGAAATTGACAAGGCCCAAGAAGCTCCAAAGCTCAGTGAGTGTGGTTGGGGTTGGCCAGTCACGGATGACTTGGATCTTGGTTGGATCCACATGTACACCATGCTTATCAATGATGTAGCCTAGATAATGGACCCTGTCTGTGTCGAAGGAGAATTTTTCCAAGTTGGTGTATAGCTTGTGATGTCGCGGGGTGTGCAAAACCTACTGAATATGTTGCAAGTGTCCTACCTAAGTCTTGTTGTAAATGAGAATGTCATCCAGATATACCACTACAAAAGTATTGGTGAATGGTCATAGGGTATCGTCCATCATCCTCATGAAAGTGGTTGGAGCATTTGTCCAACCAAAGGGCATGACCAACCATTCAAAAATACCTTCCTTTGACTTGAAGGTAGTCTTCCATACATCTATTTGTTCTATCGGGACCTGGTGGTAGCTAGACTTCAGATCAATCTTACTGACTTATTTGGCCCCCGTGAGCTGATCAAGGAGGTCATCGATTCGGGAAATCGAGTACTGATTTCTCACTGTGATTTTATTCAGGGCCTAATAATCAATGCAAAGTCGCCAAGTTCCATCTTTCTTCTGTACCAACACCATTGGGCTCCTGCAAGGTGATGAGCTCGGACGGATGTTCCCCTTGTGGAACAGTTCTTGGATTTGTCGCTTGATCTCCTCATTCTCTAATAGAGAGCGATGGTAGACTGACCCATTGGGCAGTGGTGTGCCATGGGTCATATCGATGGGGTGCTTGACCTGGTAGTGCAGAGGTACCCCAATAGGTGAGGAGAATATATCTGAGTATTCTTCCACGACCTTATCCACTTGCTTCTATTGTGAGGAGAGGTCGGTCACCGAGACACTAGATGTGGCTGTGATCTTTCACTCATTCTAAGATCGAATCACGAAGAAGACAAACTTCTCAGTCTGAGAAATGATCTTCCTTCATTGCTTGGTAGAGATCAAGGAAATAACACTAGGTGGGACTGCCTCGAGTATCCTGTACAATTTCTTGTTCAAAGTAACAATGACACTGCGAGGCCTAGACTCATATATAACATGGAGTTTCCATAAATATGGTTGGCCCAAAAGAACATTACAAACTTCAAGATGGGAAACATCACACAATACCTCATCTTTGAAGGGCTTCATGTCGTATGACAGGTGACATTGTTGGTTGACGCGGATGTCGCTTCCTTGGCGGAGCCATCCGATGGTGTAGGGCTGCGGGTGCGGAATTGTTGGTAGGGAAAGTCGCTTGACAACCTCTGTTGAGGTGAGGTTCTTCTGGATACAACTATCAATGATGAAGTGCAATGGGGTACCCTTCACCCACATCTGAGAATGAAAAAGGTGCTCGCCTTCCTTTGGATTGTCTAGTTCATCAGGCTGGATCTTGGTGGTAGCAACAGTAGCACTAGCTTCTGCGTCAATGATCTGTCTCCCCCTTTCTGGTTCTAACTTAGAGTCGGAACCTGCATCTGATTCAGAGGCTTTCACCTCAGCCACCAGCAACTGCTTTGAGCGACAATTAGCAGTGTTATTCCAGGGGCTCTTAGTGAAATTGCACCACTTCCTGGTATCTTTCTTTATCTTTCTGGTGTCCTTCATTGCTTGTGGCTTGGACTGGTTGTCCTAAGGCTATCTGTCTTGGCTCTGTCCTTTGTTCTGTGGGTTTGGGCCACCCTTTCCTAGATTTTTCTGTGAGGGGTTCCCAGGCCCAAATTGTCGCGTCTTTTGTTTAAGCTTATGCTCGATTTTGACGGCATATCGGTAGGCCGCGCCCAAGGATGAGATGTCCAGAAACTCCATTTTGGCTTGGATGTATCTATGCAGACCGTCGTGATACTTGAGCACCAGATGTCGCTCAGAATATTTGATACCCAGCTTGGTGCGCAAGGTATGGAAGATATTTATGAACTCGAGCATTGCTTGGTCTCTTTCCTGTGGCAGTGTGGTCCATTTTGTGTATAGGTCGTCATAAATTCCAACAGCGTAGTATTGTTCCTTAAAAACATCCCTAAAAGACTCCTAGGTGACTGCGACTATAAATAATGAGGGTTCCTTTGTTTCCTTCTGCTTGTAGAAAGTTTCCCACCAATCTTTGACACGGGGAACGACTTTGAGGAGCGCAAAAGTAATATTTTCTCTATTCGAGAAGTTATGGAGAAAGAAATACCCTTCTAGTAGATTCAACCATTTGTCTACAACATCTATGTCTATCTGACCTTCAAATATAGGAATATTGAAGTTGATTTGTACCTTGAAGGGGGCGACGCCTTTGTTTGAGGAAGATGTGTTGCCTCTTGGTAGTCGTTGAAGGATTTGTGCAAAACTATCCATCATCTCATTCCTTTGTTGTGTGAGCGCTTCCTCAAGCAACATTTTGAAGGGATCTCCTGTCCCATCATCTTTCTTTTCTCCCGACATGAGAGGTCGCTTGGGTGTGCGAGAGCTTTTGTCCTCAAGAGAAACAATCTCGAGACCCAATTCTTTGTACCCTGACCTCGTTAGGGACATGCATTAAGAATGACAAAGAGCATACCGCTCTGATACTATTGATCCATATTTTATGAGCAGAACAAAATGAATACAGATTATTATCAAAATATGCTTAACACAGAATAACATATATATAGTAAAATTGGTTTCTATTCAATAAGGAAATAAGTTGAAACTGTAAAATGCAGCGAAAAACAAGCTTGCTAGAATGGTGGCAACTTATCTTTGAGAAGAGATGTGACGGCTGCACTCATTCGTAAGAAGATGATTGCAATGAGGCTCTGAAGACATTTTTACAACAAACAGGAATGTCAAAAACCCTAGACATCCAAAAACCTAACCCTAGGAGATGAAGCGCCAAAAGTCATGTGGGCCCCGTTTGGGTAATTTAGTACATCAACTTCCCGGGGTCGTAACTTTTGCATACGATCATCGTTTTAGGTGCACGATAGCCCGTTGGAAAGGTCTATCCAAGGACTACACATGTCGTTGTTATAATTTGACTCTATCCACATTTTGAATATGGCTAGCCCTCAAAACGGTCTCGAAAGTCAGGGACCCGAAAACTAGGAAAAAACTGCCAAACTAGAAAACTACCAAAATGAGCCAGTTGGAATAGGTGAGAGGCCACCGACATCCATCTGGATCACATTGATATTACATTGACTACATCGGTTTTTCATATCCTCACATTGATGTGTTGTGTTCGATGTCTTCTTATCATTTCTTTTACACTTCTTCTTTCCCTCCTTGAAAGCATCTTGGTGGTATTTCTACTTGGAACCACCTAGTTGTCCTTTCTTCATGTCCATATTCTCTAGATATTGTGCTTTCACATGGGCCTTGTCAACTATCATAAGTTTAAAGAGCATCACTTGCCTCCTTAAATGACTATGTACACCTCCCAAATACTTGAGGAGTACATATAAGTTCTCTTGAAATATACCCAACATAATGGCTTGTTTTTTAAACTCAGTGGTGTACTCTTGTACACTCCACCCTTGCTTCCACTAGAAGTAATGCTAATGGATTCACTAGTTTTTTTCATACCAAATAGGGTAGAACTGGGATTCAATGAGGGTTTTAAACACCTCCCACTTAGCTACCATTGGATCATCCTCCAACCTAAGCATCATTGTGTGGCTTTCCCACCAAGTTTGGGGATGGCTATGCCACCAGAAAGGGCACATCCCTTCCCTAGCCACTCAGGATGAAGAATGCACTCCATAATAAACGTTTAGTAATTTTATTTCACTTCAGCAATTTCTATTGTAAACAACTAATAACAAGAAGGGAAAGTTGCCTTACTTATAAAAAACTCTCCTCTCTCACTCAATAGAACGAATGGTCATTTTCTGGTCTAAAACACACTCTCTCTATTATTGTGTGTGTTATGTTTTTCCTCTGTTCTACCATGTTTATCTTTGTTCCTTAATGTGCATTGAGTTTGTTATGTGAATTTTCAGATCTGTATGCAAATCAATTGGTATCAGAGCTTGCATCTCAACAAGCTTCTGCTCGCAATCAAGAATTAGACAGAAAGCCATCCACTAGTTTCAGACAATTTTTTTTGTGGTAGTGGATTCTCATAACTCCAAGATTTACCCAGAGTTTTAGTGCGCCCCCCTAAGGGTTTTCCAGTGTTCCCTCTTCAGGGTTTTAATGCACCCTCGGTTTTCCAGTGTGCCCTCTTTAGGGTTTCAGTGCTCCCTCTTCAAGGTTTTCCAGTTCGCCCTCTTCATGGTTTCAGTGTGCCCTCTTAAGGGTTTTTCAATGTTCCCTCTTCAGGGTTTCTCTACACGCCCTCCTTAGGGTTTTCCAGAGCACACTTTTTAGGGTTTTCCAGTGCACCCTCTTTAGTTTTTTTCAATGTGTCCTTCTCATAGTGGGCATATTCCAACATAGCATGAGGATTTATGGCAGTGTGCATAGCCTTCAAGATACAGTAGCTGGTCATTTTCGACCTCGATCCTCTCTACATGCTTTAGATATTAACTGCACCCAATCTCTTCACTATCTATTCTCTTTTCATGCTTCAGATCTAGAGGGATCCTAACCTTTGTTGTAAATAGGCCCTCTCATCCTCTGTTCTAGAGGGCCTAACTCATATCTAAGTGCACCCAAGCTGAAATTACACCTGTTCACAATGCCCAGCTTCATAGCGCACTAGTTGGTGGATGAAAATAATGTTGCCTCGTAAAGAGCCATCCATAGAGGACTCAGTGTCCAATGTGTTTGCATTGATTTAGGATTTAACTTTGTCTCTTCATGAGTTACTCATTCTGTGACCGAGACGAGCTTCAACACCCATGCAACTCAATACACATTTTCAATTGCCCAAATTTTCGGGCCAAATGAATGGAGAGGCTATCGATTCTTGGATCTGCAATCTCTCCACCTACTTCAAGACATGTCTTAAGGTGGAAGAGGACATGAAAATTTAGATTTCCATCCTATAGTTGGAGGGCATTGCACAAGATTGGCGGGGTACTCAGCTTGAAAATCATTCATTGGTCATCGAGATCGGCAAGCCCGCAGCTACAACACCTCTTGGCCTTACGTCTTTGGATGGATTTTGCCAGGCATTAAGAGACCAATTTTATCCCCCATGATATCAACAAAACCTCCTTGCTAAATGGTTGTCGCTCCAAAAACTCACAAATTAGTCTGTACATAGATACATCAATGTCTTTTGCAAGTTGTGCATCCAACTACACATTTTGAATATGGAAGAGGCACTAATTGTCAAATTTAATTAAGGTTTGTTAATGATTTTTCATCATGAAGTTGATTTATTTGAAAGTCCTTCCTTGGACAATGCCTTTCTTCAGGCCTTGGCCATGGAGCGTAAAGTGGCTACTCAAATTTTCTCTCCTCAAACTTGACCTGGTCCTTTTAACGTTGGTCCTTCTCATACTGATGCCTCTAATGGTTCCCCTACATCACCCTCCACACCCCATAATGCACCCTAGGGTACCTTTCACAAGACCAACTTGCATGCATCTTACGACTGCTAGGCACTTAAGAACCTTTGCAACAACAAAATCTTATTTGCAGAGGTCGCTCAACCAAATTCTCTTGAACATCTTGAAGTAGTTTATCTCGACAATCCTACCGAAGTTGACCCCTCTCTGATCATGATGACCGCTAATGAACCTGACACCTCTAGTGTACCCTTGTCTACACATAATTGTCAGTTTAATCATGAGTTGGCTACTCTCATCCTCGACAACGGAAGCCAAAAGAACCTTGTGGCATAGGACAACGAAAGACAAAAGAACCTTCACACCAATAAAACCTTATTTGCAGAGGTTGCTAATGAACCTAACACCTCGAATGTACCCATGTTTACACATAATTGTCAGATTAAGCATGAGTTGGCTACTTTCATCATGGACAACGAAAGCCAAAAGAACCTCATGGCCCAGGACAACGAAATCCAAAAGAACCTTCGCACCAACAAAACCTTATTTGCAAAGGTCGCTCAGTCAGATTCCCCTGAACATCTTGAAGTAGTTTCTCTCAACAATCCTATCGAAGTTGACCTCTCTCTAATCTCGATGATCGCTAATGAATCTGACACCTCTAATGTACCCCTATTTACACATAATTGTCATATTAGGCATCAATTGGCTACTCTTATCCTTGACAATGGAAGCCAAAAGAACCTCGTGGCCCAGGACCTGGTATAACACCTTCAACTCCCGACCACTCTGCACCCAACCCCATATCAGCTTGATTGGGTACAAAAGGGAGGTCCTCATCTCACTATTTCTTGATGTTGTGTGGTGACCTTTGCTATTGGTCCTTTCTAGGATATTGTGGTGTGTGAAGTCTCTCCTTTAGATTGTGTTGATTTGTTACTTGGCCTTCCCAACCAATAGGCCCGACACGTTCTTTATCATGCTAAATCTCAATACCACCTGCAACTTGAGGGGCACACCTATGTGCTTACATCTTCTGCTCTTAAATATGCCAAGCCCCTTACTGGACAAGAAACCGTTAAGCAAGTCAATATCAACAAATGCGTCTCTTTTGTGCTTGGTTCACCCCAACCAGACAACTTGACCAACCTTGCACCTCCGACCATAACTCTCCTGCTCCAAGAATTTGCAGATGTCTTCACCCATCCCATGGGCTTGCCCTCGTCTTGCTCTACTGAACACACAATTGATCTAATCCTTAGCACCTCTTTTCCCAACACCCCATCCTATCGCCTCACTCCCCTAGAGGCTGCTAAGATAGAATGCCAAATTGACCAACTTCTAAACTCAATCCATGTTCAACCTTCATTGTCGCCTTGCATGTCCCCGACCTTTATTATTCCCAAAAAGGAGAACTCATAGTGGCACCTGGTGACTGACTACCCCTTAGTAAAGCCACAGTTAAAAACCGCTACCCCCTACCCCAGATTGAGGATTTGTTGGACCACTTACAAGGGGATTTTTCCTTCACAAAGATGGATTTGATAGCAAGCTACCATCAAGTTTGCATGAATCTAACAAACAAATGGAAGACCACTTTCAAGACCAAGTTTGGGCTTTTTGAGTGGTTGGTAATGCCATTTGAGCTGATAAATATGTTGGCCACGTTTATTCTATTAATTAATGATATCTTCAGGCCACACTTCGGTAAGTTTGTGGTTATTTATCTTGATGATGTATTGGTATTCAATAAGTCTTTCATAGAGCATCTTTAGAATGTTTGTAACGTACTTGAGCTACTACGAGCACATAAGCTTTAGGTGAAGGAAGATAAGTCATACTTTGGACAGACATCAATTAAGTAGTTGGGATTCATATTGGACACAATAGGGGAGCAACCAAATCCATTTCAGGTAGAGGCTTTGGAAAAATGGCCAACACCCTCCAATGCACATGACCTCAAGAGTTTCATGGGAGGAATTAATTTCTATAGGAATTGTCTCTCTTTTTTCCTAGTTGGCTTGTCCTTTGCACCAGTTGTCCAATCCAACAAAATTTATTTGGAATATATAGGTTGAGCACCACTTCACGCGGCTAAATACAACATTATGCTCTGCCCCTGTTCTATAGTTGTCAGATATGAATCAACCCTTTGAGATTGAGATGGATGCATCTCAGTTCGCCATTGGGGTTGTAATTAAACATGGAGGTCAATTAGTGGCATACCATTCAAACATTCTTGCAAAGGCCAAAGTTAATTACAACACCTATGAAAATAATTTCTACATCTTGGTGAAAGCATTGAAGCAATGGTTCCATTACATTCTTAACAAATAAACAATCCTTCATACAGACCATCACCCCATGATCTTCATCAATTCGTAGAGTAAAATTCAGGACTAGGGCCCTCTGAAATGGGTAGCGTGTATTCAACAGTTCCATCTAGTCATTAAATACAAGAAGGGTTCCACTAACAAGATGTATGACTTGTTAAGCGGCCCCCCTACGCAAGTCCTACACATGGTGCGCTCTGTAGCATATGATGCCAGGAAAGATATGTACGCAGAGGATCCATGCTTTGGTGAAATTTGGAGAGCGTTACAACAACCTACAATGATCAATCAAACTCCCTTCTTGGATTATACTATTTGTGATGGTTGTCTCTACAAACTTAACCAACTATGTGTGCCATAGTTTGAAGATCATCTTCTTCTCATCTGGGAAGCACATGCCTCTTTGTGTGGGGGAAATTTCGGCACAACCAAGACCATTCTCAGTCTCCAACACCACTTCTATTGGCTTGATTTGTCTAAGCAAGTGGAGAAGTTCATTCATGCTTGCTCTCTTTGTTCCCAAAATGAGTCGTCCAACCATAAGCATGGTCTTTACCAACCCTTACCAGTGCACTCACATCCTTGGGAATCCATTTCCATTGATTTTCTAAGTGGTGTTCCTACCACTCTCTACAAACATGATGCTATTTGGGTGGTTGTTTGTCATTTTTCTAAGATGTCTCTCTTCCTCCCCTGTAATAAGACTACCTTTGTCGCTTAGACCACAAACCTCTTCTTCCATCATATTTGGCCCCACTTCGGATTTCCCAATAGCATTATTTGTGATAGGGACTCTTGTTTTCTAGCACCTTCTAGCGTACTCTCTAGCCTGGTTGGGTTGTCAACTTCATTTTTCCACTGCCTTTCACCCCTAGACTGACGGGGGGTAAATGAAAGTTTTCAATCATACTCTTGTCCACTCCCTTCGTAGTTATTTTTCTAAAAACGAATAGTGGGATTCTTATCTACATATTATCCAACTAGTTACAATCGAGCCACATTCTCATCCATTGGTTTCTCACCCTTCGAAGTTTGTTTTGGGTTTCAACTCCTTACGCCCTTAGAGATGCCCCTCATTCTCAAACCTTCTAGATTTGCAAGTTAACAACATAAGCAACACTCAATGCATCATTTTATCAACAATAAATCACAACACCATACCCAGGTAGCAACCGCTTTGCAAGCAACCCAAGAGCGTGAAAAACAAAGGAATGATAAGCACCACACACAGTTCTTTCATCCAGGTGATCATGTGTGGCTATTGTTGGACAGACACCTCTTCAAAGGAGAACACCATAAGCTGCATCCATTCAATTATGGTCCATACATTGTTCTGGGACACATTAGAGAGAATGCATATCACTTGTACTTGCCTTCATAGATCGGCATCCACCGATGTGTTTAATGTGAACAATCATAAGTTGTTTGAACTGCATCTCCTTGAAGAAGTAGTCACAGTTCATCATCCGGTGGATAATATTCCATATTTTCAACCTCCTTTGCTCGTCGCTACAATTCTCGACTCCAAGACTAGGACCACTCGCTAGCATAAGTATTATCCATATCTTTTGGGTCGAAAGGGTTGGACACTAGATCAAGTCAAATGGATGTCTGCAGAGACCTTGAAGTGCACATTCCTTCATTTGCTGACAGAAATAGGGACACTTCCAGATCTAAACAGGGAGGAATTGGGCCACCAGGAAGGGCACATCCCTTCCCTGGCCACTTAGATGAAGAAGGCACTCCATAATAAATGTTTAGTAATTTTATTTTGCTTCATCAATTTCTATTGTAAATAGCTAATAACGAGAAGGAAAAGTTTTCCTTGCTTATAAAAGGCACTCCTCTCTCACTCAATAGAATAGATGGTCATTTTCTAGTCTAAAACACTCTATCTCTATTATCGTGTGTGTTATGTTTTTCCTTTGTTCTACTATGTTTATCTTTGTTCCTCAATGCACATTGAGTTTTTTGTGTGAATTTTTAGATCTGTATGCATATCAATGGCCCACTAACTTCATCGGGCAAATGAAATATTTTTCTCTTTTCCTATGTTATGAACATTGAAATAAAATTCTAACTGTTGCAATCATTGATTCAATTTAACAACATCAACATCACTTTGGTAGGCTATGATGTCCATTTTCACTTCCACTTTAACAAGAGATTAGGAAGAAGTGACGGCATTGGAATTTGGTCTCTCTTTTTCTTGGGCTTTTTCAACTCATTTTCTTGGTGTTCGTTATCTCCAAATTTCTCGTCCAAGCCAAATTTTAATTTAGAGCTACCAAACTCCTCAAAAAGTCTAAACTTGTTCTCTAGAGCCGCCATGAGGATGGCCATGATGCAAGACATGTCAATGACTTGTGCTTCATGCTTTGGAAATCTCTCCTATGACTCATCATGTGGATTGTTACTATACTCATCCACCATGGCTAGGGTTTTAAGACTTCTTTCTTACACAAATTCTTGTATTCTACAACATCCCACAAAAAACCCAAAGAAAACTTCTTTGATACCAATATGATCTGTAAACTATCGTGGATATTCCAATGGAATAGTTTATCACAACATATATCACAATATTCTATTATCGCTTATTATGCAATGTTTTACAATGCAAATCAAGGAAAGTGACATTTTGGTAGGTTCGATACTCACAAGTGGTGACACTATGGGAAAATATGGAAATGTGGGGTTGTAGGACATGTAAGATACTTCATTTTCAACCTTAAAATTTCATCATGAATGATTATGTACAATCTATAGTGCATTTCCTTGAGCTAACTCAAGGTTATGTAACGTTCTATTTTCAAGATTACAAATCAATTTTTGGACCCCTTCTTGATTCTTAACACCCTTGCATGCATTCTAAGAACATATGACAATAATTCATAATGATGAATGTAATTCATGCCTTTGGTCCCTTCCAGAGTGCATAATGTATGTAGGATGTGCATTTTTATGAGGCCATGAAGCCTAATTGTGTAAATTTAGTATTTTGTTTGTCCTTATTGAAATTTGACCAATTATGGGACATGAATCAATGTAATTGAATACTTAAGGTAGTTGGGAGGTTGTTGGTTGATTACGCAGAGAGAGAGAGAGAGAGAGAGAGAGAGAGAGAGAGAGAGAGAGAGAGAGAGAGAGAGAGAGAGAGAANATTTGACCAATTATGGGACATGAATCAATGTAATTGAATACTTAAGGTAGTTGGGAGGTTGTTGGTTGATTACGCAGAGAGAGAGAGAGAGAGAGAGAGAGAGAGAGAGAGAGAGAGAGAGAGAGAGAGAGAGAGAGAGAAATTATAATAAGGCCCTAGATCATTGGCCACTCGAAATTTAATAAAGATTGATGTTCTGATTATGACACTTGAAATACAATTTGATGTGTCTAATTTATTCACAATCATTTTTCAAAATAAAATAAAATAGAAGCCAAAAAACCAACAAATTTTCTTTGTCTCTCAGATACTCACATAGTCCCATCAAAAGAAATAGATATTTCCAAGCCTCGTGTAGCTAATTACGAGTGAGAAATGCACATCATGTGATAAAAAATCCATACACCAAAGAAAACATTTTTCAAAAACAAAAAATAGAAGCCAAATAACCAACAACTTTTCTTTGTCTCTCAAAGACTCACATAGTCCCATCAAAATAAATAGATATTTTCAAGTCCCATGTAGCTAATTGTTGACAATAAATGTACATTATTTGATCATGAATCCATACAGCAAAGAAAACATGTTTCAAAAACAAAAAAATTGTTTTATTATATGTTAAAAGTATAATGGTAAGGCTAGTGATAAGCTTGGATACAAGAGCAATACTTCTACCTCTTCCAAATTCTCATTTTTTTTCTTCTGGTAATATGGTTTTGATTACAAAATACAAGTTGAAAGGGGCTTCATTGAAGGGGGGTAAATTTGATTAATTAGATTATGCCTTTGTAATATGCACCAACTACAATTGGATTATTTTACAATTTTTTTGAGGCATGTTTAAGAATTTTCACAACATTGGTCAAGATTTTTTAGGTGGATGGAAAATTTTCAGGGGGAGTTAAGAACTTTCAAGTGAAGTGTAAAACTCAATACCCCACCCAAAAAAGCATCTTTCAACAAAAGAAAAACATCTTTCGACAAAAAAGGAAATATCCCTACATTTGCAAGTTAACTAGAAGAATGAGTTAGAGAGGAGTCTCATGTTATGGACCTCCCTAACGACCAACATTTTGACCCTCCTTTCAAAAGTTATAACGACTTGTATATCGATCATAATTTCAACCTCAATGTTGACTAATATTTTGAAATTATATTTTATATGAAATTGGCTACGAAAATTAGGTGAAGAAAATTTACTATGAGAAACCAATCAAATATAATAAATGAAAACATAAAATTTCGACCTAAAGTGGGTATCAAAAAATTACCTTTGAAGAAAAAGGTTGAAAATATGGGCTTACATTGTAGTAAATGTCCATGGCCCCTTTCCCGAGGCCTTTTAGCCACACCAATTGCATCATTTCTTCCACAAACTTCATGAAGCTTTCTTCTAGTTCATTCTTAGCCACATATTGAGATTTACCCTAAACATTTTTTATAAACAACAACAAGAGTGAAAAATCCATTGTAACTCTCATTTATACTTAAAAGTGGCAAAAAACCCAACTTAGTTAGCATTGGCTTGCCAAATGAAAGTAGGGTGTTTCTAACACCCTTTCAAGTCTCTCTAATGATGGCACAACTTATGATTGTTGTGCCCTTGCTTGTGAAAGTGGTGGGGGATAGGTGCAAGTCCTGGGTGCCTTGGGTGAAATAGATACCACCCTTGTGGCCTCTTAGTTGAAGAAGTTTTATTTGAATGCTATAAATGGGCTACCCACATTGATATTCTCCCAAATTAGGGAAGGGTGAGCTTGCTGCATCAACATCAAAATGATTACCACCCCCTTAGAAAAACCCCAACTTAAATCTTAAGTTCATAATAATAACACCAACTCTCTTACTACATAAAAGTGACAATTTTATACAAAAATTAGAGTCATGATTATACATACAAAAGAACTCATGTAAATAGAGTATAATACCCAATAAAGAGGTTGTAGCACTGCCCCTAACCATATTTGACTTTTAACCACACATGCACACACATCAACCATAGAGGAGGGGGAAGACGTAGAGCATAAGACACATACATCTTTCAACTAATTAGCAATGTATTAGTATAAGAGGTGATGACCATTATAGACTCGCCTCCTTTAACTTGAGCATCATAACATGTAAGGGCCTTTACACCCTTGTGGTGTTGGCCTTCCAACCAATGTGATATTCATAAGGAGGAATTTAACTTTGGCCTTGACCACTAGTTAATATGAAAAGAAAAGGATAAGAGGAGCATTTAAAGTCATAAAAGCAATTCAAAAATACACACAATGGACACACAATCCAATGCTCCAACCAACGTGGAATACATTGTGTAGAAAAATAACTTTTTGTACATGACACACATAAAAGCTTTAATATATGTAACCTTAGCCCTCCATACACAAAGAAGAGAGAAATTTTATAGAAGAGCTAAAAGCTTTCCACTATATTAAAACAAGTGTTGCATGGCAGGGAAGTCCCTGCTGGGTTGAATTGGGGATAAATGCAGATGGATGGGGAAAAAGTAACAGGGGCAGATGGAAATTGCAGCGCAGATGTGGCAAGCAGCGTGAAGGACAGATGGTAAGGACATGTGGTAAGCATGCAAGAAATGATATACTCTGTATATGTGTGAGTAGAAAAAAAACTATTAAACACAATTTTATGACATTTATATCAAAAAATAAAAAGTGTGTTACATATTCCTGGAAATTTAAATGCATTTAATATATATACATACATCAAATAAGGTATCTCAAATTTAATTTTTAAAATGACCAAGCAAAAAAAGAGAATTCAAATAAAGTAAACAGAATGTCTTGACATTCAGCATAGCTGAAGATAAAAATCTAGGAGCACATAAATATAAAAGGAGACAAAAAAAATAGTTCTATTTGGAATATATCGAAAAATGATAGTTTGTTACATATTCCTAGAAATTTAAATGCGTTTATCATATAGACTGGGTTTGGGGCTCCCGCAGACCATAAGAGAAATATGTACAAGAAATAGGATTGTGGAAAGAAGAAGTGGGAGACGGTAGAGTGTAATACCTGAAAAGAAGAAATGGGAAGATATCAGTCTTTGGCTAGAGATTTCTATTTAGAAAAGGTGGAATAAATGGATTGATAAACAAAGGAGGATCAATATAGACTTACAATGATGGTAGATATAATTATTTTTGCTATTTGCTTGCTGATGCCTTTTCCTGTTGGCTTTCGTCGCCAACCTGCTTGAATAACTAGATTGATAAACAAAGGACTTACAACGATGGTACATATAAGTATTTTTGCTATTTGCTTGTTGATGCCTTTTCCTATTGGCTTTCGTCGGCGACCCGCTTCAAGTTCATTTTGGCGAATTCTTCAATGTAACTTCTCAAGGGGGCGACGTTGATGTCATTCTGAATTTTTATGCTGAAAAGTTCCTTTTCTAATTCGCCTAGATCAATAGAAAGATTACACAGAGCCTAATGAATGTCTCGATTCTGTACCGAATAGCGGACTAGCTAGTTGTCGACGTGATCTTCACCATATTCAAGAATCTTGTAAAAAATTTCTAAAGACAATGCCTTAAAATTATCAACTTGTTTATCGAAAGCTTGGCTGGTTAACGCCAACGAGTTGACGATTAAGTTGGGGTTCTGGAACTCATTGGTCCTTCCGGCTAAGTCTATTTTGGTGAGATTTGTGAATAATGTTTCTTTCTTTGATATTGCTTGCTCACATGATTGGACGATGAGATACATGTTCTTCACCTTCTCTTTCCAGGATGCTTCTAATTGAGTGATCCGGCTTTTGGAGGGGAGATCATGTTGTCTTATTGTCATGTCTACCATGTTGTTGACATGAAAGGAAAAAGGGATGACTGTGTCCAAATAGAAAGTTTCTTCATTTTTTAAATCCATCTACAGAAGTTCGAGCAAGTTGTGTGCCCTCCTTCCCAGGGAATCCATAATTTGTGAAGTTTCCCAGGCCTCAGTAATCAGTTCCATTCTTTTCTTGATATTTTTATCCACATATCCTCTACACGATGCGAGGAAGTTGGAGGATCCTTTTAGCTTTGCTGCAGGGGTGCAGGGGGTCGCAGGCATGGCTATTGCCAAAGGATTGGCAAGAAATGGCATAGGAATCAAAGCTTCCTCTAATTCCTTGATCCAGTCCTTTAGTCTGGCATTCTCGTTCTCAATGACTCCAATGGAATCATGAAGAGCATCTTCGGTTGTTCTGTGAAGTCCAGAGATTTGGGACGGCTATAGATTGGCAAGGTCAACTTCTAAACGATATTTTCTTTTCTTATTTTTTACATCTCTCTTTTCAATAATTAATTTTTTAGATTCGTTTTCAAAAACAACACTCTGCAATACGAAGGATTCATCTTCGTCAAAATTTTTGGTATGAACTATGTCCATTGGGTAGCTATGGTGAATCACGTCTCCCAACTGATCAAGGTTGCAGAATATGCTATCCAGATCAGTGTCAAGTTCCATGTTCTCACTCTCAATTTCAGGCTCCTCTGCCTCCCCTACAATTTTGTTTCCCTTCTTCTACATGGGAAGCTTGTGAGAACTATCAATTTTAGGATGAACCTCATTCGTTTAAAGAAATTTGGGTTGCTTTGTTACTGTGGCAGGTCGTTGGAGCGATGATTTGTTACTTTGGTGGTTCTGGTCCACAAGCCTGAAGATGTTTACTGTATCTCTACAGAACTGTTGTCAAGTTGGTGCCACTAGTTTATGAAAATGTTTGTTTGCTCCAAACGCTGCTTGAAATGAAAAAATGGAGGGGATAATATAACCCCCCAGAAATGTTGGTTCAATGCGTGCGAATGGAAAATCTCCTTGAGCTCTTTGCTCATTAATGACAATCTCTATGCGTGTTGTATGGTGAGCTATTAGAAGTAAAGCTTAATTATTGCATATTTAGAAGTGTGAAGGTGGTGGTTACGACGAAGAACATTTAAGGATTGGAGGTTTCATGAATGAACCAAGCTGATGACGTGCGAATGGCATTCCATTGTATTTGAAATTAACACTCGGAAGGGATAACAAAACCCTCTTCAAATATTGGTTTAATGTGCATTAATGGCAGATCTTCCTAAGCCTTTCGCCCAACAATGACAATTTACACGGTTCCTGCATGATGAGTTATTAGCATTAAAGATTTAGAAACAAGACATAGACACACACACACACACACACACACACACACACACACACACACACACACACACACACACACACACATATATATATAAACATTTTGCTTTATTATAGATAGGTGCGAAGGTGACAGAGATGGGGAAGAGAAAGCAAGGAAGGAATGGCCAAGTCTGAAAAGCAGTCGGACGGGCTTCAAAATAAGTTTACAGGAGATAATGAGGACATGTGCGTGTCCAACGGTGAAATTGCATGATGGTGCAGTTCAGTGGATGGTTTGTATATTTGTGGAATTGCGGGAAAGTGGCTAAGTATGGAGTAGGGAAATGTCAGTTGGGCTCGTTTTCGGAATTAGGGTTTGAAGATTTCGTGAACGGACCAACCCGAGGTCCCGTGAATGACATTCCATGGTGTTTGAAATCAACACTCGGAAAGAATAATATAACCTTTCGAAAATCTTGGTCTAAGGCGTATTAATGCGAGATCTCCGCAAATCTTGGTTGCTTTCCGAAGGGCAGGACCTAACGACTTAATTTAGTTTTTTATTATAAATAAGGCTCTTTTATTATAAACAACTACAAATAAGGAATGGCCAAATATGAAAAGCGGTCACACAGTTTTCAAAATACAGGGAATTCTCAGTAGAGATGAGGGCGAACGACCGTTTCCTACAAGCAACACCTAGAGTTCCGCGATACACAAATTAACAGGCGGAATTGCGGCTTGGATGAGATTTTATAGAGCATGTATACTCTTTGGATCGCGGGTTCTCAGGCTAGTGGGCTCAAAATTGGGCCTCTATTGCTCTGTGCCTTACAAATAGTACCTAGGCTTCCGTGATATACAAATTGAGAAGCGGACTTGCGGGCTCAACATTGCACTTATATTGTTCTGTGTCCTCCAAATAGCACTCGGAGTTCCACGATATACAAATTGACAGACGGACTTTAGGGCTGGCGGGCCCAGGATTGCGATTGTTTATGAATGTTGATCCCTATCAACTATCTGACATTATCTTAAAACATTATTTTCAATACTATATTATTAATATTAAATATTGATATAGTACAATTTAATTAGACAAAAAAAGTTTGTACAATATGAAACAGGGAAGCGGTTCGTCGGGTTGGTGATATAAAGGTAAGTGAAATATGAAGATATGAATCCACCAACATCCGCACTTAGAAATTTTCCGGAAAACGAGCAATACATACTTTATATGTACCTTTATAAAGTATGGACATAAGATTTTATAAAGCATGTACGGAGCTCGCATTCCATACTTGGCCACTTTTTGGATCGCAGGTTCTCGGGCCGACGGACTCAAAAATAGCCCTCTATTGCTCTGTGTCCTACAAATAGCACCCAGAGTTCCGCGATATACAAATTGACGGGCGGACTTGCGGCCTGGCTGAGATTTATAGAGCATGTACACTTTTTGGATCGCGGGTTCTTGGGTTGGCGAGCTAAAAAACGAGCCTCTATTGTTCCGTGCATTACAAATAGCACCCAGAATTTCGCGATATACAAATTGAGAGGCGGATTTGCGGGCTGGATGGCTCAACATTGCACTTCTATTGTTTTGTGTCCTCCAAATAGCACTTAGATTTCCGCGATATACAAATTGACAGACAGACTCCAGGGATGGCGGGCTCAAGATTGCGATTGTTTACGAATGGTGATCCCTATCAACTATCTAACATTATCTAAAAACATTATTTTCAATACTAAATTATTAATATTAAGTATTGATATTGTACAATTTAAGTAGACAAAAAAGTTATTATATTATTGGTGGCAAGACAATGACATTCTTAAAGAAAACTAATTGAAAAACTTTAAATATTCCATAATATCTACCATGGATTTTACAATATGTAAACACAATATTAAAAAAAAAATATTAACCTATTATTTTAAATAAATAATTATCTTCTAACAAAGTGAAGAAATAGATAAAACGAGGCTCTATTGCTCCGTGTCCTACAAATAACACCCAGAATTCCGCGATATACAAATTGGCAGGCGAACTTGCGGGCTGGCTGGCTCAACATTACACTTCTAAAAACATTATTTTCAAATACCAAATTATTAATATCAAATATTGATATTGTGCAATTTAATTACATAAAATTATCAAATGAGTCACAAGCTTCGAGCCCGAGTGGAATTGTAGATCACCAAAGTTTCGGGTGCAAGATGTATACCACGCACACGGGGCATGAGAGCTGGATGGCGCCCACACAGGAACCCTCGGCCATAAAATTCGCGAACTATGAAAACGAACAGTCGTCGGTCGGACTCGTGATGTAGAGATATAGATGGACATGAAATCTGCCACTCTACCGTCTAGGAACCCGCCAACATAGACATGGATCACCCAAGTTTTGAATGGAAGATGTATACTCGAAACACGAGGAATGAGAGTTGGATAACACGTAGCCGGGAACCCGCGACCATAAAATTGGCTAAGGAAATGAAAGCGCTCGATCAGACTCATGATGTATACCGCGCACACAGGGCATGAGAGTTTGATGGTGCCTACGCAGGAACCGACGGCCATAAAATTTGCGAACTACGAGCATAGACATGGGACTAAGTATAGAATCAGAAATGGATAATAGAGGGGAAGAAAAAAAAGGGAGAACGACTAAGGATAGAACAGGAAAAAGAAAGGGAGGTAAGAACCGACATGAAAGCAAACTGTTACGTAGGAACACATGAAAAGAAAAGATGGAGTACAAATTTATTTATTTCAAGATAGCAACACAGGAAATATAATTGACATGAAGACAAGTCAATGTACAGGAAGATATGGAGTGTCCAAGGAGGGGAAAAAACAATAAAAAACTAAGATGCAAATCAGTTCAACAAATACAGATAGAGTAAACAAAAAACTATTGGATATGGAACATGGGTAGAAAAACGCACCTTTGCATGGATTCCTCTACATTCCTGGTTAGGAGTTCTTTGCAGTGTCTAGTTTTCCTGTTTGTTTCTATGAACAAAAACACAAAACAAAACGGACATGAACATAGGTTGACATGTAAAGAAAAAGGCAAGTACTATGTACATACACTAAATAAAATAGAATAAGAGAAATAGAGTAACAAATAGTTTTAGAAGAATGTACCTTTTTTCCTTTTCTTTTTTAAGTTCATTCAGGTTTCTGTGTGTGTGTGTGTGTGTGTGTGTGTGTGTGTGTGTATATTGCAAAAAAAAAAACTTGTGACCAAAAGTAATCACAAACCAGGGAAAAATAAGAAGTTGGATATCTCGATTTTCTGCAACAAGATAGATAGATATGGTTTGAAGCATACAAATATGATTTTGCAATATGCCTGGTGTATATTTCATAATTCATGTGCAACACCAACTGTGTGGTGATCAGACCAGTATGTGTACAAACCAGGGAAAACTAAATATGTACCTTTATAAAGTATGGACATGAGATTTTATAGAGCATGTACGGATATCACATTCCATACTTGGCCACTTTGTGAATCGCGGGTTCTCGGGCTGGCGGGCTCAAAAATATGCCTCTATTGTTCTGTGTCCTACAAATAGCACCCAAAGTTCCACGATATACAAATTGACAAGCGGACTTGCAGGTTGGCTGAGATTTTATAGAGCATGTACACTTTTTGGATTATGGGTTCTCGGGCTGGCGGGCTAAAAAACGAGCCTCTATTGTTTCGTGCCTTACAAATAACACCCAAAATTACGCGATATACAAATTGACAAGCGGACTTGCGGGTTGGCTGGCTCAACATTGTACTTCTATTGAGTTCCACGATATACAAATTGACAGACGGACTCCAGGACTGGCGAGCTTCGAGAAACGAGCAAAACATACTAAATATGTACTTTTATAAAGTATGGACATGACATTTTATAGAGCATGTATAGATCCCTTATTCCATACTTAGCCACATTTTTGGATCGCGGACTTGTGGGTTGGCGAGCTCTAAATTGGGCCTCTATTGTTTTGTGTCCTGCAAATAGCACCCAGAGTTGCGCGATATGCAAATTGACAAGCGGACTTGCGGGATGGCTGGCTCAACATTGCACTTCTATTGTTCTGTGTCCTCCAAACTGTTAGAATGTAGAAGATTGTGTGCTCGTTTTACCATTGACAATACCCTTGTCACCCAACCATAGTCCAAAGCCACCCTCCGAGCACCTTAACCTTGACTAAGAATTACTCTGGAAGCAAACCCTAGGCTAGATAGCCAAACAAGGTGTAGCTCATCTTCCTCCAAGGATAACGCACCAACAATAGCTAATTAGATAGTCCAAACCCTAGCCAAGAGATAGTCCAAGCCAACACCGAAACTGGTTGCTGCAACAACTGCACCTGTAGCTCTCCTCCACATGTGCGCACCAAATTGGGAACTGTAGTGCGCATCAATTGCTCTCTGCAATTCTGAGATGTGTCAAATGAGAACTGGCATCCTGTATTTATAGTGGTTCTGCAAGATTTGTTGGGGTCGACTTCTCCTTCTGGGTACATGTCTGTTTAGTATATTATTATTATTTATGGCCGACTTCTTCTCTTGGAGGCTAATAACCTAATATAAATTATCTTCTTGAGCCGACAAGACTTCTAGGGTTATTAGCCAACTTATTAGGGTTTTCTCTTGCTTTCCGGAGTCTTCTATTCTCGTCAGGTTTACACGTGGAGGTAAATACCTCCTGCAGCTACCATAATATTAACACAAACAACATTCAGAGTTCTGCTATATACAAATTGACAAACGGACTCCAGGACTGGCGGGCTAAAGATTGAATATGTATTACACATTACATGTAATATGTATCGCGGGTTATCGGGCTCAAAATATCCACTTTTTGGATCGCGGGTTCTCGGGCTGGCAGGCTCAAAATTGGGCCTATATTGTTTCGTGCGCTGCAAACAACACCTAGAGTTGCACGATATACAAATTGACAAGCAGAATTGCGGGCTAGCTAGCTCAACATTGCACTTCTATTGTTTTGTGTCCTCCAAACAACACTTGGAGTTCCGCGATATACAAATTGACTGACAGACTCCACAACTGGCGGGCTCAAGATTGAATATGTATTACACATTACATGTAATATGTACAATATGAAACGGGAAAGCGGTCGGTCGGGCTGGTGATATAAAAGTAAGTGGAAATCTGAACACGTGTATTCGCCACTTCTGGACCTAGAAATTTTCCGAGGAATGAGTAATACATATTAAATGTGTACTTTTATAAAGTATGGATATGAGATTTTATAGAGCATGTACAAATGCCTCATTCCATACTTAGCCACTTTTTGGATCGGGGGTTCTCGAGCTAGCGGGCTCAAAATTGGGCCTCTATTGTTTCATGTCATACAAATAGCACCCAAAGTTCCATGATATATAAATTGACAGGTGGACTTGCGGGTTGGCTGAGATTTTATAGAGCATGTACACTTTTTGGATCGTGGGTTCTCGGGCTGACAGGCTAAAAAACGAGCCTCTATTGTTCTGTGCCTTACAAATAGCACCCAAAATTCCATGATATACAAATTGACAAGCGGACTTGCGGGCTGGTTGGCTCAACATTGTACTTCTATTGAGTTACGTGATATACAAATTGACAGACGGACTCCAGGGCTAGCAGGCTCTGAGAAATGAGCAATACATACTAAATATGTACTTTTATAAAGTATGGACATGACATTTTATAGAGCATGTGCAGATCCCTTATTCCATACTTAGCCACTTTTTTGGATCGCGGACTTGCGGGCTGGGGGGCTATAAATTGGGCCTCTATTGTTCTGTGTCCTGTAAATAGCACCCAAAGTTGCACTATATACAAATTGACAAACGAACTTGTGGGCTGGCTGGCTCAACATTGCACTTTATTGTTCCGTGTCCTCCAAACAACATTCAGAGTTTTGTGATATACAAATTGGCAAACGGATTCTAGGACTGGCAGGCTCAAGATTGAATATGTATTACACATTACATGTAATATCTATCATGGGTTATCGGGCCGGTGGGCTCAAAATATCCACTTTTTGGATCGCGGGTTCTCGGTCTGGCGAGCTCAAAATTGGGCCTATATTGTTATGTGTGCTGCAAACAACACCCATTGTTGCGCGATATACAAATTGACAAGCGGACTTGCAGGTTGGTTGGCTCAACATTGCACTTCTATTGTTCTGTGTCCTCCAAACAACACTTGGAGTTTCACGATATACAAATTGACATACGGACTCCACGACTGCGGGCTCAAGATTGAATACGTATTACACATTACATGTAATATGTAATACATATTACACGTAATATGTACAATATGAAATGAGCAAGAGGTCGGTCGGGCTGGCGATATAAAAGTAAGTGGAAATCTGAACACGTGTATCCGCCACTTCCAGACCTAGAAATTTTTCGAGGAACGAGTAATACATACTAAATATGTACTTTTATAAAGTATGGATATGAGATTTTATAGAGCATGTACAGATCCCTCATTCCATACTTAGCCACTTTTTGGATCGCGGGTTCTCAGGCCGGCGGGCTCAAAATTGAGGCTCTATTGTTCCATGTCCTACAAATAGCACCCAGAGTTTCGTGATATACAAATTGACAGGCAGACTTCAGGTTGGCTTGCTCAACATTGCACTTCTATTATTCCATGTCCTCCAAGCAGTATTGGGAGTTCCGCGATATACAAATTTACAGATGAACTCCAGGACTGGTGGGCTCAAGATTGCGATTGTCTACATGTATAACATATAACATATATGTTATATATCTAAAATTATCTAAAAACATTATTTTCAAGTACTAAATTATTAATATTAAATATTGATATTGTACAATTTAATTACATAAAATTATCAAATGAGTCGCAAGCTTCGAGTCCGGGTCCAATTGTAGATCACCGAAGTTTCGGGCGCAAGATGTATACCGCGCACACGGGGCATGAGAGCTGGATGGTGCCCACAAAGGAACCCGCGGTCATAAAATTCGCGAACTCTGAAAATGAACAGCAGTCGGTTGGAATCGCGATGTAGAGATATAGATGGACATGAAATCTGCCACTCCGTCGTCTGGGAACCCGCGAGCATAGACATGGATTACCCAAGTTTTGGATGTAAGATGTACAATCAGAACACGGGGAATGAGAGTTCGATAACGTGTAGCTGGGAACCCATAGGCATAAAATTGGCTAAGGAAACAAAAGCGCTCGGTCGAACTCATGATGTCAAGATATAGATGGATATACAAATTGTGAGTTCGATAAAGAGTGAGGCTTGGGAGTTCGAGGAGCCCGGGGTCGAATTGTAGATAACTGGAGTTTTGGATGCAAGATGTTATCCAAACACGGGGCATGGGAATTTGATAATGCATTGGGGGGGAATGCGCGACCATAAAATTGGCTAACTGTTGAGACGAATGGGGAAAAATATCAACAGATGCTTTGAAATATCAACAAATGATGGAAAAACAGAGTCGCAAGTTTTGAGTTCGGGTCGAATTGTAGATCACCGAAGTTTCGGGCGGAAGATGTATACCACGCACACTGGGTTGAGAGTTTGATGGCGCCTATGCAGGAACCGACGACCATAAAATTTGCGAACTATGAAAACGAATGACGGTCAGTCGGACTCGTGATGTAAAGATATAGATGGACATGAAATTTGCCACTCCGTCATCCTAGGAACCCGTGAGCATAGACATTGGACTAAGTATAGAATCAGAAATGGATAATAGAGGGGAAGAAAAAAAAGGGAGAAGGACTAAGTATAGAACAGGAAAAAGAAAGGAAGGTAAGAACCGACATGGAAGCAACTGTTACGTAGGAACAAATGAAAAGAAAATAAGGAGTACAAATTTATTTATTTCAAGATAATAGAACATAAAATATAATTGACACAAAGACAAGTCAATGTACAGGAAGATATGGAGTGTCTAAGGAGGCAAAAAAAAAAAAAACCAGAGCTGCAAACCAGTTCAACAAATAAAGACAAAGTAAACGAAAAACTATTAGATATGGAACACGGGCAGAAAAAACGCACCTTTGCATGGATTCCTCTACATTCCTGGTTAGGAGTTATTTGCGGTGTCTAGTTTTCCTGTTTGTTTCTATGAACAAAAGGACAAAACAAAACGGATATGAACATAAGTTAACATGTAAAGAAAAAGGCAAGTACTATGTACATATACTAAATAAAATAGAATAAGATGAATAGAGTAACATATAGTTTTAGAAGAATCTACCTTTTTTTCTTTTTAAGTTCATTCAAGTTTCTGTGTGTGTGTGTGTGTGTATATATATATATATATATATATATATATATATATATATATATATATATATATATTTATTTATTTATTTATTTTTATTTTTTTAGCAAAAAAAAAATTGTGACCAAAAGCAATTACAAACCAGGGAAAATTAAGAAGTTGGATATCTCGATTTTCTGCAACAAGATAAACAGATATGGCCAGAAGCATACAAATATGATTCTGCAATATATGTAACGTATATTTCATAATTCAAGTGCAATACCAACTATGTGGTGACCAGACCATTATGTGTACAAATCAGGGAAAACTAAGAAACTGGATTATTTTTTTATTTTTATTTTGCAACAAGCTATACAGATATGCTTTGAAACATAGAAATCTGACTTTGCAATATGTTTGATGTATATCTCATAATTCAAGTGCAATACCAACTGTATCGTGATTAGACCAATATGTGTCTAAGATAAACATATTGTATTGAGGAATGGGCACATTTTATCACACATGGTCAATAAGTGCATTTTGCAGATGGCTTGTGTTGTTCAAAAGAAAGCGGAGACTGTATTTGCACATGTAGTTTTTCAATTCTTTTGTTTTGAGATTATTTTGTAGCATGTCAATATTGAAGTCTCCTACAAGCACAATGGGCCCATTCAGATGGAAATGGCCCAATGCATTGGAAATAACATCTACTATGCTGGAGAATGTTGCATGGGGAGCAACATATAGATTCAATATTGCAATTTCTGTTTCATGGAAAAATATTTTTGCAAGCACCACCTCAACATTCTTTTCTTTGAAATGTATATGGTCCAAAATTGGTACATGTTTTTTCACCAATATCATCACCCCATGTGTAATGTAACTTGATATGCAATTGTGATTTGGGAATTGTTTGTTCTGCATGCATAATGCCATGTATGTTTCCTGCAGGCACAAAATATCGGATTGCATTGTATCATAGTCATTGAGTATATCATCCATGTGTGCATGTAAGTTGTGTGTGTTAAGCGAGAGAATTGATACAGATGACTTTGTTCTTTATGAATTGGTAATCATACTGCAGTTGCCATTTTGCAGTGGTCTTGAGTCGTTCCATTTCAATATCAACTTTTTGTTTGACTTTGAAGTTATCTTTTGTAAGAGGACTTAGTAATACAAGGAGTCTATGCTTCTGACACGGGACAATGTTGTGTATACAAGTCCATGTATTTGAATTCCAACAGGCTGAAATGCAACATTATTAAGTGTTAGTCCTTGCGATCTCTAGACTGTACGTGCACATGCAAGTTTAATTGGAAATTGTTTTTGAATCTTCAATCGACATGTCTTTGATGATGTTGACACTGGCTTTGATATTCGCAAAATATGTGTCCAATCGCTTGCAGTGTTTGAATTATATAGATAAGCCAACTTGCTTTCTTGTCGCTTGCCTATATGCGGTTCATGACTTAATCCAAAGGACATCAAGTTTTTATGTTTTCGTATAGCCTTTGAGTATTCCATCTGCACCATTGACCAAACTATCCCGTGAATCATAGTTGCAGGCATATATTTCAACCAACATTTCTAATTTCAGGACAAGCTGCAAAGGTAAAGTGGTTGTATGTTCATGACGTGGCACATTTCCATGGTTGTCTTCTTCCAGGTCAATTGAATTAATGATGATATCATCACCAGACATGAGCGATAGCATGTGCTTGTTATGCATTGCAACATCCTTATTTGTGTAAAACAAGTAAAGGAATGTTGGGTCTGTTGGTGCAGCCCACAAGCACCTCGAATTGATATATGTTAAGTCATCATATGTTTCGTTGTTTGTCCGCATTCTATTCAGAATTGCAGTGAATGTTTCATCTGTCTGGCACATTGTAGTATGCAATTCAAAGCATTTAATATTGTCTCTCCATAAGTCATGTGTCATTGTTTGCATGTTAATCGTAGGTTGTTCAAATATCAAAGAATCTTGGATGGGCTGTGCCTAGTAAAGATCCCCACAGAATATCATGTCAATTTTTCCAAAGTATTTCGTGTGCACATGTTTTATGCTTCTTAGTCGGTTGTCAATGGAATACAAGAAGTGACTTCCAATCAAAGATGCTTCATCTATAAAGACAAGTTGGAGTTCATCATAAAGCTTAGACAACGCATCCAACATTTCCTTGCTAAGTGGAAGAAACCGTGACTTGTTAAAAGGCATTAAAAATGCAGAGTGGACTGTTGTTCCACCTGCATTATATGCAACTTTTCCTGTGTATGCAACTATTAGGCCCTTTGGTTTCATAGGATCAGAGGAATTGTTTGAATCATAGATTCGTATAAGCATTTGGAACAGTTCTTTCGCTGTGAATGTCTTGCTTGTTCTTGCTCCGCCTGTAAGGAACAAGTGCACATGAGTGTCCATGTTCAAGCTTTTTTTAAGCGCAATGTCCTTTAGAATTGTTTGTTGTTCTCGATTCAACAGACGTCTTATTCTGTGGTATTCATTATTTTCAATTAGGAAAGGATGTTTTGTGACTTGAAAACCAAGATTGATACGTTTTTCACTTCCACCTGCTCGAGGATGAGGCAAATCCACTTGTAAGTCATAGGACTCACAAGGAGTTCTAGTTGTTTTTCGGTTTGTGAATGTCTCATCAAGATTGGCAGGGTTTTCTAGCTCATTAACTGCCATTTCTAGATCACCCCATGTTGGATTAACATTGTAAGTAAATCTAGCTTCATTGATTTGCACTATAGTCTCAGAGGCAACAATCGCAGCCTCCCATGTAGAGAATTTATGTTTTAATGTCTCTTCATTTTCATCGAACAGAACGTATAGCAACAATTTTTCTCTACAATAGTTTTCATAGTCAGAATGTTTATTGTATTTGACAAACCGTATCATAGAGGTTTTTTTTTTCTTTTTGATACGGGCGCACCATTTTTTTTGTAATGCGATACGAATTCTGCTAAGTAGATATGCCTAATATGAGATGGACACTAGAGGTAATAATCAATAATAGAGCGACATAGTACGTCTTCTGAATTGTCAAGCTCTTGTTCTAGCAAAATTGATGGTTTAAGCACAAATGTGCATTTTCAAGTGGAGATGTGTTTATGAAGACACATTTTCTTGAACTAAAAGTGAGGGGTAGGGAAAGTGCAATGTGAACTGCTTGTTGAATAGACATTTGTTGAAGATTAGGCAATGTATTGCCCAAGTGTGCGTATCATTTGTATGGCATCAATATAACGTCTTTCATGTTCTTTGCGTATTCTTCTTAATGCACTTGTCATAGATTTGTCAACCTTTGTCATATACGAGGTACAGTATGATGCTGCAGCATATGCATTGAGTATGTACTGTGCATCTGTATTTGCTTTCCACATAACTGGAATGTCCTTGGAGAAACTGTTGTTCTAAATGAGGGAAAGTTTTCGTTTAAGGAAAATTGTTGGTTGTTTAAGCGTACATTGTATGGCTTGGATGTACTCATCTTCTGATAAATTTACTCTGTCAAGAAGTCATCGAAGCTCATCAACTCGTCAAACTCTCCTTGTTCTAGAAATGCAAACAAGAATTTAGATTTCTCAACAACAACATTGTCCTCTAAACTAAGTGGCTCTATGATTCTTGTAGCTCTCATTGGCGGCACGGGAAAGTTGTATCTGCAATGCGAGTTTTTTCGTTTTCTACAACTTCTTGTATGATAATGTCTATGAACTTTGGAAAGTTTTGGATCCAAATGATTTGTGTTGCATGTTATGTATTTGTCCACAAATTACTCGACCTGTGAATTGTTGTCAGCTCCATAGACTGGTGCACGCTCTATCCACAATAGTGCGTGGTCATGTTCATTCCCCCTATTCTGGAATTCAGTCACAAAAAAGTAGTCCGATATTTTTTTTTCTTCCGAAAAACGTTTCATCATGGCATATCAATTGTCTCAAAGCATTTATTCTATGTCTATAGTAGCGAGTACATGTCACTGGGTCTTTTCTTATGAGGTAGTCAATGTCATTATTTTCTAGTGTATCAGTTTGTTTTTTACGTTTCCTGTTCCTATGCAGGTCAGATACGACAACCACCAATGGATCCCAACAATGCTCTACACTTGTAAATGTGATGAAAAATGTTGGTAGGTCCAATTGCCGGATCATTGCAAAAATAGTTTTCTTGTTTTGTTGCAAATAGTCAGGAGAGGTGCGAATGTTTTTGAAATCTATGTATCCAATATCAGATTTCAAAATTTTTTCTAGGTTTACTTTATACTTGACATCCTCGGCCAACAAATTTCTTCCTTGTAACTGGCCTTTTCTTATTCGGACCCACATGCAAGACAAAACTTGCTCTATTATTATGCGCATTGTTTTGAAAAACAAATTTGTTATGTGACGAGAGAAGTTACCGCTTGAATGTAGCAGCTCCCATCGGACTATTTTATGATAACTGAATAATTTTGTAATGTCAGTGGCACATGGATCTCCATAGAAGAGTGTTGGGAAGTTCATTTCCTCAGTGAATTTGTCATTGAATATTTCAAGTGGACGTTGCCCCTCAATAGGTGCAATTTAGACAATCTTGTCTTGCAAGTCACGAATGCACTGTGAATCAGTGAATCCATGCACCAATGTCTCAGCAGGTGTTTCATTCTCCGATTCATCACTTGTATCAAATTCACTAGCATTTTCGAGAGCCTCTGCAAAGTTGGCATCCTCTTCTCCAAGAACATTGTTCTAGTTCTCATTTATACAAATGTTTTGTGCTTTGTAGAGGGCCCTGTAACATAATTCCTTTAATGCTTTCATAACAACATGCACACACACTTTGCCTCTTTGATACACATTTTTGTATTGCAAGTGTCTTTTGAGAGCCACAACAATTGTCATTGTATCACTAATGAATTGTGGCAAGGCTTTTTGCACAACATCTACCTGAACATGCACATTAACAATTGATCCTATTAAGCCCATCTGGGGTCGTTTATAGCCCCAGGGCCTGATTTGTGCAAATGCAATTCGCAGAGACACAAGTCTGTCTTCAAGTTCCGTAAGTGCAGTTACATCTGGTAGTGGTGTATTACATCTTATTTGGTCAGGAGTTGCAAATTGTGGCAGTTTTCCATTTTCAAGCGACCGTTTGCATGGAAGACAAATTTTGCCACTAGAAAATGTTTTATTGTGCGCTATCAAGTGGAGGTATTCTGCTTCCAAATCAGGTGTGAAAGACTTACTGTTTTTTGCGAAATTCAATTGTTCGCAAATTGCACATGCAATGGAAGGAGTGTCTTTGATTTGTTTCGTGTAGGTCTGTCTTGCATATTTCTTTTGCAAGGAAGTATGGGTAGAAAGTGTTTGTTGGTTTTCATTGGTAGTAGTGCATGGTGTTGCTTCTAGCCCACGAAATGTGACAGTTGCATGACCATTGTGGGATATGCGACCGTACCTATTTCTCTTGTGTTGTGCATGAACAAATTTCTTTAGATTGTGATATGTGAGTTTCTCTCTAAAAGGAAGCGTAACAATGTATTTTTTTCTCTTGCGCATGACCTTTTTCAAGTTGTGGTAACTTACTCTACGTTTCTTGTCCAAGGGTAGGATGACCTGATGACAACTTGGATGAGTTTCACTCTGATTCAGGTTGTGATAACTTAGTCTACATTTTTTGTTTAAGGCCTGTATGGCCTCATCACAACTGGGACAAATTTCACGCATAACTTTTTTCAAGTTGTGATAACTTAGTCTACGTTTTTTGTTTAAGCCATGTATGGCCTCATCACAACTGGGACAAATTTCATGCATGAATTTTTCCAAGTTGTGATAACTTAGTGTACATTTTTTGTTTAAGCCCTGTATGGCCATATCACAATCGAGAGGAGTTTCATTCTCACTAAAAAGCATGCCACACGTATGCAGATTCGATGCGGTTTGGGTGGCATGGACATTGAAACCTGAACCAGTGATATGTCCAAGCAAAGCTTGATAATGGATATGTATTGTATCTGTTTTCAATGAGAGGATGTCAATTGTTCGATCGAAATTTGAATCAATAGACTAGGAATGGACAGTGCCATCTGGCAGGGCCGACCAAACCTGAATATTTACTTTGAATATGATAGATAACCATTGCAAACATAATCTACAACCCTCCACATTTCCTTTTTCACATGGCAACACCATGTTTACAAGGTATTCTTGCCAACTTCCAATTGCTGACATATTTTCTAGGAGATATGGTGAAAGGTGTTGATGCAAGAAACTAAAAGCCTGTTGGTTGCTGCCTATAATTGCATTGCAAAAGGACTGTACAGTGTAAAGCCACAACGATTGCACACCGAACTCTGCTACTACCAAACAACAAATTGCATTGGACAGACTATCTCCACAGCTAGACACAACAGTTGTTGCTAGCTGTAAACCATGGCAGTCTATGTGATGCATAATCCATTTCCACTGCGATTCAAATTCTTTGCAAATGAGGGACAAGTAAATATGAGCTCCTTCAAGATTGCATATGGACAATTTTCTGTACAATAGTGGTTCATAATGACCACTGACAACATTGACATCATGGAACAAGATGCAATATGGATTGTTAGATGCAGTTTTGTTGAATAGTAGATATCTTGTTTTTCTTGTCAATGACCATATTCCAATTGATATATTGAGCCAGTTAGACAACCATCGTATACAAAATGTATCTCCCCAAAGTCCCCTCTCATGTGTAGGCAGAATTGGAGATGCAGACAACCACATCTTTGAAAAATACGTAGTGACAACATGTATTCCATGCAACTGCCGAAGAAAATCAGATTCCAGTTCATATTAATATGACTCCATTGCCTCATCGTCGCCATTTTTTAAACAGACTAAGAAATAATCTATCAATCCATTGCACAGGTCGGTAGAGGAATAACGAAAATGCAACAGAACCTGAAATGCATCGAAAAGGCAATCCCCTACAGTATACGAGAATGCATCCAATCTAAAAAGGCCATTGTTATGCAACACCTCGTCAATCTTGTCATGTATAATGGAGTGTGTATCTATTTCATACGACTCAACATCTATTACTTGTTTTATCTTTTGAACTGTGATTTTGAAGCTGTTTCTTAGCTACTTTCAGTTTGCATGAAAACAAAGAAAAGGGGAAAAAAAAATAAAATGAGGAAAAAAAAAAGTAAAACAGGAAAACTACAAGTGTGGAACTGCGTACCAATCCTCGTATGTATCCTTCAACCTTCTTCTTGTCAACTTCAATCCCCCCTAGTCCCCATAGCAGATGACAAGAAAACAAACCCACACTGGAAACTGAACCAAACAGAAGAAACAACGCAAAAAAATAACACCATAAATTTACTAAGCAGAAAGATTGATTTGAACCTATTCATGGCGTGCATCCTACAAGCTTCTCAGAGGCAGAAATGTTCTACAAAATAGAAAGGACAGGACACATGCAACATGTGGATGCAGTTTTCTGACCCAGAGAATAAAAGCATTCCTTGCCTCTACACCCCGACGGATGGTTCCCTCTTGTGATAGCTCCGAACTCATTTTTGAAAACCCCTTTGCTTTGCAATTTTTGAAATAGCTATGGACGTGGCAACCGACATATGAAAACACATGGTTTCCACGTACATAAATTAAGAGCACAGAGAAAGATGGTCTGCAACAAAATTTTGAGGCAGGGACTCCCACCATTGAAAAATAACAACGAAACGATGGAACGAAAACTTATCCGTCAACGAGGGATGACAAGAGCTAAGCCCCAAAACCTGCAAATCGCAACAACAGGTCTAACAACTTGCAAAGTTGAAGAACAACAAACCAACGAACAACCACGAAGAGGTCCAACTGCAACTGCAGGACCTCAACTTTACAAAGTTGAACCAAACAAGAACAAGAATCATGGAGCGAACCAACGAACAAGCATCAACCACTGAACCAGTGATGCCGGTGGAGAACAATTCTGCGCAATTTCACTGCAAACAACACCATCAAAAAAATGGAACGAAACTGTATTGCAACACATCTGTACAATAAACATTGAAGGCTGTCAGACCTGTTAGGTAAACACTTAAGACTGTCAGAACTGTCGAAGGGCGTAGCCCCGTGCAAACATTTAAGAAAGAATGCAGCGTGGCAGGCCTGTTCTCTCGAAGCACGCAAGAATAAAGCAAAAATCACACATAGTAATATGCTAGAGAATGTATTCGAAGGACAAATTTTCATTGGGATAAATTTAGCTTGCAGAAAATGCTAAGTCAAACATTCGAACTAATGCTAGCATTAATCCACCTTCGAGCAATGCATAAGAAAATATATGATTCAAAAATACCATATAAGATCAAATACTTTGGATATGCCAACATATATAACATTGGGAATAGCGAAACGAACAATAAGACCTCCAATCCGTTGTCTAATCAGATCATGACATATATGGTACTTTTTATTATATAAAAATCGATGTTTTTAGTTCCCTGGTTCCAACAATAGATAATATGGAAATATTTTTGATCAAAAGACAAACTAATACGAGGTCAATGAATTATCGATCGCTATAGTCCCTCTATGCCTACAACAGGGACTAAAAACATTTATAATCATAAAAACACTTTAAAAACATACACAATGTACACAAACATTTATAATCATAAAAACACTTTAAAAACATACACAATGTACACACCCATACACCCTCATCTTCTAATCCATGTGAAAACCCAATATGAGACAAAAAGAACAAAAAAACATACACCATGTATACACCCTCACCTTCTAATGCATGTGAAAACCTAATGTGAAACAAAAGGATAATGAAAGATTTTTAATTAATCTTAATTACATATTTTGTTTTTTTAATGCATTAAGCTCATTGTCTTCACCGTTTAACCATCACCCAAACCATACACTCATCACATAATCCATAATGTACACACCCATACACCCTCACCTTCTAATCCATGTGAAAACCCAATGTGAGAGACAAAAGGATCATGAGAGAACATACACAATGTATACACCCTCACATTCTAATCCATGTGAAAACCCAATGTGAGACAAAACGATCATGAGAGATTTTTAATTAGTCTTAATTACATAATTACATATTTAGATTTTTTAAGGCATTGAACCTTCGTAAGCTCCTTGTCTTCACCGTTTAACCATCACCCTAACCATAAACTCATCACATAATCCATAAAGAATGGAAAAAGGGTAGCGTCCCAATTTAAATGCAAAAAGGATGGCGGCGTAGTCTTTTACTAGTCGAGCTTGGATCCTTATTACTTAAGGATGGGGTTTAAGCCCGTGCTATGATTTGCATTGCATATACACAAACACCCAACAAGAGTCTCCACAGTTAGGACAAATACCTGGAGTGTTCAAGAAACATGGAAACAACGACAGCAAAGGCGCCGCCACTGGTGAGAGTTCAGGAGATTCAAGGCAGAGGCAGAGCTCTCGTTGCAACTCAGGCCTTAAAAGCAGGTCAGGTACTCCTGCAAGAAACCCCACTTCTCCTATACTCTCAATCCAATCCCATAAACCCAAATACAAACCCAAATACGAATCCCAACGACCTAAACAAAAGAACATCTGTTGCATTCTGTGCCCATTGCTTTACAGCATTGCCTCCTTCATCCTCTCCATCCACTCATCCTTCATGCCCATCATGCATTCAACCTCTCCTCTTCTGCACTGTTGATTGCTGTTCCAAGGCTCAGACCTCCTCACATACCCCATGGGTATGCAAATCACTGAATATTCTTGACTCTCATTCATTAAACTCTGAAACCCAAGAACAGGCCCGATTTCTAGTTGCAGCTTACAATTTGGCCATAGTTTCTCCTGCTAGTTTTCAGCTCCTGCTGCTTCTGCAAGGGGATGGGATTGTTGATTCACAGGCCCACATGTTGCATTCATTTATGGTGAGTGTTATGGCATTCTGGCCTTTGCAAGGACAGCTGTCCGGATTTTCTCCAGAACTAACTGCCTCCCTGTTGGCCAAGGATAAGCAAAATGCATTTGGGTTGATGGCACCTGTCCAGCAACATGGGGAGACACAGGTTAGAGCATATGCAATATATGCACAGGCTTCCTTCTTCAACCACGACTGCCTTCCAAATGCCTGCAGGTAGTCTCTCTACTTATCGTTTTTCTTAATACTTTTTAGATAATCAAATCTTAAATCTATACCCAACATGGACTCAGCAGAAGCCCAGACCAAAAGTGAACTAATCATTTAGCTAGCTACTTGTCTAGATATATTGATAGATACTTTGAGTGCTGTGCTCTAGCCTGTATCTTCTAGGTTCTTACTATTCGTGCGCTGTTTATGATTTTCGAAACAATACACCGACAGGAAGTTTGGGGCAGGGACTTTATTGCTATTTATGGCGCCATGTGATCTCGACTGATTTTAGTGTTATTGAATGTCCAAGTAGCAGTTTTGATTTTTATAGTTTGGCAATTTTGATAGAATGGATCGATTCGGAGACACCACAAACCCCTCGATCAAAATTTTGAATCGATACTATTGCAGTTTTAGCTGGGTTCGGTTTGGATTCTAGGCTTAACAATACCGGAGAAAAACACCAGAAAAATGGAAAAAACACCGGGAAAGGAGGCGTTTTAGTTAATGCTTAGCCCACTCCAGGGTACTTACTCCACTCCAAATTAGCTTGTGGTGGTTGCTACACGCTCTATTAATAGTCAAAGGAAGTATTTTATTAAAAAACAAAAGTTTGAATAAGAGTCAAATGATAGCATTTTCTTCAAACATAAAAGTTTGGGGCAGATTGTACTTTTCTTTTGAAAGTGGATAATATGACTGGTGGAGTTACAAACCTTAAATATAATGTGTAAGAAACTGAAACTACAAAGGTAAACTTGAGCATTGCTGGATTTGGATTGCATGAGAGGGTCTGGTGTTGCATGCTTTTGCTGCTTACTCGTCTGAGCCACTTGTCTGGCAATCATCCTCTGCCTCATCATCTTGTGCCTGCTGGTGGGAATCTTCATCACTGGACATTTTGGAGCTTCTGCGGCTCACAGAATCCAATAAATGACAACCTGTATATATATCATTGTTTGGTTCTGTTTTTAATTGTACTGAAAAACTGTTGGTTGGTTAGCATGATTGATTTTCTTTTAGGGTTTGCAAATACAAATAAGTTTTCTCAGTCTCTGAATTTCAGTAAATTTATTACATCAAGGTCATTCATTGTAAAACCAGTTTTTGTTTGTAATCCGTGGAAATCTTTCTCAGGGTTTATTTTAAAACGGTAGCCTTTTAAATTGGATTCCCCCCATCAGTCTCCAATTTTTCAAGGCTTGGAATTGGAAGTTTGGTTATTTTTGTTTTAAAATTCAACTGGTTTCATTCTTTTCAGGGGAGACTTTAGAAAGGAAATTGGTGCTAATTAAGATTGTTTTCATTTGCCAGGCTTGAGATAGAATGGGGTTGTTTGGAGCTAGATTTGTTATTTATTTCATCTTGCTAAGGTTTGGAGTGTTTATTTGTTCCGATCTATTAAGGCTGTATGGGATAAAAATCAGAGTGCCAGATTGAGGTAGTTTAGTTAATTTTTGGTAGAATTTAATCCTACCCTAACCTCCCTACTTTATGATACCTAGGAGTTAGTCAATTGATGTATGTGACCATCCTCTTTGAATAAGGCCCTTTAGATAGTAGTGGGTAGATACTTGATGTAAAAGGGTCCTCTTTAATAAATGAGGTCCACTAATATTCATTAATTATAGTACACCTCTGTATTTTAGCATTTTTTTTAAGGCCAGAGATGTGTTCCATCATCTATAAATAACACAAAGATCTATCATTTGGCAAGTAAACCTATGGTTGAGGAAGAATACACGTTGGAAATACAAGTCGCGTCCCTTGGTTAGACACCCTTGTAACCTTTGTTGGTACCCCTTTGAGTTGTACCGCATCAAACAACACCTGTATAGAGAATTGTCTTCCACTAACCCTAGGGTATGTTGGAAGCCCTTTAGGCACACTTGAAACCATCCTTATATAAACATGTAATCGTCTTGTTACTATAGTACACCAACAACAATGTTCGAGGAGATCACTCTCGTGTACCAGGGATCTGGGTAGTATGACTAAGGGTACACTCTACCCTCCTTAGTGTCGTGAAAGATTTGATTGAGTACTATTATTGGAAACCCTTTGGTATATCAGAGAGCTGTAGCACTTGATACTTCTTTGTCCTTAAGACCTTGTGAACCCTAGCCTCTGCAATTTGTGAGTGGAATTTCTACATTGCATCTAGAGGGAATTTGGGAATTCAGTCAATATAGTAATACTCAATTAGGAGTAAAAAAAAGAGTCAAGGCCCTTCCAACACCATTGTGGAAGACCTATCTCAAAATATTCCTTGTGCCATGCTATTCGCGTGGATATACCTCTAGCAAACTTTTTTTGGTGGATGCAACATTACAGTGTCAGTGATATAGCTCAAAAGAAACTCCTCTCATGCTACTTGTTGTACTAATATATGTTAAGTTTTAATGTTGTTATTAAGTTATATCCAAAGTACATGAGCATTTAATACCAGTGTTGTATATCTCTTCGATATATCGCCAATATTTCGATAAATTCCGAGTTAAACCCCTGTTTGATATATCTGAAATATTCCGAGATATTTCGAGTTAGACCCCTGTCTTGCGACATTTTCCGAGATATTCTGATATTTTCTGCTTATGTCATGGAGAAGTTACATTCCAGACCCTCGCCGATACTTGATACTTCTTTGTCCTTAAGACCTTGTGAACCCTAGCCTCTGCAATTTATGAGTGGAATTTCTACATTGCATCTAGAGGGAATTTGGGAATTCAGTCAATATAGTAATACTCAATTAGGAGTAAAAAAAGGAGTCTAGGCCCTTCCAACACCATTGTGGAAGACCTATCTCAAAATATTCCTCGTGCCATGCTGTTTGCGTGGATATACCTCTAGCAAACTTTTTTTGGTGGATGCAACATTACAGTGTCAGTGATATAGCTCAAAAGAAACTCCTCTCATGCTACTTGTTGTACTAATATATGTTAAGTTTTAATGTTGTTATTAAGTTATATCCAAAGTACATGAATATTTAATACCAGTGTTGTATATCTCTTCGATATATCGCCAATATTTCAATAAATTCCAAGTTAAACCCTTATTCGATATATCTGAAATATTCCGAGATATTTCAAGTTAGACCCCTGTCTTGCGACATTTTTCGAGATATTTCGATATTTTCTGCCTATGTCACCGAGAAGTTACATTCCAGACCCTCGCCGATACTTTCCTCGAGACAAGATATACAACATTGTTTAATACATCAACAACGTATAAGGATCACTGAAAGAAACACAATCACAAGGTACATAACATTTTATCTTGGGAAACCCTCATGGGGAAGAAAACCAAAGACCGAACAAAAGATCCTCCTCTACTCCTTCACTAGGAAGAGTAGCACACTACTTAACCAAGAAATACCAAGAGATAGACCAAAACCCTCCTTGACGTCACTCCTAGTTGCAGTAGGTTCTCCTCCAAGACTTGCGCACTGTAGAGCTAGGAGTTGTGTGTGTCCAAATGAGGTGTTGGCCTCTCTTATAAATAGTGGTCTGGCCAGCCTATAATTTGGTCTGGGCCGACCTGTCACTTTACCCACTTAATTTACATTTAACTGTCAAGGCACAAAAGGGTCGACTTTTACAAAGGCACAATAGGGCCTAATTAATAACCATAATATAATAATATTATTCAACATTCCCTCTTAGGTAGAATATTCTTCGAAGTTGCAATATTTCAACACTCCCTCTTAACAAGAAGGTTATTCTACTCACAACATAAATAACGACTGACTGGACTCAATATATCATCAAGAGGAGGAGACATTGTCATCAAGATCGGGAACACTGTTGGTCATATCCATAATTAATTGGAAGTTTTTCTCATCATCAACATCAATAGAAACTGAACATCATCATCATCTGCAGCACGAAGCTGGAGTAACATCATCATCATCAACAACATGAAGCTGGAACGTCAACATCAATGACAACAGAACGAGAAAGGAGCATCAACAATGACTACAACAACAACAACAACAACAACTGTGGGCACTTCGATAGACCGTCCATTCGGACCTTACGAGATCTGTTGAGGGATAATAAAATCCCCTAGGATATAAATCCTAATGAGCTGCCACACTGCTGACCACAACAAGTATATACATACATAGGCACTTTGACAGATCATCCATTCGGACCTTATGGGATCTGTCCAAGGATGATCAATCCCCTAGGATATAAATCCTAATGCGCTGCCCTGCTGGTGGTCAAGATACCATAGTATCATCAACATCACTCCCACTTTCAAGGGAAGTCCTTTTGGACTACATCAAGCTTGTCTCAGAAGTACTCAAACTTCACACGAGACATAGGCCTAGTCAACACATTTGCTACCTGCTCATTTGTGCCAACATACCGGAGCTTCACATCTCCCTTCTGTACCAAGTCACGAATGTAGTGGTACTGGATCTTAATGTGCTTCGTCTTATCGTGGAACACTGGGTTCTCTGACATCTTTATGCAACTTTGGTTATCACAAAAGATCACGGTAGCATCCATCTCTAGGTCAAATAGACTTGTCAACAATTTTCGAAGCCATATGGCTTCACAACTAGTGGAGCATGCTGCAGTGTACTCTGCTTCTACCGTATTGAGAGAAATACTGGATTACTTCCTTCTTTGCCACGAAGTCATGGCTGACCCCAAACTGAAACAACATCCTGAAGTGCTTTTTTTGTCTGAAGCACTTCCAACCCAATTTGAATCAGTATAGCCATACAATCTAAAGTCACAATCTCCAGTAAAACGTAGGCCATAGTCCAACGTACACTTAAGGTATCTCATCATATGCTTTGCAGCGACAAGGTGAACGTGTCTGGGCTCCTCAAGAAACTGACTCAAGGTGTTCACAACAAAGCATATATTTGGTCTGGTATTTGTCAGATACATCAACGAACCAATCATCTGTTTGTATAGAGTAACATCAACTATTTCTGACGAAGTATCAACCAATAACTTCAGATTCGTTTCCATAGGAGTGGGCATAGCTTTTCAGCCCATCATGTCGAATCTCTTTAGAATTTCCACAGCATACTTTCCTTGATTAAGGAAAATCTCTTTATGGCTATGCCATACTCCAAGACCTAAGAAATATTGCATCGGGCCTAGATCCTTCATTTCAAATTTGGCGGCAAGCTTTTTCTTACAATCTGTGATGAGTTTTTCTTCACCTGTCAAGAATAAGTTATCCACATATAGCAACAATATAACTGGTCCATCATCCACTATCTTGAAGTAAAGGTTGCGATCAACTTTACTCTTGGTAAAGCCCAAGCTCATCATAAAACTATTGATATTGCCATACCAAGCTCTTGGAGCTTACTTCAAACCATACAGAGCCTTCTTCAACTTGCAGACATGGGTCTTCCTGTCTTGTACTTCGAAACCTGGTGGTTGTTTTGTATATGCTTCTTCTTCAATAACACCATTCAAGAAGGCTGTTTTCACATCCATTTGGTGTAACTTACACTTCATCTTGGCTGCAAGTGCCATGATGGTTCTGATAGATGTGTATCTTGCTATTGGAGCAAAGGTTTCTTCATAATCAATGCCTTCTTCTGGGAAAAGCCACGAGCCATAAATCTTGCTTTGTATTTCTCAATACTTTTGTCTGTTGCATGTTTTATTTTGAATATCCATTTAGAAGATGCTACATCTTTGTTTTTTGGTTTGGGAACCACTTACCACACATCATTCTTCATAATAGATTGGTATTCTTCAGTCATGGCATCCATCCATTCCTTCTTTTGAGCAGCTTCTTCAAAGCAAGTAGGTTCCTTATTAACGAGATCGCACATCAAAGCCACATAACTGGAGTATGTCTTAGGCTTCTTGCTTTGTCTCATGGTTCCTTCGGGAGCACCATACTTCTCTGCATCTTGAATGATCTCACATGCCTAAGCTGGTTTCCTCTTGTGAGAGATGGTATCACGAGGTGGTACCCGAGGTTCCACCATATCATGATCCTTCGGTATAACATCATCAGGAGTAACTGCAATTTCCTTGTTAGGTTCTGCAACTCTGGGAGCTACATGTTCTTCTTCATAGACTTCTTCCAATTGACATTTCCTCGATTTGCTGAAAGCTGCATCTTCATCAAAGATAACATCTCGGCTGATCTCAATTTGACGGTAACCTGGGATGTAGATCTTGAAGGCCTTGGAGACCTCACAGTATCCAACAAATACTCCTTTCTTTCCGAAAGGATCTAGCTTGGTTCTCTTCTCTTTCGGAATATGTAAATAGACTGGACAACCAAATATTTTGAGATGGCTGACTTCTGGCTTCTTTTTGGTGAACATCTCTTCGGGAGTCTTGAATCCAAGTGCACTATGGGATATTCTGTTCTGGACATATACTGCTGTTCTGGCTGCTTCAACCCATAAGTGCATTGAAAGATCTTGATCATGGATCATGGATTTCACTGCTTCCATGATTGTTCGATTCTTTTTTTCTGCTACACCATTCTGTTGTAGGTTGTAAGGAGTGGTGAGCTCCCTCTTAATTCCGACATCTCTACAAAAGTCTTTGAATTCTTTTGAGTGTACTCTCCATTATCTGATCTGAGTATCTTAATCTTCTTCTTGGAGAGGTTTTCTACTATAGCTTTGAACTCTTTGAATTTTTCAAACACTTCATCTTTTAACTTTAAGAAATAAATCGAAGTCTTACAAGACTAATCATCAATAAATGTGACGTAGTATACATACCCGCTTAATGAGGTTGATGGCATTGGATTGCATACATCTGAATGAACAATATCCAATATTCCATCCGCTTTGCTGTCACTTTTCGGAAAAGGCTTCTTCGTAATCTTTCCTTGTGCACATCTTTTACATACACCTTCACGATCAACCTTTAATTCTGGTAAACCTGTGACTACCTTGCTCACATATGGTAGGGCTTTGTAGTTAATGTGAGCAAGCCTTCTATGCCAAAGTTCACATGGTCTTACAATACTGTGTGTTAAGGCTGCATCTGAGTGACCTTTTAATTTGTACAAGCCACCTTCTTCTATTCCAATAACAACTGCATCTTCTATAGTTTTTCCTTTAGACCACATAAGAACTTTACCATCTACAAATGCATCCCTGAAACCTTTCTTGTCTAAAGCAGAGATAGAAAGTAAATTTTTCTTCAAACTTGGTACATAAAGTATATCCTTCATCCTTTTTGGAGTTCCTGAATCAAGCTTGTAGGTGGCTTCTCCTATTCCTTTGATTAGGTACTGATAGTCATCTCCAAGTGAGACTTTCTGGGGGGGTTCTTCTCTTCAAGGTTGGAGAGAGTATTCTTGTTACCTGTCATGTGCTTGGAAGCACCACTATCTAAATTACACAAGATCATTCTCTATAAATTGGAAGCACCACCATTATTCTTTATAAATTACACAGGAACATTCTCTTTGAGAATGAGACCAATTTTGTATTTCCAGGCACGGAAATTTTCCACACCTTCTAACTTTTCATCAAACTTAGTGCTTGAAGGCATTTTAACCAAAATTGAAAGTGCTCAAAAAATGAAACATACCTTACCAGAAGATGTGCTAGGCTGAGGCGAGTTGACTGGTGTTGGTTGTTTCTGAGAATTCCAAGATTTGACCTCTGAAACTTGACCTGCGCAAATTTGGACTGGTAATTTCAAGTTTTCTTGTTTTCTAGTAACGGTCAAACTCTAATTTTGACTTTTCGAAAGATTTAACCACTGGAAGACTTCGTCCAGGCTATAAAAAAATGTGCTAGGGTTAGGCACAACTCCCAATGCTATCCTTGGTCAATAATTCTTTCTCTGTAAAAAGCCCTAATTTTCTTGTCTCGACAACCAAGAGATGTCATTTGACCTCTGAAACTTGACCTGCGCAAATCTGGACTGGTAATTTTAGGTTTTCTGGTAATGGTCAAACCTCGATTTTGACTTTTCGAAAGATTTAACCACTGGAAGACTTTGTCCAGGCTATCAAAATATGCGCTAGGGTTAGGCGCAACTCCCAATGCTATCCTTGGTAAAAAATTCTTTCTCTGTAAAAAGCCCTAATTTTCTTGTCCTGACAACCAAGAGATGTAAATATCCAATAACAATGCTCTTATTCAGTCTAGCTCTGAAACCATGTTAAGTTTTAATGCTATCATTAAGTTATATCCAAAGTACATGAGCATTTAATACATCAACATCATATAAGGATCACTGAAAGAAACACAATCACAAAGTACACAACATTTTACTTGGGAAACCCTCATGGGGAAGAAAACCCAGCAAAATCTTCCTCAATATAGATAGACGAAAGATTGAACAAAAGATCCTCCTCTACTCCTACACTAGGAAGAGTAGCGCACCACTTAACCAAGAAATACCAAGAGATAGACCAAAACCCTCCTTGACGTCACCCCCAGTTGCAGTAGGTTCTCTTCCAAGACTTGCGCACTGCAGAGCTAGGAGTTGTGTGTGTCCAAATGAGGTTCTGGCCTCTCTTATAAATAGTGTTCTGGCTAGCCTATAATTTGGACTGAGCCGACCTATTGCTTTACCCACTTAATTTACATTTAACTGTCAAGGCACAAAAGGGCCAACTTTTACAAAGGCACAACAAGGCCTAATTAATAACCATAATATAATAATATTATTCAACATTCCCTCTTAGGTAGAATATTCTTCGAAGTTACGATATTTCAACAAGATGGGTTTGGGATAACACCTTGACGAGATCTTAAGCGGTCCCATGGCCCATACTCGCAACTAAGTAGCCACGGGGGAAAAAAATAAAGGAGTGGAAATTGAAGATCCACACTCTAAGTACCATAAGCTTCACGACTCAGTTTCCCATCTCATCACAAGGGTTGACCAATAGGCATCTGACATTGTCGAGATTACTTGACATGAAGCTATAGTCAATAGCATGCTAGGACATATATGTACACACTTGGGGTATCAAGTTGTCAGAAGACTCAGAACAACACAAGGAACCATCCAAGGGGTAATCTTCAACAAACAAAGAGAAACACACTTACATGTTCTTTTCGGATAACCCTCATACACCCTATCAAGACCCCCATTTAGGGCATCATTATCCAAAAGTGACATGAACAAGTTTGATGGGTCCGATCCCTCTGGTTGGGTTACCCAAATGGAACATTATTTCTCTCTCCATCGAATTACCGATGACCTATTGAAACTTAGAGTGGGGGTTCTATTTCTGGATCTTGAATGTAGGTAGTGGTGGCAATGGTATAAAAAAGCCAATGGAGGCTACATTTCTTGGAGTCATTTTGTGAAGGCCATTTATGCTCGTTTTGAACGAGACACTCCCTATTTGGGGTGACTGACAAAATTGCGCCAAATCAATATAGAGATAGAATTTATAGTAGCTTTTGAGCAATTAGCAATTCGTATAGAGGAAATGTGTAATACTTTTTTAAAAGAATGTTTCATTAGTGGTCTCAAGGAGGCAATTAGAGCACAAGTCATGATGCACTACCCAACCACATGGTTGGAAGCTTGTGAAAGAGCTAAAGAAGTTGAGATGGCGATCACCGCCCAAACCAAAAGATCTCCATTACCTACTTGGTTCGGCCCTTCGGTGGAAACTACCCCCAATCGCTCCACTTCTTAGCAATCAAGAGTCCAAAAGTTGTCCTAGGAAGGGATGGAAGAATGCCAACGCCTTAGACTTTGCTATAATTGTGATGAGTAATATTTCAAAGGGCACAATGTAAAGAACACAAATTATTTCAAATGGATGTATCCCCACAAGACCACTCGTAAGACATCCTAGTTGAAGACACCCTTGAGCTAGCATTGGATGACACAACCCCTCCCATAGAAGAAGAAACCAACTTGCAAACTCCTTGCGAGGAACCCCAAATTTCTCTCCATGCCTTATCAGATTTTTTGACACCCCAAACTTTGTTGTTGATTGGTTACATCAAGCATTGCAAAGTGATTATTTTGATTAACAACAATAACACCCACATTTTTATTCATAGGAAAGTGCCCAAAGAAACTCGTTGTTATGTTTGTGCCATACCTAATTTTCAAATTATGATAGCTAATGGTGGTATGATGTAATTTGGTGGTAGATGTGAAACTTCAAATGGGTGAGTATCATCTCAAATCTTGCATGTTTGCTATTGCAATGGGTGGTTGTGGTGTAGTTCTTGGGGTAGAATGGTTACGAACTTTGGGACTTGTCATCATGGATTCAAGGATTTATGCATGAGTTTCACCAAGGAAGGGTAGAAACATACCCTCAAGGGGCTTACATTTGGTTCCCTTGAAATTATCACCTCTCATCATATGGAGAAGTTATTGAAGAAAGGTCACTTAGGCATTATTGCATAGTTCAATGCCATACAAGTAGTAGATACCCCCCCATAGGGGATTCACCCTGGTTTGCAGATGGTCTTGGGTAATCATCAACAAGTATTTGAAACGCCCTAGGGTTTACCACCTTCATGTGTGGAGCATGACCATGGTATTCCCTTGATTCCAGGTAGTCAACCACCCAATGTGCATCCTTATAGACACCATTTTGTACAAAAGAATGAAATAGAAAAGATCATTCGGGAATTGTTAAAAACTCGAGTCATATGTCCTAGTACCAATCCTTACTCATCACCAATGATCATGGTATTAAAAAGGAATGCAATAGGCACGTGTCTTGATTTTTGGTCTCTTAATAAATTGACCATCAAGGACAAATTTCACATCCCGGTGATTGATGACCTCTTGGATGAACTTCATGGCACCAAGTTTTTTACTAAACTAGACCTTCGTTCTAGATACCACCAAATACAAATGAAAGAGGTAGACATCCCTAAGACAACTTTCTGCACACATGAAGGTCATTATGAGTTTCTAGTGCTGCCGTTTGGCCTTTTCAATGATCAATCCACCTTCTGGAGCCTCATGAACAAATTTTTTTAACCCTTCCTACCCAATTTTGTGCTGGTATTCATTGATGATATCTTAATCTACAACAAAACCTGGGATTCCTACATAGAGTATGTAGATAGAGCCTTGCAACTCTCGAGGGACCACCATCTATTCCTGAAACATTCCAAATGTGATTTTGGGGTTTCAGAGGTTGAATATTTGGGTCACATTGTAAGTTAGGATGGCGTACGAGTAGATCCCAAGAAAGTTGTGGTAATGCAAGATTGGCCTTGTCCCAAGATGCTGGAGAGCTTGCGTGGGTTCTTAGGACTTACAGGGTACTACATGAAGTTTTTCAAAAATCATGGAAAAATTGTTGCCCCCTTAAGTTTACTACTAAAAAAGAATGCCTTTGTATGGAGCGAAGCAACCAAGTAGGTCTTATCAGCGTTAAAGGATGCCATTTGCACTACACCAGTATTAGCAGTGCTAGATTTTACTAAGACTTTTGTACTGGAATGTGATGCCTTGTGTAGAGAGGTCCTGGACTAGTTTTGATATAAGAAGGGTGCCCCTTGGCATTAACACTAGTAAATAGTTGAGTGACCACAATTTGGGTAAATCCACATATGAGAAAGAGTTGTGTCATGTAGTTGAGACCTAAGTTACCTGGTTCGAGTTCGAATTCGAATTCGAATTCGACGACCTTGAAGTTCGACAAAAAATCGACAATGAATTTTGATAATAAAATTCTACATTAAGTTCGTCAACCTACAAATTTTGAAAATTTAAAAATGTGTAATAAAATGAAAAAGTTATTAATCCCATTAGACCGAAAAACCATCTAACAACTTAAAATATATATCATCACATATTATTTCATTGGAAACAAAGACATATAGGTACTCATAACAATCATTAAATGCGCCATAATTAATGAAGATAAGATTGTGTAGCCATGATGATCAAATGGGATATAGAGATTCCCTTTTATACATTAAATTGCGTATAATTAATACCTTCTAACTCAATTTGAGACCCCATAATCATACACGATGATTGAGATATGCATTAGTGATTGATTAAAAATTATTTGTGTTATAAATTACCTTTGTCATTACTGTAGGGTATTAAGTCTGCGAGATATTTTTGGAAAAAGGAACCTACAGGAAGGAAGCTAGTGCGAATCGTGATTTAACCCTCGATTCATGTGATGTAACCCTTAATCTGTGCCTGTAGATGAGTCTAGACTAAGCAAGGACGGAGGCAAGGGGGATGACATCATGCAATGGAAGAAAACAAATGTCGGGTTCTAGAGTTTGCGCATGCAGTGGAGGAAACTAGAATGAAAGCTACTATACAGTTGGGTGGCTCGAGCCTCATGGGAAACAAAAACTATGCGGAGCAGGCTAGAGTTGGATTTTTTTTAAATTTTCTTTTACTCTGCCGAATTGCAAGGTCAAATTTCAAGGAACCTGCGCGGTTATAGGTGAATTTATTCACATTGGAATTCCGATTCGAAATCAAATTCGAGTTCAACTTCGGATTCACCGAATTGGGGTTGAATTTGTTCGAAAATCCTTGAGATTCGGCGAATTTTGTATTTCAAGCAAAAAATGCGTTGAATACAACAACTTAGGTTGAGACTTGGTGCCCATATCTCATAGGGAGCTGTACCGACCATCATAGTTTGACGTATTTTCTAGAACAAAGGTTATCCTCACCATATTAGCATAAATGGGTTATTAAGATGTCGGGGTATGATTATGAGATTATATTATAAGAAGGGTAAATAAAATGTGGTGGCATATGCTTTTTTCTAGGCAATTTAGAAGGATGGATTCATCTTTGCCTTATCTTTACTCATTCCAGGTTGGCTTGAGGAAGCCTGCTGAGAATTGGTGGCAAACGACACTATAATTCAACTCATCTAAAGGAGTTAGGAAGATCTCAACCCTCTTAAAGGGTATACATGGTAGCAAGAGGTATAAAGGGCGCATTGTTCTGGTAAGAATTCTGCCTTAAAGCCAAGGGTCTTAGAGGAATTGCATTCATCATCTATAGCGGGTCACTTTGGCTTTCATAAAACTTATGAAAGAGCTAAGCGTTCGTTCTTTTGGGAAGGCATGAAAAAAGACATCTAGGATTTTGTAGTAACTTGTGACACTTGCCAATAAAAGAAGGGTGAGACAATGAAGTCACTAGGGGCATTGCAACCACTTCTAACCCCAACACATATATGGACTGACATCTCTATGGATTTTATAGTGGGACTCCCAAGAGATGGTAACAAATCATTGATCGTGGTGGTAGTTGTTTGTCTTTCCAAATGTGCTTAGTTTTGTGCCTTGTTGCACCCATTTACCCCCTCTTTAGTTGCCCAAGTCTTCATGGATTGGATTTGTAAGTTACATGACATGCCCATTTCTATTGTCTCGGATTGGGACCCTGCATTCACCAATAGATTTTCGTAGGAGCTATTTAAACTTAAGGGTACCTAGGTGAACATGAGCACTATGTATCATTCCCAAATAGATGGTGAAATTGAAGTGATCAACAAGCGCTTATAAACTTATTTGCAATGCTCTTTTGAGAACCCGCACTAATGGGCACAATGGCTTCCCCTTACAAAATGGTGGTACAACAATGCTTATCATGTAGCTACCAAAATGACACCATATGAAGTTGTCTATGGCCAAAAATCCTTGTCAATGACTTCCTATTTACTAGGAACCTTGAACGTTCATGTAGGGGATAACATACTTCACACCAGAGAATCCCTTCTCTGCACACTTAAGGACAATTTGGTTATGGCTCAAAATAGAATGAAACAACAAGTTGACCTGTTATCGCTTAGTTTGTAGTTTAAGTCAAGTAGCTGAAGGGTAAGGGTCAAACTGGCATAACAGGAGCTTCCTCACCCACTGTCACCTCGATGGGGGGCTCTTTCTATTTAGGGTGGCTAAGCCCAAGGGAGACGTCCTTGGCAATCTGGGTTTTTGAAAGGAAAAGGCTCAAAGGATTAAGGCTAGTTTCCCCTTCACAGATTACCGCCAAGAAGATAGTCAAATGAAGAAAAACCACAGAAGAGATACTTGCTTGCGAGACAAAAACAATAATGATACTAGTACATGCAACAGTGGTTAATACTTCATTAATCAATAACTATCAATATTTAAGGTACATGAGCATAATCAACAGTAAACATTGACTTCGTCAATGTTTACTGTTGATTATGCTCATGTACCTTAAATATTGATAGTTATTGATTAATGAAGTATTAACCACTGTTGCATGTAATGACAATGGCATATAATATTACTTGTCAATAAACACTAGAATAATATGAAGATAATCAATCCTTGAATTAAATCAATGTATTAAACGTTATTAATTGCTCATATACAAAGGTAGCTGCGTCAACATCCTAGGAGTGACGTTAGGCTTCTTCTTGGGTTAGTATGATAGACAAGAAGGTCAACGTTTTTCAATTTAACCAATGAAAATCACCAATATATCAATGTCTATCACTGGATGACCAAGCCACAGTGTTTTCTATCAACTAAGAGCTTAATAAAGGCATGACGTCATCATCAACTGCTAGGTTAGTGGACGTTAGAGTTAGGGTTTCAAATTTGAGAGTTTTGAAAGATTGTTTTTTTGCACAACAAGCTCAACGTTGGAGAGAAAAACCAGTGCCTTAGGGTATTATGGAGTCAAAAGTAAGGGCAAGATCTCGGGAGGATCAAAATCTAAAGACTAGAGAGTTAGGTTCTATGGTGCTGCAATGGCAGGGCCCTAGAATCAAAACCCTAAGGGAAGGAGGCTCATTCCGGTGTTGCTTAAGCAAGGCCTCATGCTCCTTCCTCTTTCTTTAAATATTCTTGACAAAACGACTAGCTTTAAAACACAAATCTAAGGGAGAAAGGTGTTGCAAGAGCAAGGCCCTTCAAACCCTAAAAAGTTAAAACCCTAGGTGTAGAATCAACCAGGCCTAGGGTGTCACCTTTGTTCAACCTATATCTCAAAGCTAACTCAGAAAAAGGATGATTGGTGTAGCAATGGCTAGGCTATATCCTCCTTAATCAATGGCTAAAACAAGTTTCTCTAGCATGGGGACATATAGCAAGGACCTACTTGTGTGCTTGCTACCTAGGGTTTCAAGATTAAGCAATATAATAGCTAACAAATGTAAGAGATTTAACCTACAACCATTCATTCAAGAAGTTTTGCATGAAAAATACACTTACAAATCATGAAGAATGCTCATCATACCCTAGTTGTAAACCTTCCAATGAGAGAAACACCATAATATGCCAAGAAAAT
>ML782983.1:229049-273894 GCA_009831015.1 Picea engelmannii
ATAGTAAGCTTTGTATAGATCTACAAGATATATTTATTGAGAATGACTAGGCAGAATTTAGATCTGGTTTCTTGACTCAATTATATAGATCTACTGTTGTATTCAGATCTGTTCCTTACTTCAGATCTGAGTTTACATGATCAGAAATTGACATCGTTATATTAGAACTGAGTTTATGTGATCAGAGGTTGACATTGTTACATTCGATCTGGTTTATATTCATGAGATCAGAAGTTGACATTGTTATATTAGATCTGAGTTTATATTCATGTGATCAGAAGTTGACATTGTTAAATTAGATCTAAGTTTGAATTCATGTTAGAACAAAGGTTACTTGTATATGTGCATGGCTGTCCTTCACAGATCTTCTTGCTAGATGTTCTAACTTTGTTTAAGTGACAGACTTAAATTGCTTGAGTACTGAAATTTTTAAAAGAAATTACCGTGCTACAATATTACCCAAATTTTAACAGAAGGAACTCCCAGATTCAATTTATTGATTGATGAAAAAGAAGCAGCTCAATCAAGTGGGTATTGATATTGTGCAGAAGCAGATGTCAGTGAGGGTGAGGCGTATCATATTGCTACAGGCTATCATTTCCATCTCTGCTGTAGTGCGATAATCGATTACTATCCCTCTCATCAATGCAGCAAAATAGATCACACCACAGGCAGCTGTGCATTAACCTCTTCATTATACATTGTGGGGGAGTGCTCAGTGAATTAGACATGGCTGGGAAGTGAAATTGGGGAAGGAACTCCCATATGTAATTTATTGATTGATGAGAAAAGAAGCAGCTTAATCAAGTGGGTATTGGTATTGTGCAGAAGAAGAGGTCAGTGAGGGGAGGTCTATCATATTCCTACAGGCTATCATTTCCATCTCTGCTTATTTTACCCTCAACAGGCCTCAAATCAAAGTGAACCATCAACCTTTCTTATACTAAGAGCTGGTATAAAAACTTTGTAATTTGAAGGAAACCTAGATTATTTACAGTGTCTTCAGAGGTATACTAAATTTTTTATTGAACTGAGTTTTTTTCATCCAAATTATTTTTTGTATCACACCAAATTCTAATTCAAACCTGGTAACTATGGTAACCATGGATGCCTCGTCACATTTGCTTCTGGCATGAAATACAATTACATGCAAAAGTATATTGCACTCAAATGCCTATGCTATCAAGATTGTTATTTGGAACCTGCAAGCATGGATACAAAGAAAAGTGATATAGCAGTTAGTATGCAATTCCAGCCCTACAATCACCCAAGGGATCGTGATGATCAAGTCTAGCATTGTTAGCGCAGTGAACAGTCCTTGCACCTTTAAGGAAAAAACTATATGACCATCTCAAACCTCCCAATAAAAACCCATCCTTGAAAGGTTAATGTATGCTGCCATCATGACCACATTGAGAAGGTAAGTAGCTCATCCATGACTTGAGCTGATATCTAGTATGTATCTGAATAGATTTGCAAATATACTTCAAAATAACCAAGAATAAACCAAACTATTCACCAATAATGAATACAAGAATGTAGACAAAACCTTTGAGGTAGGGTAACACCATATATAATTCCTTATGGAAGGAATGCACTCCTCAAACAATACTTGCTTGTTACAATAACAATATTCTTCACCATGCCTCAATACATTGCTTACATTTATTTATATAACATTCTTTATCTTCTAGGAACATTCTAGAGAAGAAATCTTTTAGAAAGCCTATTTATTAGTTCTTGCCAAAGCAGCTAATATAGATTTCCAGTTAAAATCATTTTAACTTTTGTAAATTTACAAAAAAAAATTAACAAGGTTTTATAATGTTTATAATATAGATTTCCAGTTAAAATCATTTTAACTTTTGTAAATTTACAAAAAAAAATTAACAAGGTTTTATAATGTTTATTAATAAGAATTTTTTAAATAAACAAAAATGTTTTTTAATTTTTATATATTCAAAATTCTGCTTTTTGGATTGGTCAAGCACTATGGGATTGGTCAAGCACTATGAAGTGACTAATTTCCCCTGGTTGGAGGTGACAATTAAGCACAAAATTATAAAAATAAAACAATTTATTTTTCAAAATTACACAAGTAGCCACGTACTAATTGAAAGTACAAGTAATAATTGATAACTACTGTCATTCTGTCAATCAAAATAACCATGTAGTAAATGTAATCATACTCGGGTTTTGTGATGATCTCCCAATTCACTTTCTCCACCGACCAAATGCACACAACTGATCTCCTCCAGTGCAACTTTTAGTCTCAGGGTTTGTTTTGCGTGCGTAAGATATGAAAACTCTCTGATTTTATTTTGCATCGATAAGCAACCCATCGATCTCTCTCGTACAATAATTAGTATACCTTGTGATATGCATTAGGGAAAATCTACCTATCATTTATTACAGTCTTTTGAAGGATAGCAGAAAATTGATGCAGAAGGCAGGTAAGTGTTATTGATATTTTGCTGGGTGAAGCTTCCAGAATCTTGAATGCTCCGAGAGGGTTTATTTGAAGAAAAGCCTGATTTTTTCCAGTGGTTTTACCCTCTCGAACAGTTTCAGTTTCCTTTTGAGCATTTGGTAAGCTTCTGCTTCTTTTTGAAATTGAAGGCATTGGTAAACATGGGTAAAATTGCAGTTTTCTTCTCCGTTTTGCCATGTTTGGCTATTTTATCCACGCAACTGAGCTTCATTTTGTTGAATTTTTCTAATATTTATATTATTGAAAATATTTAGTAAATCAATTTAAATCATTCAGAATATTTAGTGAATCAATTTAATTATTGTTAATAATAAAAAATAATATTTTTATTTTATTTTAATTTAATTTTGTAGTAGCGAGTTTTATTTTTAATATTTATGTAAATTATTTGATGCTATATTTTAATATTAAATGTAAATTAGATTTATATAAAAGTGAGTTAGTGGCTAAGGAGAGGGATTTCTGTCTTGAATAATAATGACATTTACAACAAGACATTTACAACAGCATAATTGCATTAAACTTTTTGACATGTATAAAATGAGAGTAGTATATGGATCTCCATGATGTTGCATATATATTAGGGTCTCTAAACAACATGATATTATTTTTTTTATACACATTTCTAAATTTTAATAGGTCAATTACCCATTTCTATCATTCACAAAGAGTTAAAAATATAAATAAATGTTATACTAGTTTAGTTAGCATTCATATTTATTTTAATTAGGTTCATCCATTAGTGTGGGATGGCTTGAAGGGTTGAACAATTCCAAATCTAAATTCATCCATTGGTGCACGGATGAGTTCAAATCTAAATTTAATTAAATTCATATGTTGATGTTGGGTGGTTTGAATGGTCGAACAAACTTCAAATTAAAAACTAGTGATAAAATTGAAATTGGTTTTTTGATGGAACTTAAATTAGCATTAAACACAAATAATGAATGTAGTTACAGATGAAATTAAAAAAACTTGGTTTTATTTATCAATTAAACAAAAGTAAACATAATTTTAAGGCATGGACTAGCTGCTTTGCAACTATTACTTTGTTATATTTAACTATCATGTTGAGCCTTATTTAATACTATAGTAGACCTAGTTCACCTTACATTGAATGACCTCCACTAATAATATATAACCACATTCCCATTGGTTACTTTCCATATTACCTCACTGGGTATACTACATTCCACACCTCTTAGGCATGTTTTGTACTCGAAACATGAGAATATATCATACAATATGATCTGCTAAGAATTGTAGCCAACTGATACCAAGTACAACCATCCATCCATCTTAATGGAAGAGACACATGATTCCCAACTGCTGCTTTGCCACCCTGATTTTGCTCCACATCGTGCTGGTGTTGCCATGGGATTGTTTGTCTAGCTTGATGTCTTCCTACACTGCTGGTAATTCTCCATGCACTTTTTGATTGGTTTCCTTTTTGGTTCCCTGTTGGTGCATAAGTGTGTTTATGCTCCTGCCTTTGCCTCGATGACTGATCTTTCTCTATAGGATGTGGATGGCGATATACAACAACTGTAGAAATTGGTTCATTTTTCTTTAATTCTGAAACATAATGTGCCTTTGATTCAATGACCTCCTCGACTTCTTTATTGTATCCTTCCTGTGGCTTTGCTCCATCTCTTTTTGGAGACTCTGCCTCTGATTCAACTTCGTACTCTTCAATAACTTCTTTGCTGGTCTTCGTGGGCCCTTCTTTTCTTTGCTTACCTCTGTGGGCCCTTTCTTACTAAGAGACATATCTTGCAACATGATTTTCTTTTTCTTGTACGACAATGCTAAAAACTTCTTTCACACATTAATATTAATTGTACCCACTGATTCTAACCAAGGATGTCCCAAAACAATATCCAAAGCATCCATATCTATAGCATAAAATCTGAATGCAACACATATTTATCCATGCCAAGCTTCAAACCTTAAAAAAATTGAACATTTTCACTTGCAACCTGTGTGCTTCGAATATTCTTTGCAAAAATTTGCAATCTATTAACCAACTAAGCATTGATAAAGTTTTGCTGACAACTAGGGTTAATAAAAATAATGACATTTTCTTTATGAATACAACCATGAACTTGTACTATAGATTTGCTGCATGAAATTGAACCCATGGTTCTCTTTGTATCCTTTTTTCCAACATGAGACCACTTATCTAAAAATACATTTTCAAATTCTTCATTGGAGAGTGTGCTTATCATGTTATAATTAAACAAGTGCCACCAAACGACCGCATCACCTTGTAAGTGTAAACTGACCAGACCTCTCCAATGCTTTTTCCATACTGACTTCTCTTTTTTGATAAATCCTTTAGTACTAGGGCCATCATATTTCTTTGTAAAATACATCGTGCTATGAGAACCCAAAAAATATGACTAGAGTTTGTAAAAAATCGTGCAACTTTTTTAAAAAAACCCTAAAAATTTGCTGAAATTAAAATGCTGATAGCTTTACTTCCCGGACTTCATTTCAGTCGATTTTTTTTTTTAAATTGAGTATTTTTTTCGAGAGGAATTCAAATATTCAATTTGTTTTGAAAAATTTTGAGCAGAAAGTTTCAGAATGGAGTTTGAAGTGCGCCACCCATTTTTTTTTTTTTTAAAAATCTGCAAAAAGAACAAAAACATTATTCCCTTCTTTGATCAAGGAAAGAGATCCAATACCAAATGGTCTGTACCTGAATAAATCTGCAAACATACTTAAGAAATAACCAAGAATAAACCAAACCATTCACCAATAATGAACACAAGAATGTAGACAAAACCCTTGAGGTACGGTAACACCATATATTATTCATTATGGAAGGAATGCACTCTTCAAACAATACTTGCTTGTTACAATACCAATATTATTCACCATGCCTCAATACATTGTTTACACTTCTTTATAGAACATTCTTTATTTCTTAGGAACATTTTAGAGAATGAATCTTCTAGAAAGCCTATTTATTATATCCAACTATCATAGTGGGTCTTAATTAATACTATAATAGACCTAATCCACCTTACATTGAATGACCTTCACTAATAATACATAACCACATTTCCATTGGGTGCCTCCCATATTACCTCCCAATGTAATGTAGCTAGAGAGGTAGTCGGGGGATGGGGAGAGAATGGTGGCATACCGATAATAGTGGAGACCATTCAATGTAAGGTTGACTATGTCCACCATATTATTAAATAAGATCCACTATGGTAGTTAAATATATTAGTATAAACATAATAAATGTAAGAGGATTTACTAGAAGGTTCTACTTTTAAAAGGTTCCTCTTCTAGAATGATCTTAGGTGGTTGGTAGCATTGTATAAAGGGGTTCAAACTATGTAATGGGATGTGAAGAATAATTATTATATTTGGAGCTTGTAGCGCATTAGGAGGTTGCCCCCTCGAAGAGGCAAGTGAACATGAGATAATCCCTTCTATAATATGATTCATTGTATGGTGTTTCCCTACCCTAAGGGTTTGATATAATAAAATGTGGGTTTTTTATAGTCTCTGAATATTTGTGGTGTTTATGTATGCAAGTATTTGGTTTTTAAGAAGTGGTATCAAAACATTTTCCTTGACAGACATTGTGGACAAATATTTTTTATTTTGTAGATTTTTCGAAGTAGAAAAAGAGAGCCGCGACACTCTGGATAATTCCTATATTTTTTGGTGCAGAATTTGCAGAAACTAGTTGTAGATTTGAGTTCTTTAAAAAAAAACAACCAATTAAAAAAAAATTTGTTTGAATATGACTCTGGGAAATGAAGTTATTATCATTTTAAAATCTGCTATTTTTCAGGGTTTTTTCGTGGATGGCTGCACAATTTTTTCGATTTCTGTAACAGCTAGGGCCGGATTTTCTTAAAAAAGTTACATATATGAGTTCCTCTCAAAATTTCACCCAATTAAAAAAAAATGTTCGAATTGGAGCTCCGGAAGTGAAGATATCGACGATTTAAAATCAACCATTTTTTAGGGTCTTCGTGATGACGACAAAACTGCAGAGGTCATAACTTCTTATAGGTTGTTCAAATTTCTATCAGATCAGTGCCATTGGATAGAGGATTTTCAGAGCTTTCATTTGACATATTATATATAGTGCTTCCAATCAATATGTTGTACGCTACAACCTCTGCAAAATTTCACTTCCACACCCTCTCGGGGATGCATCGTGAAGCTGAGATCGAGATCTTAAAAGTTCTCCATGATATTCAAAAGAAACGTGGTGCATATAAAGACCTATGTAGTTTTTAGAACACATACCCTTGTGTCAAGGGCAACTATGATCAATAACGATATGTTTGGTATGATTTATAGTCTGATTGTAAGGATTGGTATATGGATAATTGTCATTTTGGGATGACAACCACTTTCATATTTTATATGATGACTTTATTCCACATTATGTAGAGAACATAAATGTGCCAAATCAAGAGCTAGTTATGACTATCAATTTTCAACCTGCATATTCTACAGTGGTATTGTTCCTTCCAGACTCAATTTTGACCATTTCCCATTATGTGGATGGATCTTCTTATTTGGATCCACATGACTTGTGTTAGTCTTTGGAGCATAAATTTTAGTTGGTTATTGGGTTCCGATATATTCTGCGTGGAGTTCACATGAGAACTTGGACATGGAACCCCAATTTACAATGACAATTGGACTACTTCAACATGGTGGCTTTCATTTCTACATGAGACTTGGTTCTCTAGTCTACTTCAACACTATGGTCCACACTTATCCATGAGACCCTGGTATATGGTTGTACACCCTCATAACCAACGTTGAGGACAACACTTTCATAAGGGGGATGAACTGTAGTGTAGCTAGAGAGACAATGGGGGGGCATAGTGATAATAGTGGAGACCATTCAATGTAAGGTGGACTAGGTCCACTATATTATTAAATAAGACCCACTATGGTAGTTGTATTTATTGATATAAACATAATAAATGTAAGAGGACTTACTATAAGGTTCTACTTCTAGAAGGTTCCTCCTCTAGAATGATTTTAGGTGGTTGGTAGAACTATATAAAAGGGATTCAAACAATGTAATGGGATGTGAAGAAGAATTATTATGATTGCTGAGATTTCTGTGGTGAGGAGTGTTTTCAGGCGAATTCGGAAAAACCACAGTAGTATCAATTGAATGTCGACGTTTCGGATCCATATCAGGATCCATCATCAGGACAAGAAGCCTGGGTTTAATTGTGAGAAGAATTATTATATTTGGAACTTTTAGCTTTTTAGGAGGTTGCCCTCTCGAAGAGGCAAGTGAACATGAGAGGATCTCTTCCACAATAGGATCCATTGTATGGTGTTGTTCTACCCTAATGGTTTGATATAATAAAATGTGGGTTTTCTATATTGTCTCTGAATATTAGTGGTGTTTATGTATGCAAATATTTGGTTCTTAACAATATCCATATAGCTAAAGTTGTAGATGCTAGTGCCACAAAGTCGCTTACCAAGAATAAGATAATAACAAAGTAGGTTAGTACTCTACATGGGTCCTTGTCCTAGTTGGAAATTTCATTATCTTGACATGTGGTAGTGTGGTGATACAAATCATACATCACATGCCTAAGCCCTAGGCACGTACCTGGATTGATCATGGTGAATATCTATACAAAACTAAACTAGGTAGCTACCATTTAACCAATTAGATGTCCACTTGAACAACATGGAACTTGCTATGATGGTCGTGTCCATCATGAATTTCAACTCAAAACATCACCTTGGGTGCTTACTCACTGTAGCTTGTGTTGTGGTCAATATACATGCAAAAACAAAACCCCGCAGGTATTAATGAAGGGTCTAGAAATAAGGTGCCATGTTACCATCATCACAAGGACATTGAAGTAGACTATAAATCTAGAAATGTAACATAGTCAATGTACAAAAGAATTTTGGGCAACAAACATATACTAGAATGTAACTTCCACTAAGAAGCAATGCTAGAATGCAATTGATACATAAGAAGAAGCTTTTGATTGAGGTTGTTGTGCCATTATGTTTATTGCTACACTAAAGTGCCATTAGGTCATAGTGTTTGAAATTGAAATAAGCAATTGCAAAAGTTTGCATTAATTGCAAGTTGCCTCTTTAATAATGTAATAAATTGAGGTCCACATGCTCATTTGAGGTGCCCTACTCTATTTGTGGAAACTGATGTTATTAATTGCTCATTGGTGTTGGAAAAATGGAATACTTAAAAATGGGGCCCATTGTCCTTCATCCAAGTCTGTCATAAAATACACAAATACACCCAAACAATATGCTCATAATTGCATCACAATAGGGGTTTGCATAGTTCTTTCCTACTTTAGGCACCACTCTTGTTACTGCATAGTTATATGAGACATCCATCCATGGGGTCTTGTTGCCATGGAACCATCATAGCAGTTTCCCTCATTGGGGCTCATTTGACTTGGAGGTTAATGACCATGTGAAACGTACCTTCTAAAACTAATGTTGTCTCCTTTTCTCTATTTAATCCCTCATTAATTCTAAATTAGCTGCTTTTGTATCCATGATTATCTTTCTATATGTAGTAGCTTGGATTGGAACATCTATTTCCCATGGAGGAATTATTGTCTCTCTTAGAAGTTGTTTATGGCCATATTGCCTTTTCCAAAATTTTACTGAACCATTCCACAAGGTATCTTCTTGTTTCTAAAATTTTTAGCACTTTCATCCATGATCCTAATAGGAGCATACACTTGTTGTTCAACCTTTTGCATATCCATATAATGGGAAACACATTTTCAAAATGTAATAGCAGTCATTTCGAATAACTAACATGGAAAATGATTTTCACCTTTACACAAGTAGGCAATGGTAATGAAAAACACACATGTTTCATTTTTTTATAATAACAGATGGTCCATAGAATTTATGCATCTTGTGTCTAGAGAGCTAAGAGTGTTCACCCATAAATATACCTTCTCAACATGGAAATAGCTTGAAATGTTAACCCTGTTACGACTTTTTCTTTGCTTGTGCTCTTCCCATATTCTTCTTGCACCACCTTAATTCTCCTTACATGTTTTAGACCATCTCTATATAGATCTATGCCTTTCCTAAATTTCAAGTCCAAGTTCACGAGAATTAAAAGCTCATACCTATTGTTGCATGTTTTTTCTATTATTATTATTATTATAAGAGGGCTTGACAACAAGAACTCTCTCCTTTTAGACTTGTTTACCAACTATATGAGTTCAATATGTTTTTATATGAGATAATTTTCTTCTATTTGGAAATTTGTTTATGGGTGGCCACCAATAAAGTTTGATCCTGTTTTTGTGGTCCTGAAAAAGTATTTCTAAAATTCCTTATGAACAAAACATATTGTCACTTATAGCAATAAATTTTCTGAATAAGAATTGTGTATGGGGTTTTTGAAATGTCCAACGTTTCGAGTGGACGCTCCACACCCATCATCAAGAACAAACAAAGCTCTATGTTGGAAAATAATGCTGAGGATTTTATAAAGAGGAAGATTGGTAAGTAACCAGTAGAGGGGAGGGAATAAATGAATAAAATGTTAGAAACAACCATTAAGATTAGGTATTCATTAAAGAATGAGAATTAGCCGTATGAGATTAGGTATTCTAATATGATAGATTGAAATTAGGTGGAAAATGAATAAAAACAAGGAATTAAAATAAATGAATGAAAAAAGAGCCATTGAGATTGACATATAAAGTATAAGGAAAGGGACACAGTGATAATATGAAGTATTTAATAGAGGGTAATGGGAAAGATATAAATTGAGTTTAATAGGATTTTTAATAAAGGAAAACAAACTAGGCAAAGAGAATAGAATAAGAATGAGAATAAAAGGTGATTGTTTTAGATTAATAATGAAACAAAAGGATTATAATTACAAGCGGGATTTGATATATTTAAAATAGAATAGAATGAATTAAAGTAAAATGATTCAATATATTTAATAAAAAATAACATAAAGTCGAAGGATTACTTTAATAGAATGTGAGATATAGTATGTATAAAATGAGATAATAATAAAAATAGGATAAAGAGGATAGGTTAGACGACGAAAACAACAAGATAAGATAATTTAAAGAGAAGAAGAAAAATATGCAACTAGGGGAGCAATTAGATGTGAGGAAAAGAAATTGAGAAAAAGGGGGGCAGATGCGTGGAAAATAAATCGAGAAAAAGGGGAGGATAAGGGGAAAGGGTGGAGAATATTAGATAATTAAACTAACCACAAAGGCACCCTAATGGTCAAGGTGATGAATTGTGGGCTTCTAGGATTGGCTATGTTTGTAGCCATCTTCCCGATTAAAGTTATTAGGAAGTTTTTCAATTTCAAGGACTTCATGAATGAGACGGGAGGAGTAATGAGGGGTTGAGGCCAAAATTTTTGTTTGGTCAAAGAAAATAAGGTGCTTGGATTTAAAGGAGTGTTCGACGATAACTGATTTGGATATTCGGTTTTAGGTAGTATCAACTATATGCTCTTTAAGCTTGGCTTTAAAGGTTCTACTAGTTTGACCTATGTAAGATTTCCCACAGGAGCAAGGAATTTGGTATACTCCTAGGTCCGACATTGGGTTGGGTTTATCCTTAGTAGTTCTACATATTTGTTTGAGGGTTTTGTAGGGTTTGAACAATGTTTTGATATTATTCTCAACCAAAAGTTTCACGATATGATCAATGGTACCTTGGATGTAAGGAAGAGAGAAGAACACGATAAGGGGAGGAGGATGAGGAGATTCTAACTTTAGAATTGTTGGATGAGAAAAAGACTTGGTTGATTTGAGATCGAGAGTAGCCATTGGATAAAAGGGCTTTGGTTAAGTGGGCCTTTTCCTTTGTGAGGAATTGAGGGGAGGAAATGTAGATGGTCCGATTAATCAAGTAATCAAGATTTTTAGGACAATGGATTTATGAGATGGATGATGGTGGGAATTGACATTAAGATATCTGTCTGTGTGAGTTTTCTTCTTGTAGACCGGGTGGGAGAGGGAGCCATCAAGAAGATGATAGATGAGAACATCCAAAAATGGGATAGAGTTGTCTTTTTGTGTTTCCATAGTGAATTGAATGTGGAGGGAAAGACTATTAAGATGATTGAGGAAATATATCAAATTGGAATGACCATGAGGCCAGATGACAAACGTGTTATCTACGAAACAAAACAAACATTTGGGTTTGATATGAAAGTTACTTAAGGATAAAGACTCAAAAGACAACTCTATCCCATTTTTGGATGTTCTCATCTCTCGTCTTCTTGATGGCTCCTTCTCCCACAATGTCTACAAGAAGAAAATTCACATAGACAAATATCTTAATGCCAGTTCCCACCATCATCCAGCCCACAAATCCACTGTCCTAAAAACCTTGATTACTTGGGCCATCTGCATTTTTGTCCCTCAATTCCTCACAATGGAAAAAGCCCACTTAAACAGAGCCCTTTTATTCAATGACTACTCTCTCTCTCAAATAAACCAAGCTTTTCGCTTAGCCAACAATCCTAAAACTAGAATTTCCTTATCCTCCCCTCCTCATGGTATTCTGTCTCTTCCTTACATCCAGGGCACCACTAATCATATCATGAAAAATTTGGCTAAGAAGAATATCAAAACCCTGTTCAAACCATACAAAACCCTCAAACATCTTTTTAGAACTGCTAAGGATAAACTTGACCCAATGTTTAGCCCAGAAGTATACCAAATTCCTTGCTCCTATGGGAAATATTACAGAGGTCAAATTGGTAAAACCTTTAAAGTTAGGATTAAAGAGCATATAGTTGATACTTGTTAGAATATGAAGAATTGTGTACTCGTTTTACCATTGACAATACCCTTGTCACCCAACCATAGACTGAAGCCACCCTCCGAGCACCTTAACCTTGACAGAGAATCACTTCGGAAGCAAACCTTAGGCTAGATAGCCAAACAAAGGGTAGCGCACCTTTCCCCAAGGATAGCGCATCACAAAGAGTTGATCAGATAGTCCAAACCCTAGCCAAGAGATAGTCCAAGCCAAAACCGAAAACTAGTTGCTGCAGCAGCTGCACTTGCAGCTTTCCTCCACACGTGCACACCAAACTGGGAACTGCAGTGTGCACCAGTTGCTACTCTGCAATTCTGAGATGTGACAAATGAGAACTAGCGCCCTGTATTTATAGTGGTTCTGGAAGACTTACTGGGGCCAAATTCTCCTTCTGGGTACCTGTCTGTTCAGTATATTATTATTATTTCTGGCCGACTTCTTCTCTTGGAGGCTAATAACCTAATATAAATGATCTTCTTGAGCCAACAAGACTTCTAGGGTTATTAGCCAACTCATTAGGGTTTTCTCTTGCTTCGCGGAGTCTTCTATTTTCGTCAGGTTTACACGTGGAGGTAAATACCTCCTACAACTACCATAATATCAACACCCCCTCCTAGCTAGGGAGGTATTATAGGTAATGGTCTCGAGCACAAAAACATACCATTCACTAGGTAGCATCAACATAGTTGTCTAGACTATCTCATGACTAGATCATGAGCATCACCATCACCATCAGCTGCATCATCTCTCGAAACCATCATCTGAGTAATCAGACATGATGCTGGATAAGTCACTCACATCATAGAGTGATACAAGAGCCATTCTTATAATCTAGAAGAGTAAATGCTCTGAACCATTTTCTGTCTGGAAAATCTCTGTTCATCATTCGTCTGGATGATGATTATCTCCAATAAACTGCTGATAGTCTTCAAGGCAATAAGAACAAAAATAGAACACAACTATGTCTATCCATAGTAGTACATAACTACAGTCCAGTGGTACACTACCACACCAAGTAACACACAAGTACTTGATCATCAACGTATAGTCACGAACAGTGGAACATATCCACCACAATAGTCTTCATCTACTGTCATATAGTCTTCATAACAAACATCTGATAACAACCTGCACATAAACAATGTTATGATATAAACTGAATCGTCTGGGCCAATCTTTCACTCACATCTATGAGCTCTGAAAGAATATCTTCCCTCAGAGTAGAACAATGAGATATCTAGACTATTCTTTTCAAGCAAGGAAGAATAATTGTCCTGTCTTCTGAACCTGGACCATTCCCCACCCTGGGCCATTCTTCCTACACTAATCAAAGTGCACCCTGGAGAGAATGTATAACCCTAAATAATGCTGAGCCTGGACCATTCCCCACCCTGGGCCATTCCTCCTACACTAATCAAAGTTCACCCTGGAGAGAATGTATAAACCCTAAGGAATGACTATCCAAACCATTTCCTCTGTTAACCACAAGAGGAAAAGACTGTCCTGTATCAACCTCCAAAACAAACCATTCCTCATGTTAACCACAATGAGAAATCCCTGTCTGGCGAGGCGGGCCAGTCTTCTTGAGTAACCCTCGAGAAGAGAGATTGCCCTAGACCACTCCCCATGTTAACCACAATGGGAATTCGCTGTCTATGATACATCAACAATTAGACTACTTCCCATGTTAACCACAATGGGAAGTCACTGTCCGTCAGAAATCTCAATCCAAAAGCATCTGTCCAAGATGGACTATTTTTCAATGAATGTCTTCAATAATATTTTCAGTGCTCCCTCCCAACTTGGGAGTCATCTCTTCCTTTTTCAATAAGGAAGTCGTTTCCACGAGCTCCAACTTGAGTACGCAAACTCTTTCATCTTGGATAGAAGCTTTACCAAAATGCCTGCTTATCTGCTCATCTATGGAGATATGTATTGGAGAACCATTTTCTCCTTTCTGGACTTCATCACGGATAATGTAATGCTTGATTTCAAATGTACTTTAGTATGGAACAATGTGAAATATTTATGAAGCTCTGAAAAATAGAGTATATCATTGTTGGAAAACTAGAACATATCCATGTGGCACTTCTTCTGTCATCATGAGATCTAATCTATTGAGTAATCATCTTGATACAATATGTCTGTTATAGAAAATCTTCACCACGCTTCTACTGTGCACTGGGGGTTCTCCACCAAGTTGTCTTCTTCTGTCTACATGCAAGGGTCTCTTTATGGTATGCCTCAAATTCTTGAGGTTGCTCTTCATACACTCTTTATTCAATTTCTCTAGAGAACATTCTTTGTATTCATCTGATGTAGAACTCCAACTCATGGATGTTGCGGATGATATGATGAGTCATGTAGAGGTAAGTCTGGTTTACTGGAACAAGTAATCATCATAGTCTTCTCCCTCCATCTAGTAGAACCTCTAGTTATAGATCTCACAATGCTTTCATTCATAAGTCTTCCATACACTGTTCTTTATCACGACTTTCAGTTCTTCTGCTTGATTGCTTTTAGTGAGTTCATATCAGGCTGGTAATCTTGTGATTCTTGATACAATGACTGGTTGTTCTGGTTTCTCTTTCTTTCTTGGAATCTTCATGTTTTTCATCATGTTTTTCTTTAGCTCTTGGGTCCATGGAGTTTCTTATAGATTCCATGCCCTAGAGATTCCACTTCTTCCTTTCATCATAGGATCACAGATCTAGATAGAAAACCGGGGATACTTTAAGGCTTCTCTTCGAAGAAGACTTCTTCTGAGATTGAACTGAACACATACTTTCTTTCATGGTTACTACCATGGATATATACTTCATCATATTCAATGGATCATAGGATTAGCTCCCTCCTAATCCTTGCTTCATGTAAGAGTGCATATAATCGGCTCCCTCCCTCTAATAGAGTCCATGCTTCCATCTACATCCTTATTGTCTTCTGCAATATATAATTGGCTCTCTTGTCTAATGGAGTCCACACTTTCGTCTTTTTGTCTTCTACAAAACGTCATAAGTCTTTTTCTAATTTCCTCTCGATTGTTGACTTCTTTTTGCTTCTTCTAAGTCTCTTCATGATTTGATTCGGCTTATCTTGCAATAGCTTCCACATGATTTGTTTTTCATCCTTTCATGTGTATTATCTAATGATATCCATTCTTATCTTGTTGTTCTTCCATAGGTATAGTTCTTCTTGGAACACATTATCTTCCAAGAGACAGATATACAAGATATGTACAGAGATGATGCAAACAAGATATGTACAAGAAAGAAGAATAGTTTTGTTACCTTTAGAAGAAGAAGTCTCTTCCATCCTGCTTAGTCTTATTTGTAGGTTCCTTTTCTTCGGCAATTGATGCTTTATGTTTCTCCTTCCTTTTCTTTAGCTCGGGACAATGATTCTTGTAATGACCATACTTTTGACAGTTGAAGCATTGTACTTCTGAAATGTCTTTCTCTTGATTTGGCTTCCTCCAAACTTCCTTTTGTTCCCGAAGTTCTTGAATCTTGTTGTGAAGGATTGATCATCGTACTTCTTTTGGGGTTTCTCTTTTGCACTGATCCTTGATTCTTCTTGAGCGCAGCAAGTCCAAATTTCTTCAAATGTCGAATACTCCTTTCTTGTGTTCATGCTTGCGGCAAATGCATCCCACATCTTGGGAAGACCATTGAGTACTATGTTTACCAACTCCTTCTCTGAGGTGATCTCTTCAATAGCTTGTAGTTGATCTATTAATTGAGAGATTCTCACAAAGTATGATGTTATGCTATCCTCATCATTCATCTTCATGTCACAGAGCTCATTCTTCAGACTCATAACTTGTCCAATGTTTTTGACCGAGAAGATATTTGTTAGGGCATTGTACATCTTCTTCGATGAGTCAAGATGGGAGATGTACGGTATCATGTGGTATTTTATGGAATCCACTATGATACTCATGGAATTGATGTCACTATCTTTGAACTTCTCCATAGCTGCAACGTTCTGCTATTCCTTCTCTTTTCCTTCTTCAAACTCTGGCTTCACGATCTTTCCTTTCACGATATCCAACACTTTATTCTTGGCAAGGATGAGTTCAATCCTTGTCTTTCACACTCTGAAGTTAGAGGCTCCATCTAACTTGTTCTCTAACTTCATAGAATAAGTCATGGCTGCTTTGGCTTGGTCAAATCCTAGATTTGACCACAAACTCAAACTTCACGTCTTGGCTTGCTAAGAGTATCAGGAGATGCGCTAGGCTAGAGCGCATTGATCTATCTGGAGATTAGGTCAATTCATTTACTTAAGGTGCCTCAACAAGAGGATTATGGTTTCTGCAACTGCTCCTGCTAGTAACCCTAGCGACAGTGTCTTGGAAGCTACTTTTGCTAGTAACCCTAGCGGTAGTTCCTCAGTGAGCTCAATATCTTAGCGGCTATGTTTCCTTCCAGCATTTAGACTGAATGAAGGAGGTGTGGGCCCATAACCTGTTAGAATATGAAGGATTGTGTGCTTGTTTTACCATTGACAATACCCTTGTCACCCAACCATAGGCCGAAGCCACCCTCTGAGCACCTTAACCTTGACAGAGAATCACTCCGGAAGAAAACCCTAGGCTAGATAGCCAAACAAAGGGTAGCACACCTTTCCCCAAGGATAGCGCATCACAAAGAGATGATCAGATAGTTCAAACCCTAGCCAAGGGATAGTCCAAGCCAAAATCGAAAACTGGTTTCTACAGCAGCTGCACCTGCAGCTCTCCTCCACACGTGCGCACCAAACTGGGAATTGCAGTGCGCACCAGTTGTTGCTCTGCAATTCTGAGATGTGACAAATGAGAACTGGCGCCCTGTATTTATAGTGGTTCTGGCAGACTTACTGGGGCCGACTTCTCCTTCTGGGTACCTGTGTGTTCAGTATATTATTATTATTTCTGGTCGACTTCTTCTCTTGGAGGCTAATAACCTAATATAAATTATCTTCTTGAGCCGACAAGACTTCTAGGGTTATTAGCCAACTCATTAGGGTTTTTTCTTGCTTCCCGGAGTCTTCTATTCTCATCAGGTTTACACGTGGAGGTAAATACCTCCCACAGCTACCATAATATCAACAATACTATCTACAACCGAATATCCAAATAAGCTATTGTCGAACACTCATTTAAATCAAAACACCTTATTTGCTTTGACCAAACAAAAATTATGGCCTCAACCCCTCATTTGTCCTCCCGTCTCATTTGTGAAGCCCTTGAAATTGAGAAACAACCTAATAACTTTAATCACGAATATGGATACAAACTTATCCAATCATGAAAGCCCACAATTCGTCACATTGACTATTAGGTTGCCTTTGTTGGTTGTGGAGCCTGATTATCTTCCTGATTCAGAGGTCCGTGCTTTCAGCCGTGTTTATACCCCATGAAGTATTTACACCCCAGAAGTATGTACACTTTTCCACGCGGGGGAGTGTAGAGAGGGGGTACCCCCTCTGCGAGGTCCGGGGGGGCTATCCCCTCGGTTGGGGGTTCTGGGGGCAAGCGGGCCCCCAGTGGGGGTTCGGGGGTGAAAAATTGCCTTGTAGATGTATATTGTAATTTCATTGTAAATCTGGACTGTTCATTATAAGGTTGCAGATCTAATGGTAGAGATTATGTTAGTTTTTTTTCCCTAGAAGGCAACCCTCTTTTATGACGGAAATGTATTGCGGCTATGGTTGATCGTGAATATTGTATTCTGAGATAGGAGACTGTTAGAGAAAGAAGAGGAAGTTACAACGGGTTTGCTGTAGGTTGTATCCCTTCATATGATGGATAATAATAAAGGAAGGAATTGACAACTTCTCTGGTGGACGTAGCCCACACTGGGTGAACCACGTAAATCTGTGTCTCTATTGTATTATGTATCTTCTGTGTTTTGTTTCCGCATTTGTTTTATTTTATTGCTTCACGGTCCTGTTTTTCTAACAACCTTTGTGGTTAGTTTAATTATCTCATATTCTCCAACCCTTCCCCTTATCTTCCCCTTTTTCTCAGTTTCTTTTCCTCACATATAATTGTTCCCCTTGTTGCATGCTTTTCTTCTTCTCTTTAAATTCTCTTATCTCATTGTTTTCATCATCTAACCTCTCCTCTTTATTTGATTTTTATTATTATCTCATTTTACACATACTATATATCACATTCTATTAAAGTAATCCTTCGACTTTATGTTATTTTGTATTAAATACATTGAATCCTTTGACTTTAATTTATTCTATTCTATTTTAAGATATTAAATCTCATGGGTAATTATAAACCTTTTGTTTCATTATTAATCTAGATCAATCACCTTTTATTCTAATTCTATTCCCTTTGCCTAGTTTATTTTCCTTTATTAAAAATCCTATTAAACTCAATTTATATCGTTCCCATCACCCTCTATTAAATACCTCATATTATTACTTTATCCCTTTCCTTGTACTTTATTTCCCAATCTCAATGACTCTTTTTTCATTCGTTTATTTTAATTCCTTATTTTAATTCATTTTCCGCCCAATTTCAATCTATCATATTAACTCACCTTTCTTGAATATCTAATCTCAAACTGCTAATTCTCATTCTTTAATGAATACCTAATCTTAACAACTATTTCTAATATTTTGTTCATTTCTTCTCTCTCTCCCCTCTAACGGTTACTTACCAATCTTCCTCTCTATAAAATCCTCAACACTCTTTTCCAACACAATAGCTTCGTTTGTCCCTAATGATAGGTGGAGTGTCCACTCGAAACGTTAGAAGTTTCAAAAACCCCATATACAGTTCTTATCTAGAAAAAAATACTACTATTATAATTAACTGTGGAAAACTACATACTCATATATTGTTACTTGTAATAGTTTTTCAAGACCAAGTTTTGCAAACAATTTAGTCATCCATATCTTAACATCTTTTCTTTGGCATAATATATGAGAAATGATAAACCTAGCTATCTTAATCAATCTATAAACTCGGTGAAATTTATCTTGGTGTCTAATGGTCTTGATAAACATGTTATGTGGTGAATTTTCCACTTATTATTAAGGACATGTAAATGGATGATTCACATTCTAGCTTCAATGCATGAGTGCAAACTTCATAAATTTTGTTATGTGTTTGCAATCATGATTATATTATTGTGACAATGATAGTGACAACATTGTGATTGTGCCAACATTGTGCAAGACAATGTAATGCAATACTCTATTCTAGACCCACAAATCGAAATCATGCTAATAAGCCACACAACAACACCAAGTAGAGCAACTTTGTGTTAAACAACACCATGATGGCAGTGAGACCAATGCAGTGGCAAACCATGACACATGGCATATAATCCACTCAATTAACACCATCTCTTCTTGGCCAACTACTTGTAACAAATTTTGTAATAACATGTGTATTAGTCTCCTTAGAAGTCAAACAATCAACTAGTGCGCTCAATTAGGCCCTTAACATTTTAATACATATATTCTTTGAGACCCATTGTATTCTTTATTCTAATTAATGGAACACTTGGTAATTTTAGGCATAAGTTCTCTCTTTGTTTCCTTGTGCAACTTAGATATGTTTTACATTTTTGCATAAATAGCTCCGATTAGAAGCTTAGGTTTCCTCGAATTTGTGGTTGCCTCTTGTATATCTCTTGGGATTTGGATCAATGTTATTAGAACATAATTCAACTTGAGTCAATGGATTTAGTGCTATTTCAATGTAGTGATGTGTTGAATGTCATTTGGACCTTTAGACAATGTCAAAATACGTGAGGCAAAAATTACATCGTACAACTCCTTAACCTTCCACAACCCATAACATTGTCTAAAATGGTTCTCAACACACATAAACACCACTTCTAAAAGACACATGCTGCTATGTCCCTTCCATCATAAGATGCTTTACAAAGATAAATAGAAGAGTTGTTGACTAGTTCACTTGTGAATGTTGAAGAGATTCATTCCTCATTTCCACTTTCCATGTCTAGAACTAAGATGTTTGGATGCACTACATTCAAGCCACAAGTCAACCTTGGTAGCGCAAAATTTGAAGGAAAGAAGAATGCAAAAGCATTAGATGGTTGGATCTAACAATTCTAGACATATTTTGCAATCCATTGTTTCTTAGACCAAAAAATATTGCTTTCACAACTTTGAAGTGCATATTCATCACACTTTGCATGTGGGAATAACACAATAGACAATGCGAGGATGAAGGAAACCCCATCGAAACATGGACAACATTTTTGGAGGCATTGCATAATGAATTTATCCTTTAAAAATTACAACAAACCATACATCAAGTGGGAGCAATTGTGCCAACGTAGAGACCAGACATTCCATGACTGTAAAAATGAGTTTCAAAACATTATGATGCAACTTAACACCAAGGAATCCAAGTTTAATAATATTCTCAAGTATTGTAGTGGTTTACATAACGATATTTAGACAAAGTTGGAGTTATTGATAGTAAATACTCTTGGGTATGCCTATAGATTGTTTCCAAGTTGAAGAGAAGTTTCATGCCAAATCACACCAAAGTTAATTGTGTTAATTGATGTAAGAAGTCTTGACACCCTAATGCCAAATATGAGAAACTCTTTCTTAATGAAAGCCTTAGCGCAACATTGATCAACCTCCAATAAAAGACAAGATAAAAACAATCAATAACAATGATTGAACAAGTAGATTGGGAATAGCTATGATTTCTAGAAGTTTCCCATGCATTCAGATGATGAATCTCACCCAAAAAAGACTTTAATGACACAAACCCAAAATCAAACCATGGCATAAAAAAGGAGAAAATTGATTATCGAGTATGAGCCCAAATAATCTTAACTCTACATACCTCATTACACAAACAAAACATGTGGCTTCCAATCCTACAAAGTTTGAAGAGGAGAAAAAGTTATTGTTCCATATGTAACTATGATTCGATGTGCAATTTGTTCACTTCATCATTGACAATGAAAACCAAAAGAACCTTGTTGCAAAATATATGATTAGAGGACTCAAATTGGCCACAACGCCCCACCCATTTCCATAGTCTATTTGATATTTTCCTTGGGGAAAGGAATTGTGTGTCATACAAGAACACCAATTTAAATATCTCATTAATCCCTTCAAAGTTGACGTCCTTTGCGGATAACACCTTAGGATACAAAAAAAAAGGAAAACCCATATTCTTATTTATTTAATCCAACGTTTATGGCCTTTAATGCAAGGCCCATCACTAGGGAGCAACCACCAAACACATGTTTGAAGAGGTTGAAGATGAAAGACTGGACCATAGTATATAAATATCATTTATTACTATTACATACCATAATCTCAACGGAATGGTCGACTTGAAACTGTAAGCATAGGCAAGTGAACCAAAGGAACATGTTATAAATTAAACTAGAACCTAGAACCCTATAATACCAGTGAAGAAAAGGAAATAAGGAATTCTAAAGATGGCAGGTTTCCAAGTATTACTCAAATTTCATCCATTATCCCTATTCATAGTATCAATAAGTTTTTCGATTTCAACCGCTTCCATGATGTTTCATAAGGTGATTAACTTTGGATACAACTTTAGTATCTTCAATACGAATGTGGTGCATAATGTTTGATGAATGTTATGTGAGGGTTGAATTTTGGACACAATTATGATTGATATTTGCATGATGCTCTTCTAACTTGGCTTAAACCGAGCATCTAGTTTCTCCAATGTAAGTTTTCCCACAATAATAAGGAATTGAGTAAACTCCTTTTCTTTTCATAAGATTAATTGAATCCTTAGCGTTATCCAACATTCCTCTTAGGGCATTACTACATTCTTATTCCTAAGAATCTTGGAAAGTTTATTAGTTTTTCCTTTGATATAAGGTAAAGTAACTCTTGGGGCAATTGTATAATCTTCATTTTCTGTTTGGTTATCATGCCTTTGCTTGTGCCACATTTTGTGGATGCTTCTCCTTATTTGGTTCTCATGGTAGCCATTGTTCTTGAACACTTCAAGGAGATGTTTTATTTCTTGGCCTACATGTTTTTTATCATAAACCTTTACAATTTGAGTTGCAAGAGCATTAATGACACCGATATTTTGCACATGATGATTGTAACATCTTTGCTACAATCCCCGATTTAACTAATGCATAATGTAGATATAAATGTGGCTATTACTAAGCGATATAATATGCAAATTGTATTTTTTGATTTTAATAAAAATAACGTGATGCCAACTATTGGTGGATATGGACAGAGATGGGGGATGGGTTTTCCACAACAAAAGGGAGTGTCTAAGAGGGGTCCAACGGGGAAATTATTTATGGGTATTAATCCAAGTCTAGATTTATGAATTTTATTATCATTTGGGACAACCTTCTATTCTCTGGTTGAGTGTATGAGATCCCGATCAATGAATAATTTTCATAGGGTGGGTGTAGAAATCACATCGCATAGTTATTGGAAGCATGTGGTTGAAGTACAATCAACATTAGGCAGTGAATAGTCAATTTATTTGGGAAAAGAGAGGAAACGTTATGACAAAACAAACAATTTTCACAATCATGTTTTGCATGAACAACAAGAGAAAGTAGGGAAAAAAAAGAGCATTGGAGCTAGAGCAAGAAGGTTGTGTGAATTCTGGATCATGCTGGAGAATTTTGGACCTAAAGATTGAAGAAATAGGTTGTCATGCCTAAAGAGTGAACTCTTGTGTGATTTTCACTGTAACAAGTGATTGTTGTTGTTTTCATTGGTAGTTTTCCTAGCAGTGAGTTCTCTTGAGTTCCCAACAAAGACATTCCTGGTTACTTGTGCCAAAAAGATCTTGATAAATAAATGGAATGCTTGAAGGAAGGGATTTGAAGGAAAATGATCCAGATTTTATGAGAAAAACGAAATGAATACAAATTATTAAAAGATTCTTAACACAGAATAACAGAGATACAATAAAACTGGTTTTCTATTCAATAAGGAAATAAGCTAAAACTGTAAAATGCAACGGGAAACAAGCTTGCTAGAATGGTGGTGGCTTATCTCTGAGAAGAGATGTGACCACTGTGCTCATTCACAAGAATATGATTACAACGAGGCTCCGAAGGCATTTTTACAATAAACAAGAATGTCAAAAACCCTAGATATCCAAAAACCTAACCCTAGGAGATGAAGTGCCAAAAGTCACGTGGGCCACGTTTGGGTAAGTTAGTACATCAACTTCCTGGGGTCGTAACTTTTGCATACGATCTTCGTTTTAGGCGCACGATAGATCGTTGGAAAGGTTTCGTCGAGGAGATTCACTTTTGGGTCTCAATCAGAGCCCTTGGATGTCATTGAGAAGCTCGATCCTAAAAAACCTTCATTTAGGCTCTCAAAATGGCCCCAAAAGTTAAAAACTACTAAAAATAGTAAATTGCCAAAATTGCCAGAAAACTATTTTGAGCAAGTTGGAAAAGGTGGGTGGCCATCAATATCAACTTGGATCAATCCTCCCTCCTCAGGAAGCAATGGTATCCATTTCATTGAGTTCCCCCATCAGATGAGGAATTTTTTACTGAATTTGGCCCTGGGTGAGCCACTTGCCTTGGTACAGGATCTGCCCTGCTTTGACGACTCGATAAAGATGGATCCTTTGCTGTCGATTTACCTTGATATGTGTGTCCACAATATGATCACTGGATTCTTGTTGCATGTAGTAAGGGTTGAGCTTTGTTGGTTTTAACTGCTCTGCTATCTCTGAGGTGTTCAATAATGGTGGGAAATATGGTCAAGGAGAGGCACGTTGAAGACTGGGTACAGGCCAAGGAAAGGGGGAATGTTGAGCTCAAAAGCATTGTCACCCACAACTTTGGTGATGGTGTACGACCCATAATGCAATGGGAAAAGATTTCGATGGATCCCTGTAAGGCATTCTTTCTGCAAGTGCAACCAAACTTTGTCTCCCACCTGAAACTTATGTGGCACCCGATGTTGATCATGGCACTGATTCTACTTGGAATTAGACTTTTGTAGAATATCCTGAACCTGTTGGAAAATCTGCTGGATCCCCTCAATGAACCAGTTGGATTTTTTAGCTTCCGGTGGAGCAGGGGACGAGTCAGACAAGGTGGTCACCAGGGGTAGTGAAACATCCATGGGGCCCAATGGTTGGAATCCCAACCCCACCTGAAAGGGGTTGTGGTCAATTGAGATATGCAGGGCTCGATTGTAGCTATGTTGGACATAGGGAAGACTCTCATCCCATGTGCGGGGGTGTTTTTAATTGTACATGCATAGGATATGTACGATCATCTGATTGACGACCTTCGTTTGGCCATCTGTCAGGGGGTGGAAGGCAATGAATTTGGTGAGCTTGGTATATAGCAGTGACGAGAGGATCGACCAGAATGTGCTGAGGAACCGACTGTCATGGTCTGAGATAATGGTTTATGGGATCGTAAAATGTACCCATACTCGTTCAAAGAAGAGCTTGGCAGTGGCTTCTGCTGTGATGTTCTTCTTGCAGGCGACTATAATTGCCATCTTGGAAAAGTGATCAACAACCACAAAAATACAGTCATTTCCCCTCTTGGTGGAAGGGAGGCCCAACATATAGTCCATTGAGATGGATTCCCATGGTCTGTCAGGAGTAGGAAGAGGGGTGTACATGCCCTGTTTCTTCGTGGTTGGTTTGGCAATAGCGCAGGCGGTGCAGGACCTGATATACTTGCCGACATCTTGTCAATGTTTCGGTCGGTAGAAATGTTTATGCAACACTGCCACTGTCTTTTCGACGCCAAAGTGTCCTACCACCCGACTGTAGTGAGATTCCCAAATCAACTTCACGTACTTGCTTGATGGAACACAGAGATGACCCAGATGACACAAAAACTCGTCTTGATAATGGAAATTAGCGACCACTGAGTTGGCGCCCAACATTTGATAAGTGGCGGAGAAGTCAGGGTCTGTCTCATAGAGGTGGGGCCATCCGGAGGTCTCGTCGCCACAAGAATCTAGCACCGTGGTGAGTGCTGCGACTGGAGGTCGATTGAGGCAATCAACAACTTAGTTGGTACTTCGTGTTTTATACTTGATGTTGAGGTGGAACTTCTATAAGTATGTGGACCACTTATGATGGCGGTCATTCTACAATTTTCCTTGGGTCTGGATGAACTGTAGTGGCTTGTGATCAGTGTGGATGACTGTTTCCTTCCCAAGAATGTAATGTCTCCACTGGTGACAGGCTTTCATAATGGAGTACATTTCTTTGTTGTAAGTAGGGTACTTACAGACAACATATGATAGTGTCTCACTATGATATGCCATAGGGTGGCCGTGTTGAGTGAGAATGACACCCACAACATAGTCAGATGCAAAGGGATGTTTTAGGTCCGATAATGAAAGTATTGGGGATGAGAACAAATACTTCTTCAAGTCATCGAAGGCTTGTTGTTGGGATAGGCCCCACACAAATTTTTCCTTACCTCCACCCCTAGTTACTTGGCTGAGGGCCCATGCGATATGAGAGAATCCCAACATGAACCCACGATAGAAATTGGCGAGGCCCAAGAATATCCGAAGTTCAGTGAGTGTGGTTGGGGCTGGACAATTACAGATGACTTGGATCTTGGTTGGATCCACATGCACACTATGGCGATCAATGATGTAGCCTAAGTAATGCACCCTATCCATGCTGAAGGATCATTTTTCCAAGTTTGCATATAGTTTGTGTTGCCGCAAGGTGTGTAAAACCCGCTGAATATGCAGCAAGTGTTCCTCCCAAGTCTTGTTGTAGATGAGGATGTCATCCAGATACACCACTACAAAAGTATTGGTGAAAGTTCATAGGATATCGTCCATCATCCTCATAAAAGTTGCTGGAGCATTTGTCAAACCAAAGGGCATGACCAACCATTCAAAAAGACCTTCTTTTGACTTGAAAGTGGTCTTCCATACATCTGTCTATTCTATTGGGACCTAGTGGTAGCCAGAGTTCATATCAATCTTACTGAAGTATTTGGCCCCCGTGAGCTGATCAAGGAGGTCGTCAATTTGAGGAATCAGGTACCAGTTTCAGACTGTGATTTTATTCAGGGCCCGATAATCAATGAAGAGTCTCTAGGCCCCATATTTATTCTGCACCAGCACGATTGGGCTCTCACAAGGTGATGAGCTGGGACGTATGTGCCCCTTGTGGAGAAGTTCTTGGATCTGCCTCTTGATCTCCTCATTTTCTAACAGAGAACGACGGTAAACTGGACCATTGGGTAGCGATGCACCTGGGGTCAGATTGATGGGATGCTTGATCTGGAAGTGTAGAGGTACCCCGATAGGAGAGGATAATATATCTGAGTATTCTATGAGTATTCTTCCACGACCTTATCCACTTGCTTCTGTTGTGTGGAGAGATCGGCCGTGGAGGCCCTGGATGTGGCTGTGATATTTTTCTCACTCTAAGAGTGAATCATGAAGAAGAGAAATTTCCCAGTTTGAGAGATGACCTTCCTGCATTGCTTGGTAGAGATCAAAGAAATAACACAAGGAGGGATTGCCTCGAGTATCCTGTACAATTTCTTGTTCAAAGAAATAATAACACTATGAGGCCTAGACTCATATACAACATGACGTTTCCATAAATAAGGTTGGCCCAAAATAACATTACAAACTTCGAGAGGAGCTACATCACACAATACCTCGTCTTTGAAGGGCTTGATTCCATAAGAAAATCGACACTGTTGGCTTACGCGAAGATTTCTTCCTTGGCGAAGCCATCCAATGGTGTAGGGTTGTGGGTGAGGTGTTGTCGACAAGGCCAACTTTTTGACAACCTCTTCTGAGATGAGGTCCTTTTGGACACTGCTATCAATGATGAAGTGCAGTGGGGTGCCTTTTACCCACATCTATGAATGGAAGAGGCACTCGCCTTCTTCTGGCTCATTTGGTTCACCAGGCTAGAGCTTGGTGGTAGCAACGGTGGCACTGGGTTCTGTGTCAATGATCCATCTTCTCCTTTCTGGTTCTAACTTAGAGTGAGAACCTGCATCTGATTCAGAGGCTTTCACTTCGGCCACCAGTGACTTCTTTGAGCGACAATCAACAATGTTATGCCAAGGGATCTTATGGAAGTAACACCACTTCCCCGTATCTTTCTTTGTATTTTTGGTATCCTTCTTTGCTTACGGATTGGAATGGTTGTCCTGATACTGTCCATATTTTTTATGTCCTTTGTTCTATGGGTTGGGGTCACCCCTTCCTAGATTTTTCTGTGAGGGGTTTCCATGCTCAAATTTTCGCGTCTTTTGTTTGATCATCTGCTCGATTTTGACGACATATCGGAAGGCTGTGCCCAAGGACGAGCTGTCCAAAAATTCCATTTCGGTCTGGATGTATCTATGCAGAGCACCACGATAATTGAGCACCAGATGTCGCTCCAAATTTTTGATACCCAGCTTGGTGCGCAAGGTATGGAAGATATTTGTGAACTCTGGCACTGCTTGGTCTCTTTCTTGCCGCAGTGTGGTCCATTTGGTATAGAAGTCGTCATAACTTTCGATATGGTAGTATTGTTCCTTAATAGCATCCCTAAAGGATTCCTAGGTGGTTGCGACTATAAATAATGAGGGTTCCTCTATTTCCTTTTGCTCACAGAAAGTTTCCCACCAATCTTTGACATGGGGAACGACTTTGAGGAGTGCAAAAGTAATATTTTCTCTATTTGAAAAGTTATGGACAGAAAAATACCCTTCTAGTAGATTCAACCACTTGTCCACAACATCTGTGTCTATCTGACCTTCAAATATAGGAATATCTAATTCGGTTTGTACCTTGAAGGGGCAACACCTCTGCTTGAGGAAGATGCGTCGCCTGTTGGTAGCCGCAAAAGGATTTGCGCCAAACTATCTATCATCTCATTCCTCTGTTGCGTGAGGGCTTCCTCAAGCAACATTTTGAAAGGATCTCCTGTCCCGTCATATTTATTTTCTCTGATACCGCTGATCCGGATTTTATGAGAAGAATGAAATGAATAAATATTATTAAAAGATACTTGACATAGAATAATAGAGATACAATAAAACTGGTTTTCTTTTCAATAAGGAAATAAGATGAAACTGTAAAATGCAGCGGAAAACAAGCTTGCTAGAATGGTGGCGGCTTATCTCTGAGAAGAGATGTGACGACTGTGCTCATTCGCAAGAAGATGATTACAATGAGGATATGAAGGCATTTTTCCAATAAATAGGAATGTAAAAAATCCTAGACATCCAAAAACCTAACCCTAGGAGATGGAGCACCAAAAGTCATGTGGGCCCCGTTTGGGTAAGTTAGTACATAAACTTCCCAGGGTCATAACGTTTGCATATGATCTCCGTTTTAGGCACATGATAGCCCGTTGGAAAGGTATCATTGAGGATATTAATTTTCGGGGCTCAATCAGAGCCTTCAGATAACATTGAGAAGATCCATCCCGAAAAACCTTCATTTAGGCCCTCAAAATGGCCCCAGAAGTCAAAAAATGCTAAAAATAGTAAATTTCCAAAATTGCCAGAAAACTGATTTGAGCGAGTTGGAAAAGGTGGGTTGCCACCAATATCCACTTGGATTATAAATTCAGGATAGTTGTAGGAGAATATCAATGGGTTGTGGGATATTGAGCTGTGAGTGGACTATGAGTGACACCCTTATTTTGTGGATTCCTAGCCCTAGCTCAGGGGTGACTTGCTATTGAGATTTGAAACAAAAAGTGTATGGTTGGGTGGGATGTCCTTCCTAGGTAGATGGTTGCACACGTGTTTTAAAAATATAAGTGTTAAATATTTTTTTTTTCAGAGTTAATTTAAGAGTTAACTTTTGTGAATTTTTTCTCCATGAATGGGGATGAATTATGTGCTACTATAATGAGTTAATTATCTACATTCATATTTAATTTAGTATGTTGTAGATGCATAAAGTTATTGGTATCAGAATGGTTAAAAATGTGTCTAATTTGTAGTTGGTAAGCTACAAAAAATTAGCTAGCAGAAAAATTTCTATTTTATGAGATTTTCCACATGGTAATGTTCCTCGGTTAAGTTGGGAAACGTTACATAGAGTTATTAGAGCCACTAGTTCAACATCGAGCCTACATGGGCCAAACTCAACATGTAGAAGCTAAATTTGTAGAATCAAAGCTCAAAGGATGTCTACAAATTATTTGTAAAGATTACTCCAGTGAAATTGGGGGGGGGGGGGATTTATGAGGAATTGGGGAAAATTGAGTTCAGGGGTTATAACCATCAATTTTTCCCTCTGTTTGGGAATTTTTAGGCTTGGAAAGGGTTGAATTTTGGATTTGTAGGATATCCATGGAGAAATTGGGTGAAATTGGGAAAACGACCCAATTTATATAGTGAAATTCATTGAGAATTTGACGTGGGAGTGTTGAATTTTGGGTGCATAGGTCAAATTGAAATGCACATAATCGAAAAATTGGCCATAGAAAGATTAATTTTAAAAATTCATGGCAGCAAAGGCAATTTTTTTTTTGAAATTATGAATTTTGAAAAGTTTGGGAAATTTTGGAAAATTGGAAATTTTTCCATACCATGACATCCGTATGACGTGGAGGCCATGTGGTGCGTCACATGGTGGTGACGTGCTAGTGGTGATGTGGAATGCCACGGTGGAAATCCATGGTGGTAGGGTGACACAGTTTGCAGTGTGCGGTGGCGGTCCCAACGAGTGACGTGGGAGCCACATGAGCGGGGCGATGAGTTGATACCATAAGTGGTATTGCATTGCTCACAAAGCAACTTTACAAAGGTCTTTAGTGATGAGAAAATAGTGAAACCGTGCCATGTATCAAGGTGTTTTTGTGGTGTCACATCGAAGGGGGGGTGTTAACCCTCGAGCATGTTGGCGATGCAAAATGGATCATTAGTTGTTTATCTTCCCTAATCATCTCCATCGTCCGATCAGGGAATGCAAGTTCGTGCACCTAGGAAAAGGGTGTGGGATGGAACCCACCCATCCCCGCGTTCAATGAAAGGGTTCCAGGTGGAGGTATGATAGATGAGGTTGGATCCTTATCCCATTCGAGGTTATATGTGTGCCGGGTGGGCAGCCAGTAGGAGTGGGCCCGTAATAAAATTATTTTATTAATTATAAAGTTCAACGTACAGGTAAAAGAGAGGAAGGAGAAGAAGAGGGAAGGTAAGGATGAAGATGATGAAGGATGAAAAGGAAATTCTAAGGTGGCCAAGGGGTTGATATGGCATCACCTCAAGGTTCCATTTGGACCTAGAATGCTAGATCAACAATTTTTTCATCATTAATTAGTTAAGTTGCTAGGAAAATTATAGTGTTTTTGCAGGGCTTAAACTTGCGGGGCGATTTTGAGGCCTTAAACGATGCTTTTAGGCAGTCAAAAGACACGAGAACATGATGCACCCTTGATACCCTTGGCACACCTTGTCTTTGGAACTCAAATAAAAGATCTCAAGGAGAGCTTTTCAACGAGCTATCCTGAGCACAAAACATAGCTCGTATGAAAAAGTTACAATTGAAACAGTTAAGGGTCTAATTTGGGCACCGATTTATTTCCAGAGAGTAAAAATTCTTGCTCCAAATTCAGCTTGGGTTCCAAGAGTAGTTAATGGAAAGATCATGGAACATAGAAGACATATGTGGAGCCAGATTGAAATCTAGGTACTTGAAAATGTGGAGGAAGAAGAAGAAGACACCTGTAGCAATACAAGGTTTAAAAGGGGAACAATCAAAACTTTGAAGACCATAACTTCAACTCGGAATTTAGTTTTAGGAAAATGAATAGTCATTGGAAAGGTCCCGAGAAGGATAATCCATCTATCCACCTATAAAATTGATCTGAGCAGTATAAGTTATAGTCAGTGCAAAAGAATAATTGGTGGCATTAAAGAGAAAAAAAAATTATGCATTATTTTCCAGAATTGTGTATGCGTATATTTTTGTCTAACATACAATTGTTTGCATGCACATTTCTTGCATATTTTAGAGGTAAATGAAGACAATTTGGTTCCTGTATGATAATTATAGTCATGGAGGATTCCCAAGGGTCCTATAGTCATGAAGATGAATTCACAGGGCTACATATCAGTATGGGAAATGCTGAGACGTAGTCTACTACAAGAAGAGGTAGGAAGGAGCCTATAACTATTAGAAGCTTGCATAGAGAAGTGTAGAGCTATTGGATAAAAAATGAAAGGATTATGAAATCCCAGGAAGAGATACTTTAGAGTCTAAATATGCTGCAAAGGTAAGCCAATAAAGACTCTGTCACAAAGCAGACTTCTGGTGCTAGACAAGTGACAACATCCATATCCTATAGAAAAAGGGATGAGTATGGGAATGATAGGAAATCAAGGAGTATGAGTAGGCACCATAATTCCCTAGGGAAATCCATTAGGAGAACTTGTGCAAGTTTAGGGCCAGGGAGTATCCCAAGTGTGTCTCCTAGCAGAAGGCATATGAAAAGGCTCGAGGCATACACCTTGCAAGGTGAACTCAAGAAAACCAAGCCACCAACTTTCAATGATGAGAACATGAAGGGAGAATAGGTCAAGGACTGGTTGTTGGAAATGAAGAAATATTCCAACTACATGACCATCCCTCAAGGGTAGAAATAATAATTGAGACCTATCACTTGCAAGTAAATATGACCATGTGGTGGGATCAACTCAAGCAAGCCAAACACCTTGATGAGAGGAAGTTCTTATGGAGGGAGTTCAAGGGATATTTGCAAGAGAAATATTTGTCTGAGCATTACTATGAAAGAAATATAAAAGAGTTGTTTGAACTCAAATTGGGAATCATGACAATCGATGAATATGAGAAGATGTTCTTCGAGTTACTGAAGTATGTGGACTTAATAAAGGATGAGAAAGTCAATATCCAATTTTTTTTGAGTAGCTTACCTTTTACAGTGACAAGATATGCTATGATAACTCCAAGACTTTGGAGGAGGCTATAAGCAGAGCAAAACATCTTTATGAACAAAGTAGAGGGAGGCCAGTCTTCCAAAAATCTTGGAATGACAAGATGAAAGGAAAGAGGGATCAAAGGCAGAAAGGTTTTAAGTCACACTTTTTCAAGAAAAAATCACAAGCAAATTAGCAAGGACAACCAACCCAAAATGAGCACAAGACAATAGATTCATTTGGGAAAAGGCTAAGGTAAAAACATGTAAAATGTTGGGTATGTGAGGGAAATCACTTGTATAGGGACTGCCCTTATAGAGGAAAAGGAATGATGATTGTACACAACATTTAGGAGGATGAAACAATTGAATACATGGGAGGAAGCATGCCAAGGATCTATGCAACCTTGGACAACAATTAAGTAGAGCATCAATCCTCCATGATGGAAGTGGAAGGTAAGATTGATAACCATCCCATAACAATTTTAATTGATTATGGAGTTATCCATAGTTACATAAGCTCTAACATTGTTGAAAGATTTCACTCGCAAATGAGTAAGCATAATAAATCTTGGTTAGTTCAGTTAGCCACAGGGGTTAAGAGAAATATCAATGATTTAGTTAAATATTACTCAATAGACATGAATGGACTCAACACAAAGGTAGATGTGATCATACCATTGGGTTCATATGACTGCCTAATTGACATAGATTGGTTGGAAAAACACCATGCTGTCCTAGACTATTACAATGAGACAATAACTTGTCTTGATGAGGGAGGGTAGCAAGGCAAGATTCAAGGCATTCCGAGACATGTAGTTGTTAGAGAAAATTCAACCATGCAACTAAAAAAGAGTTTTAAGAAGGGATGCCAAATTTTTGCAGCCCATATGGAAGAGGCAACTAGAGCTAAAGTGGCAAGTATTGAAGACCATCCAGTCTTGAGGGGTTTTGAATATGTTTTTGGAAAAATCCTAGGATTTCCACCAAAGAGAGACATTGATTTCTATATTTATTTGGTGCCATGAGCTGCCCCAGTGTCCAAGACACCTTACAAAATGTGCACACTTGAATTGAAGGAGTTGCAGATGCAACTTGAAGAGCTGTTAAAGAAGGGGTACATATGCCCAAGCATGTCACCTTGGGGAGCCCCAGTTATTTTTGTGAAAAATAAAGATGGAACCTTAAGGTTGTGTATTGATTTCATACAACTAAATAAGGTCACTATAAAAAACAAATATCCTTTGCCAAGGATTGATGATCTATTTGATTAGCTGAAAGGTGCAATAATATTTTCCAAAATTGACTTGAGAGCAAGTTATCATCAAGTGAGAATAAAGGAAGAATATATCAACAAGACAATGTTCAAAACAAGATATGGGAATTATGAATTCACAGTAGTGTTTTTTGGGCTATCAAATGACCCAACTATTTTCATGTGCATGATAAATGGAGTGTTTAGGGAATACCTGGACAAGTTTGTAATTGTTTTCTTAGATGGTATTTTCATCTACTCCAAGACCGAGGAAGAGCATGAGTAACATTTAGTAGTGGTGCTGCAAGTTTTGAGAAAACATAAGCTATATTCCAAGCTAAGTAAGTGCATATTTTATCAAAAGAATATTCACTACTTCAGGCATATTATTTCAGCAGATGGGATAATAGTTTATCTTGAGAAGATAGAGGCCATTAGATGATGGCCATAGCCAAGAAATGTGACAGATGTCATATCATTTATGGGTCTTTCTGGTTATTATGAAGATTCATAAAATAATTTTCAAAGATTGCAAGCCCAATCACTTCTTTGCAAAAGAATGGAGTGAAATTTGAATGGACTTCCAAGTATGCAAATAGTTTTCATTAGTTGAAGGATATTTGAACAAGTGCACCAACATTGAAGATTGTAGATACTGATGAATATTTGTTTGTGTGCATTGATGTGTGCAAGGAAGGACTCGGTGGAGTCCTCACTCAAAAGGATCATGTGGTATACTACAGGTCCCGAAAATTAAAAGAGAGTGAGAAGAAATGTGCTACAAATGACTTGGAATTAGAATCCATTGTTCAAGCACTAAAAATGTGGAGACATTATTTCATGGGGAGAATATTTGAGCTAAGGACAAACTACTTTGTTCTGAAACATTTATTTTCACAATCCACATTAAATCCCAAACAAACTAAATATCTGGAATTTCTAAGTGAATTTGACTTTGAAACTAAGCATATCAAAGGAAAAGAAAACCAAGTGGTTGATGCACTTATCAAAAGAGCACATGAGATGCATGCTACAACCATCAAAATGCACATATATGATTTAAGAGACAAAATTGTTGAAGCAACAATTTCAGATCAACAATTTTTACAAATGAAAGAAACATTACAATAGGGAAATTTACAACAAAAATTTAAAAAGTATGAGATGAAAGAGGATGGAATCCTCATATACATGTAAGATGTGGTGAATACCTACAAAAAATATCTATCTAGCAAATGAAACATACACAACTTGCAAATAGTGTGAAGAGAAAACAAAAAATGGAGGAAAGAATGGAAGAATTTCTACTAATTGTATTCCACACTCAAAGAGTGAATAATTTACAATAGATATAGGTTACATGATTAAAAAATGTGCCATAGTAGTTATGTAGAGATATTTAGACACTTATTGACTGGAGTGAACTGCCACCTAGTCCTAGTAAATTGATCCATGCAACCATTAGTTAACTAAGTCACACATGTGGAACTATGAGAAACACATGCAACTGTTGGTGATAAAACCAAGGTTTCCATGCACGAGTGACTTCCACTAGTCTAACTGAGTGTAATTGACTCTGAACTGAAGAGGAGCACCCTATTTTGTAGGGGAATATTCTCTAGAGAGAATATTCTCATCTACGGAAGTGTTCTCAACATTGGACTATCAAACTTAGGAAAATAATTCTAGGTGAGTGTGTAATATCTCCAACACCCCCTCTGAACACTACTAGGGTGTACATGATGAATGGATCCTGGAAATATAGGCCATGTTAGGTACCCATTGTATAATGCGTATAAGAATGAGACACTAAAAATACGAGGAAAGAGAGAAAACCTCATGGGAACCCCCCTCAAGGTACAATGCATAAGAAAAAACAAAAAAAATGAGACCTCCAACTGTGTCCTTCAATCCACGAAGACCTCACAATTGTGCAAGTTTGTGCTCGTCGAAGATTTTGTTGAACATGTAGATCTCTGCATGGATCTGATGAAGTAGATGCACTAATTATATGTCCACACATATCCACTTTCTCTTTTTGTAATGAAGAATATCCAAATGAAGTTTGGATGAAACTTTTAAAATCGTGCGACTATTTCCGAAAAAAAAAACCAGAAATTTTGTTGATTTTAAAATGCTAATAACTTCACTTCTCGGACTCTGTTTCTGATGTTTTTTTTTTGAAATTGGACATTTTCCGAGAGGATTTGAAATATCTAATTTTTCCTACAAATTATATACAAAAAATGTCAGAATTGGATTAGATGTGCACATACCCCTTTTTCTCTCCTGAGATGCACGCAAAAGTGTTTGCATGTGACTCCTGAGATGCATGCAAAAGTGTCTGCATGTGATTCCTGAGATGCATGCATGCTGTCTTCATCATGAAATTCAAAAAACAAATCTGAAATGGAGTATACATCATCTGCAAATGGAACAAACATTTGTGTGGATACTTATCTATAGGACTCTTCAAAATAAGAGGCTTGATCTTCTGATGGATTTTCTTTTGGATCTATATTTTCAATATCATGCATGCAATTTTCACAATCTTGTTTATTCTTGAATAGAACCTCCATTCCGGTCCATGGTTCATTTGGAGTTGAGTCTTGTGATTCATCATATACTTGGTGGAGAATTTAAGGAGAAATAGACCAGAAGATACATATTATGGCCATATCTTGTCTATTGAGAAAGTCATTTTTCTCATTGGAGAAATCATGATTTACTTCCATTGCCATGGTTATTTGGTATAATCCTCTACTTTTGACAAGAATTAGAATCTTTGGCTTCCACTCCAAATAGTTATATGATGTTAGAATTGCAGACGATGAAAATTCCATTCTTCCCGCGTTCTTCAATCTTCAATACCTGCAAATAAAGTGTTGTTGTTCCTTCTTCCTAACAACCTATGGGCTTTGATACCATGTAGAGTTTCTGAGATACATGCATGCAAGATCTATCTAACAATGAAACATACACAACTTGCAAATGATGTGAAGAGAAGACAAAAAATGCAGGGAAGAATGAAAGAATTTCTATTATTTGTATTCCACACTCAAAGAGTGAATAATTTACAATAGATATAGGCTACATGAGTAACTAATGCACCATAGTAGTGATCTAGAGAGATATAGACACTCACTAACAAACATTGGAGTGAATTTCCACGCAGTCCTAGTTAATTGATCCATGCAATCATTAGTTAACCGAGTCACACATGTGGAAGTAAGAGAAACACATGCAAATGTTGGTGATAAAACCGAGGTTTCCATGCATGAGTGACTTCAACTAGCCTAATTGAGTGTAACTGAATTTGAACTGAAGAGGAGTTCTCTATTTTGTAGGGGAATATTTTCTAGAGAGAATATTCTCATCTAAGGAAGTGTTCTCAACATTGGACTATCAAACTTTGGAAAATAATTCTAGGTGAGTGTGTAATATCTCCAACAAAATATATGTGCCAAATTCAAGAGAGTTGAAAAGTACAATGTTGAAGGAAATGCACAATGTGCGATATGCTAGTTACCCACGTTATTAGAAAACAATTGCAGTTGTAAGACACCAAAAATTTTGGCTAGGAACGAAGAAATAAGTGGTTAATTACATAGCCAGGTGTCTAGAGTGCGATAAGGTGAATACATAGCATAAACATACAGGTGGGATATTACAACCATTTCCCATTCCTGAGTGGAAATGAGAAGTGGTTACCATTGATTTTATTACTATGCTTCCCAAAACAGTGAAGCAATATGATTCCATCATGGTGGTGGTGGACAAATTGACGAAGGCTGGGCATTTTATTCCTGTGAAGACTACACACAAGACAACAAATAATGAAAAGATATATATGAATGAAGTTTCTTAGCTACATGGAGTGCCTAAGGCAATAGTTTCATTGAGGGATCCAAAATTTACATTAAATTTTTGGAAAGGCTTGTTCAAAGGCTTTGGGACAATTTTTGTTAAATTTTCTCCTAAAACTAGCACCTGACAATTAATTCCACATAAAATTAATTATTGAATAAAAGAAAAACTGAGTTATTAAAGAAAAATTACGACGAATAAAAAAGAATGGAAACCAAACACATTGCACATGAAATTTTCTGGGTTAAAAACCCTTGGAAAAACCATGAAGAGAAAACCAATACTATGAGATGTTTATTCTTATTAATCTGGGATCTTGTCTTGGGATAATGGTCCTCCTAGGGAATAATACAAAACAACAAATAGACAAGCCTTAAAAACCTCAAGATTAGTCCTTAGATCTTGCTATTTGGCTACTATCTCCCTTGCTGCTCCTTTCCTCCTTTCCTCGAACCCTTCCCTACACACTTGTATCGATGGCTAGGATTTAATTTAATTCACTAATTCCAAAAGCCTTAGCATTTAATTAAATTAAACTCACTTTATTATAATAATACATTCACTTAAGTAATTAACTTATAAAGTGAATTTCCTAAGGTTCATCAGAGTATTAATGTCTTTGACATGTTAGACACACTAACTCACGTGGGAGTACCTGTCTGATGCTACTAAAACATCAACACTCCCTATTATCGATGAAAGTAATTCCACCACCCGAAGGTGGCTCTATATTTGATACCATATCCACTACCATGGTTTCTCTCCAATCCACCTAATCGACTTCTCTCTCTGAACTGAAAGATATCCTTGCCATCTCGTTAGGACCCTTCTTCGATGACTTTCTACCTTTGAACATTCTCCTAGAAGCATCCTGCTCTTGAGCATCCAACATGGCCATCTTGTACCATGGATCCTTCTCAACAGAATTGGAAGGTTCCTCCATCCCACTTGAACCCGAAGGCTGACTCTCTTTGAGCTACTCAACCTTTAGATCTACATGATGTTCTCTGCCACTCTGCTAGTTTCCATTGCTTGCATACGCTAGCCCTTTAGCCTATATAAATTACTCTCTCAAAATCCAAGAACCACTACTATGTTTGAGCTATATCCTCTAGGCTTGATCATCGCCTGCCCATCTTGGAATGCTATGTCAAATCCATTATTCTCAATCACTGAGACTAAGAGCACAATTCTTCTGAGTTCTAGCACCCATAGCACATTCATCAGCCTTAACACGCCTCCTGACTCCATATGAAATTTCATTGTCCCAGTTCCCTTTACTACATGCTTGGTGCCCACACCAAGTTCCACATGCACATATGAGTTTGACTTTGTGAAGCTCTTGAAAAAATATTTCTCTCTTATCATATGACATGTGGCTTCACTATCTTGTAGCCATGCACCAACTGATATGGTTCCTGAGGAAAGATGGAAAACAAGTAAGATTTCATGCTAAAACTTTATGGAAGAATCATCTTCTTGAGCCTTTAATGACACAACTACTTCTGGTTGCGTCCCATCTTTTCCTTTTCTCCTCTCCAAAAAATGTGAAGCATAGTGTCCCTTCTTATGATAGTTAAAACACTTGACCTTACTTAGGTCCTTCCCTATTCCAGACTGTGAAGATGAATCTCCACTTGTGTTCTTTATTGACCTTCCCCTTGCCCTTATTTTCCTAGATGGCAAGTCCAAGGTTCACCTCATAACCATCCTCTTGTGGGCCTCCCAAATCCTCTCGACGAGTCTCCTCCTAAATGAAATAATTCCACAATTATTCTAAGCTCAAAAGCTTCTCTCAAGCACAAATTCCTTCGATGAATGAAATCCAAGGATTTGTGAAACCATTCAAGGCTATCCTCACTAACTCCACATTTTTCACTATCTCGTTGACTACCCCCAATTGATCATGAACCTGAGTGATATTGGTGATATAACTGGTCACTGAATCAGTCTTGGACATCTTGGTGTTCTTGAATCAATCCCTCAATACCATTTTCCAGTTCTCATTACTATTATGAAACATATTTTTCAGAGTTGAGAACATCACATTGGATGACGTTTTCTTAGATAAGTGAGGTACACTATGATTTGTCATCGAATCTAAAATCATCCACATTTCCTTGGCCTCCCTTGCCTCATGCTTGGTCAGCTCTTCAAGATTTTTCGGTGTGATCACTGCTGTATTTTCATGACTCCCCAATCCATTCTCCTTTAGGAGAAACATGATATTCACTTTCCATGGAAGAAAGTTAGAGGTACCCTCTATTCATTCCTCATGCCTCAAACCAACTGCTTCCATATCCAAGATCTGATTTTTTTTTGGAACACAATCTGTTGAAAATATGTGCCTAGTCCTCCAGGCACAAATAACGAATAATTTTACCGGCTGCTTGGATCCCATCTAGAGAATCATTGCTTGGAATCTGTTGTGCACTACCTAAACTTGTTACAACTATGCGAAGCCTTCTGCCACTTCTTGAGAATTCTATGGGTCTACTCGAGCTTGTTTTAGCTTCTCGATGACTCTATTGGGCCTACTTGAGGCTTTTGGGGTCTTCCCAAGCCCTTCTTGGGATTCCCACTACATTGCAGTCTGCTACTACCCGACTGTGGTGGACTTGCTGGCTTGTTGGCCTACTAGTTGTCCTACTAGTGACCTGGTTGGAGGTGGCAGCCCTGATGTTTATATTTTTCTTTATAGCTGCTAACATCTACTCTGCTACCCTCAATGCCCACGAACTATCCTCTGTATCCCACCACCTACCGATCCTCTCTTCCTTTAGCGAACACCTACCTCCAACTTTTCTCTGTTAGATCCTAGCTCATGTCTGTGCGAATATGTTGTTTGCTGGCTGGCGGATGCAACTTGAGCCTTCACATCAATCTCTTCCGCCACTGCCTGCTTTCCAAACAGCTCCCACGACTTCTCCTCCTCTCCTCTACTATCCTTAGCTCCCCACCTTCTATTCTCCTACCACTGAACTGCTCCATGAATCATGCCTCTGCTTGCAACTCACAACCATAACACAACGATTTCCCTCTCAATAACCGCATCCTCCTCCATGCCCACCGGTTCTCTTCTCTTGCTGGTGGCTTCACCTATTTGCAGGTCCATGTGTAGCCATATGGAGACTGATGTATGGTGGCCATACACTACTTTTTTATTTTTTATTTTTAACTTTACCCTGCAACCTGCAACCAAAAAAATAAACTTTTTCCTATGCCGCAAATCACGTCTTTGTGTTCCTGGTTCCTCCTTTAGAGATCACACTTTGATACCATGTTAAATTTTCTCCTAAATCCAACACTCGAAAATTACTCACAAATAAAATTGATTATTGAATAAAATAACAACTTAGTTATTAACAAATATTACAATGGAAGCAAAAAACTGGAAACCACATGAAATGTTCTGGGTAAAAAAACCCGAAGGGAAAAATGATAATGTGAGATGTTTATTATTATTAATTTTGGCTTGCATCTTGGGAGAATGGCCCACCCAAGGAATAATACAAAACATCAAATATCCAAGCCTTACAAACTTTAAGATTAGTCCTTCGATATTGTTGTTTGGATACTATCTCCCTTGTCACCCCTTTGCTTCTTTCCTCAATCCTTGCCTTGCACACTTGGATGAAAGTCCTTATTCACCGAATTAATGAGATCTCACTCTCTCACTCTCTCACTCTCTATGTATGTACTCCTCTCACATATGATTCATTTTATAACCTTGATTTTACCCTAAATCTAAAACCCTAGATCTCTAAAGTGATCAATGACTGAGATCTAATCTCGCGTTCACTTGAAATCGATGGCTAGGATTTGATTTAATTCACTAATGCCAAAAACCTTAGCATTTAATTAAATTAAAATCACTTTATTATAATAAGACATTCACTTAAATAATTATCTTATAAAGTGAATTTCCTAAGGTTCATAGGAGTATCAATGTCTCCCAAACGTTAGACACATTAACTCATGTGGGAGTACTTGTCCGATCCTACTAAAACATCAACACATTTAAATATCAGTACAACATATCACCCAAAGTCAGATGGAAAAACATAGAGGACCAATAGAATAATTGAAGACATGCACAAAATGTATGTGATGGACTATCCGTCAAAGTGGGAAGATTATATCCACTTAGTGGAATTTGATTATAATAATGGGTATCAAGCCTCATAAAAAATGAGCCTGGTAGAGAGTGTAACACACTAGTGAGTTGGGATAATCCAACATACAGAGCTATCATTGGGAAAGATTTGTTGAGGGAAATAGAAGAGAAGATGCCAAATATTAGGCATAATTTAAAGGCCGCCCATGATAGAAAAAAACATTATACAGACAAGAACAAAGTTCTTATATATTTTAAAGTGGGTGAACATGTTTTTCTAAAAGTGAAAGCAAAAATAAGTTTGATAAGATTAGGTTGTTGCCCAAAGTTAGTCGCAAGATATTGTGGGCATTTTGAAATCTTAGAGAAGATAGGTCCAATTTCATACATGATATCATTTCCTACATCCATGAGAGTGCATGATGTATTTCATGTGTCATTATTAAAGAGATATGTGATTGACCCTAACCATATAATTGATTGGACCGTGATCTAGGTGGAATATGAAGGGGATTTCTGGGTGGAACCAATATACATCCAAGATTGAAATTCAAAGTGCTCAGGAAAAAATCCATAGGGCTGGTAAAGGTTCAATGGACCTTCTAGGGTCCTAAAAATGAAACATGGGAGAACGAGGAGACTATGAAGGATGAATACTTGAAAATTTTTGACAATTTTGAAGTAAACAAAACACAAGAATGAAAGACTCCATTTTGAGTAGCTAGAGTTCCAAAACCACATATCATAGTCCTAGCCAAACTGCATTGGGGGCCCTGATAAAAGAATGGTAAAACTTGATGGATTGAGAACAGAAAAGGGGCCACATTCCTTGGATCAATAAGTTGAGAATAATGAAGGATTATAGTTAGGACTGCTGTTGGAGAGTAAATATATTTCAGAATTTTATTTTTCTAAATAATGATGTAAATTTGTATATGTATTTTAGCTTGGTGATGTGCATCGAAGACAGTGCAAAATTTTAGGGGAGGGGGAATGTAACATCCCTGCTATAATCCTTGGTTTCATTATTGCATAATGTAGATATATATGTGGCTATGACCAAGTGATGTAATATGTGAATTGTACTTTTTGATTTTAATAAGAATAATGTGATGCTAGCTACGGGGGGATATGGACATAGATGGGGGATGAATTTTCCACAAGTGAAGGGAGTGTTTTAGAGGGGCCCAAGGGGAAAATTATTTATGGGTATTATTCCAAACTCAAATTTCTGAATTTATTATTATTTTTTTCCTCAAAAAAAAAAAAAAAAAAAAAACATAAATTTTATTTCATCTGAAGAGAAATGAAATTCACATTCTGTAGAAATACATGTGACCATGTATTTTTCCAAGTAGAGAAGATCCAAAAAAAGGGAACCCCAAAAAATACATATGTACCATCCATAATATCCCCACAATACAAAAAACTCATGGTGTATTTTCAATGAAATACCCTCCAAAATGTCTATGAAAATAACTACATAATAAAACAACCAGTAGACTAGTTCAAAAAAACATCAAGTCTGAAGATGATTCCAAGAAGGAAAAACTGAGATATATACAAGATATTTATCATAATATGTCAAACGATGTCTTCTGTGTGGGAAGGGTCTTCAATAAGAGGCCTGTGGTAATAATCATAATGAGCTCCATCCTTGACCTCCAAGATCAACCATTGCCCAAAACCTAGCTGAAGGCTTGATTTGGAAAGTGAATCTGCCTCCATGTTGTGATCCCTATAGACATGTCAAACACAGAATGTGTTAAAAGTTTCTATAATCCTATAAACATCTTATAAGATATAGTGAAGCTAAATATTGTGACATTTCTTATATTTTCTGGCCCAATTTATGACTGTCATGGAGTCCCCAAAGATTTGGTTTAATTTCACCTCTTTTTCTTTTGCAAAGATAAAAAGAAGTTTTAATGACATTAACTCGACATAGTTGTTGGAACCTTTTCCTAGACCCATTTTTATCTTGAAATGATGTGAGTCATAAAGGTAAAGGACTTCCCCTCCTTCACATGATTGATTATTTTTCTGTGATGCTCCATAAAAAAAATCCCAAAAGCCTAGAGGAATCAACCAAAAATATTGTAAATCTCTTATCTGATGGACTCTTTTTCTTGAGGAAAGTGAGAGAGAATTCTAAGTCCTTGTGCTGCAATGATGTCCTAGGTTGCGTTTGAGGCTTTGTATTGAAATATGGATGTATTTTTGGCAATCCAAGCACCCCAACATATTATTAAGGGTAACTCCTTTATCCTATGAAAAGAGTCAAATTTTCCCATTATGCCATCTTCTCTTTTGATGTAGCATTTGCTTCCAAAACCTCTAAAGTGCTTCACATTTACTGGTCTTCCTTTCCATAGCTCGTAGGGAGTTTTATCAATGTTGTTTCTGAGCATTACTCTGTTTTGAATGTGAACTGCTGTATGCACTGCATGTGTCCAAAAAATATTTGTCAACTTTGAATCCATATCATTGTTCGAGCCATTTCTTGTACTGTCCTATTCTTTCTTTCAACAACTCCATTCTATTGAGGTGTCCTAGAGATGAAGAATTGTCTTTTTATTCCATGATTGCTGCAGTAGTCCATAAATTTCTTTGAGGTGAATTCTCCTCCATTATCCGATCTTAAGCATTTGATTCTTGAATCCATCTCATTTTCAACCATTTCCTTGTAGATCTTGAAATTTTCAAAAGCTTATAATTTGTTCTTGAGAAAGCAAACTGCAATCATTCTTGTATAATCATCAACTAATAACATAAAATATCTCTCACCTTTTAAGCCTTTTGTTGTAGTTGGTCCAACTAGACCAGTATGCACAATTTCCGGTGGTTTTGTTGTTGAATATTCCTTTGATTTGAACCTGGTCTTTGTTTGCTTTCCTTGTTGGCAATGCTTACATAAAGTGTTGGCTAGTTTCATGATCTGGGGCATTTCTCTGACTGCTTCTATTTTGTTGAATTTGACAAGGTTATCAAAATGCATGTGACCCATTCTTCTGTGCCATAGCCAACTTTCATCTTCCTTTCCTAGACAACACTTTTCATTTCCAATTTCACTTAACACATATATGTTGCTTGAAGTTCTTGCAGCTGTAGCGACCAATTTCCTTGAACCTTCTTTTCTTATCTCACACTTTTGCGAATCAAAAGTAACTTTATGACCTTGGTCACACATTTGACTCACACTTAAAAGATTATGTTTCATATCTTCTACTAGTAGAACATTTTTTTCCTTTTCATTCTTGTTCCAAATTCAGACTGTGCCTTTTCCAATGATTTTGGATGAATCATCATTTCCAAAGGAGACTGATCCATCTCTTTCCTCTCGTAATGTAAGAAACTTGTCTCTATCACCTGTCATGTGTTTTGAACATCCACTGTCAACATACCAAC
>ML782983.1:277454-300460 GCA_009831015.1 Picea engelmannii
GGTCTCCAACTTCTCATGGCCATAACTCTCTAACCGTGAGGAATTATGTGACGTTCCACATACCACTGGAAATGAAATGACAAGAACTATCCATATAGGATATTTTCCCTAAAAAATTCACTTTCCTTCATCTCATTATTCCACAATTAAGCATGGGTTCTCTTACTCCACAAAGCGTCTTCCCGTGAGGGCTTTCACCATAAGGGGACCGCTTTGGAGTTCATCCATATTTACTTCTTATCAATCATGACAAAACAATAATGAGTCATATTTACATCAAACAATATTGGGTCCATTACCCAAACCTTTGTGCTATGGGGATTTCTTCAAGGGTTGACATCAATGAAAACGAACCTTAATCAACACAACGAACTTTCCATAGGCCCTCCCACCACCAAATAATTTCTCGCCGAAACAATTCTACATTTTGTTGTATATATCCCAACTTTGGAATATATATGCCCAACATAGCATGTTTCCATATTAATTCATATTCCCTATCCACAATGCAGATATGGGCCGTTTTGAGTGCAAAGATGTAATTTCCCCATTGGGTCTCCAAATTTCCCTCCAATCCCATTTGTGTAGGTTCTATCCACTCTTGGCTCTAGATAGTTGTGCATATCAGATCTACAATCTAGTTTAAATCGAAAAATCCTTGTGCATGTAGTATCTCAATTAGATATGGCAATAGATTGTGTTTATCTTCACTACCTGACCAAATATCTATGCCAATGCATACATTTTTCCCATTTCCTATGTACGAGGCTATTCCATCTCCCACTACCACAAAAGAGTTGATGATGGCCTTCCAAATGATGGAGCATATAAGGATTTTTTTTTTACGTATTTCTAATCCAATCTACCACATAATACAGATGAATGTACTTTTGGATAACTACTTGTGTCCATGGAATTTCTATTGATATCAATATCCAGACTGATTTTGCTGCCAAAGGTTTTGAAAAGAGGAAAATATTTTTTAGATCCCATCGTCCTAGCACTTTAGGCATTGTCAATGACTCCCACTTTACCCAAGGAAACACAAAGCTTTCGTTTGAACTAGTCCATAGGAATTTGAAACATATTCTTCTTATTTTTTCTAGCACCTCTTTTTGGTATCCATGCTAAATAGATCCAGTATAAATGTATGGCCTCTAGAACATATTTTACAAGCACCAGATTCCCTAATCTAGAGAGCCACATGCAGCTCCATGATTTGAGCCTTTTTTCCAACTTTGCTAACATCCACAACCAATCTGAACTCAAATAGCTATTTGGATTTAGTTTAAACCCCAAATATTTTAGTCTTGAATTAATATCCTTTATTTCATAGGGAAAAAGACCTCGATAAAAGGTCATCTCTTCCTCCTCTAGGTTATTTACTGAGAGGGTGGAATTTATTATATTTATTTGCATTCCTATTACTCTGCTAAAGAGATCCAATATCTTGGACAAGTTTTTTGCGTCCCCTCGATGGCGAAATAAGAACATTATCCACAAAGAGTAGATGTATTAAAGATAGAGTAAGGGAAATTTCGACACCATGGAACAACCCGTGAGATTTTGTATCTGCCAATGCCCGACTAAGACTTTCTGCAACTAGTAAAAAGAGAAGGGGTGACAAAGGGAAACCTTGTTTCAATCAGCTCTCCACATGAAATAAAGGAGATGATACACCATTGATTAAAACTACAAATTTTTTTGTGGTAATGCAACTCATGACCTAATTTATGAAAGGAGCTTCAAACCCTAGTTGAGTGGGGAGAATTATTAAATATAACTAACTTAATCGATCATATGCTTTTGAAAAATCTATCTTCATTATTGCACCTTTCAATTTCTTTGTCTTGATACTATGTAGACCTTCTTGTGGCACCCCTATGGCTTCATGAATCTATCTTCCCTCCAAAAAACCAAATTTTTCCTTAGATATAGCTGCCAAGAGGATTGGATTCAGTCTTCTTGCAATTATCTTTGCCACCACTTTGTAAATAAAATTACATAGAAAGATGGGTCTGAAGCCCTTGAAAGACTCAGAGGCATATGATTTTGGGACTAGGGCAATGAAAGTGGAATTTAGCGGGGAATGCATGAGTCCGACTGACTGTGCTTCCTCCTCCTCCACCTTTAGTAGGTCCAATCTGATCAGATCATATAGACCTATGAAAAATTCAACCAACCAACCATCCGGTCCTGAGATTTTTTCCTTTTGAAAAATGAATAAAATATCCTTGAGCTCTTCTTCTGACATTTCCTCCATTAGAGCTTGATTATCTTCCTCATTTACAAAACCTAGAAAAAAACCAAACATTTTGACTATGTCTGCCATAGTGGTTCGATTATCTACCTTGAATAAGGATTGGAAATGTTTATTCCCTAGCTTGGCTAGGTATTCAAAGGAAGTGACCAAATTTCCTTCACTATTTGAGAGGCTCCATATGGAATTTGAAATATTTCTTCCTTTGGCATAGGCCTAAAAGAATTTTGTATTTTCGTCACCATTTTCCAACCATATTGCACAACTCTTGAGTCGTAAGTCTGCTTCTCTGGTTTCCAAGTGTTTCCTTTTCTTCTTTTCCAGCTGGAGGAGGGCCTCCTTGGATTATAAATATGAGTAACCCCCTTCCTTAGATTCTTGTATAGATTTGAGAGCTTCTTCTATGTTGAATAGTTCCTCTTCTCCTCACTTCCTCTTTTTCATTTCCCAAGCAATTTTGTCATTTTTTAACCTTCTTAATATTTGTTGCAAATGGAACTGCAACTGCCTCTCCTAATTCGGGGTCATATGACTTCCAATTATTTTGTACTATATCAATGAAACTTTCTTCCTTTAACATAGTAAAGTTTAACTTGAAAGGGTTGCATGGTTTCTTCAACTCCCAAGTAATTCTAAAAAAATGGGAAAGTGATTCGATTCTCCTCCGTTTCCTACCCAATGTATCACTTGGATATGCATGTACAAAAGCTTTTCAAGGATGAGGAATCGATCAATTCTTTTTGAAATGTTGTCAACACCCATCCTCTTATTTCTCCAAGTGGGTATGATTTTTTCCGGTGCTAAATTGATCAATGATTTATCTGCTAAGTAATGGTGGAAAAAATATGTAAGAAGGCTTGACCTTGCTTTGGGACCCCAAAATTTTGTTTCCCCCAAGGAGAAATTTAGATCTCCACCCATTATAAGAGCTTCATAATTCATGAAATATTTGTTTAACAATGAATTCCAGAAACTGATTCTCTCCAGATAAGGCCCATAAATATAGAGCACCAAAAATGTCACTCCTAGGTCCACTGAGATGATTTCTAGCCCAATACCCAAGTCAAAAACTCAAGAATTAATCATTTCGATCATTCTGGGATTCTATCCCAATGCAAGACTGCCAGAGCAGCATCAGACATCTAAACTTGAGAAGTTACATTTATTAAGCAACTTCTCCAGAAGGGTGGTCGCTTTGAATCCAGACCCCATAGTTTCATGTAGGAGAATAATATCTAGTTGATTGGACACAATCAACCTCTTTAGGGGAGATTTTTTGGATAGGATTGTGACACCCCTAAAGTTAAAAGAAAGGAATTTCATGAGGAAACCCCTCCCAGGGCTAATAGTGTTCTAAGTGCCCCTTGAACAAATAACTATTTTCTTGCTTCCATGTCCACCATTTCCCTTTTCCGAGCTTTCAAAATATTTGATTTTCTTCCTCTCCCCACACCTCTTGTGTTTGATATGGGGTTAAGACCTAACCCCGTTTCCCTTTGTGAAGGTAGTAGGGTGGAAGGAATGGTGTGATTCCTCAGTTGATAGGCTATCACATTCCTTCTAAGTCAATCAAAGGCTCTGATTCTTTAGTTACCATATAAATAGATGAGGGGGTTGGGAGTGAGGCTAAAGAGAAAAGAGCCAAAGAGGGTTTCTGCCCAAGTGAAAAGGATGGTTATTCTCCCCCCGCTTAAAAATAAAGGTTTTTGAGGGTCCCCGTCCAATCCTTCCCCAAAAGAGATAAATTATTTATTAGAAAATTAATGGTAGGAGGTGGTATGGAAGCGTTACCCATATTTGAAGTAGAACCCTGAAGAGCCTCTATTGCTTGAGAGTAGATCGAAAATGAGGGATCCTGAGTGTCAATTGGATGTATATGATCTTGGATGTGTTTTGGATTTTGAGATCCATAAACAACCTCAAAAACATTATTCCCTTTACCTGAAATGCTTGTGGAAGATGTCTTATTTTTTCCTCCCTCTGACTGCATCGAGTTCCCTTCTCTACTCGACACTGGTCTCGTTTGAGTTGTGTGAAACCAAGAGTCCTCCATCTTCCCCTGGAAGGGAATATTTCACTGGTTTTCTATATTCCCATGCTGATGGCATCTTCTGCAGCAAAAAAGAACTCCTTCATAGTCCAACTTCTTCCTAAAGAATTTCTGCCATATACAAGCACCAAATATTCCACCATGCATTCCCTAATGTCCAAAGATACTAGAAATCTGAGCAACAACCATCTCACCCGATTCTACAAGGACATATCCACATCTATGAAAGTTCCCAAGGTGTTTCCTAATTTTGTGAAGAATTTTTTCGACAAAAATTCCATTGGTAGACTAGGGAGATGAACCTAGATAGGGGCTACATCGATACACTCCCTTCTCACATCAAAAAGGGGGGACCAATGTTTGAAAATGATCGGTGTGGAGTCTATACTCCAAGACTTTTTTAGATCCCATTCTGCTTCAACAACACTCCTGAATTTGAAGCATAAATAACCCCATGTTAGGGTTTGTATTGAGGGAGACATTCACGGAGGGGTGCACCACTCCTTATCCACCCATTCCCTCAATAGATTTTCATTTAATATGTGACCCCGTGTGATCCAAAAAGGATCCAGAATATACTAAGAACAACTCGCTGAAGCAACTCAGGATGTTCAGAATGGCCTCAACAAACAGAGAAAGGGAAAACATTCAAAGTTCTCAAAACTTAGTGAAAATTACATCATCAAGAAGAGCGCGTCACAAGATTTCTAACGACGAAAACAAATCGTCAAATGAAGTTATGGATCAAAATATATTCATGGTCAAATTTTGGTCAACCTAGCCCAGTCAGTAGGGGGATGAGTCAACATCTGTACTGCTAACATCAACATCAGTACGAATGACATCAACATCCGTACAACACACGTGGCATGAGAAAGAGGTGACACATATCATGTTGACGAGGCAACACCAGAGGTTGCGTTGTGTCATCCATATTTGGCATTTCTGGGCCATTCCGTGGATCGGTAATATTTCTCCATGTGGCAGTTTGTACAATGATGTGGAGTTGACGTGGCAAGCTGAGTTGGCAGTTGAAGTGACATCAGTACAGTGATGTGGCAGGCTGACGGTATAATGGTTGACATGATCCAATAGGAGGCTGCCACGTGGCCCAGTCATGGGCTGCCATGTGGCAGTGGGAAAATGCCCAATGACAACTCGTGATCGAAATTTAAAAAAAAATAGGATTTGGCGAGTCAACCAAATGTGGCTGGACCCCGCCAAATCCGAAAACCAACCAACGGATAGAACCACAGCTAGAAGCTTCACCAAACATAGTGGAATTGACATGACATATATATATATATATTACAATGGTCAAGCCAAAAGGGGAGGCCCACAGGCTTGACCCCGAGACCTCCCCCCTTATTAACGCCTTAATATATGTGCCATAACCAATGGGTTAACGACCCAACATTGTAAACAATGTCCAGTTAATTACTTAAAAATTACATTCGCCCAGAGCCAAGGAGAGGCGCACGTGGTACGTTCGAGCACACATTTCGAGGTGAGTACGTCAACATTTATTGCAGGTTGCAAGGCACGAAAACTAAGACATAATTCTTCTTGGGCTTGGGAGTGCCAGAGTCAAATCGAGGCGCGGAGACAGTCATTTTTGGGTAATTCGACGCCACAAATTTAGTGGTGCTATCTATTTTCTTATATGAGCAATACTTCCGTAGCTTGATTTCAGAATGAGGTATACTTATGTATTTTGTCAAATTCTTTTGCTGAGTTAATGAAAAAACCTACCCATTTGAGAGAAGGACTTGAAGACGTAGTCCACCAAGGATGAACTCCGTTATCAAGTTTTTGTGTTCAGATTTGATTCTTACATCTCTTCATTATTGATCTTTTACTTCTTTAATGGTGCACTTTAATTTATCCTCATTTAATGCAATTCTTTATAAGTCATTCGATGAAAAGATCCTGGATCATGTTGGTATCAGAGAAGTCGTCTTTGACTTGAATTGTTGAGTGTGAATGCTTACTAGGGCCAAGAATAAGTAGGGTGAAGGAACTCTTAATAATTTCAATCCCGAAGTTGGTCATACATCCCGAAGGAAGAAAATGGCAGAAGAAGACAAGTGTGATGAACAAGAGAAAAACTTTCATATGGTCTTTTATCGCATGTCAGAAATGGTCGAATGAATGTATGGAGATTACGAGAATATGATGAAGAATAAAGGGAAGAAAAAGGAAGCACATGATGATGGTGATGCTTCAGTAAGACAAGGGGCTGGAGGAGACCCTCCCAAGCCTCCATCTTCACCATCAAGTTCTAATTCTTCTTCCTCTGAGCATTCTCATCATTCTCATCATTCTAGCCATAAAGCCTCTTTTAAGAAACTATTATTAAAGATTGATGTAAAATTTTCTTTACCTATGTTTAATGGAGATTCTAATCCTGGAAAGATATTGCCGTGTTCAACATATTGATGAAGAGGAAGTTAAAGTGAAACTGACTTCTATTTGGTTGGAAGGCACCGCTCTCGTATGGTGGGAGAGAAAACTTCAGGACATAAGTAAGGGTGGTAATATTATTTCCTCATGGTCAAAATTTAAATTAACAATAAGGAAGCAATTTTATCCATTGGGTTATTTACATAAAGCAATGATGGAATGAAAAAGTTTAAGGAAAAGTAAAGGTCAAACTGTACAAAGTTTCACAGAAGAATCTAGGAAGAAATATCTTGCATTAAACATTCCTTTGGATTCTTATGAAACTTTAATGAAGTATATTGGCACACTTCATAGTTATATTTGTCATACTTTTCTCTTGTTTAACCCTATCAGTCTTGACGAAGTTTGTGTGCAAGCCACTCACCTTGAGAACATGGGAAAGTATGTTCAAGAAGATCCCACAAAGAAACCTTCCAATATCCCACATAAACCTTTTAAGAAGTTTGAAAGGAAGGACAAGAAGACCGCCATAGTGATGAGAGAAAGAGGAAATCCATCTTGCACTCATTGCAAGAAAAGCGGTCACGATGATGAACACTGTTGGAAACTGCATCCAGAGAAGAGACCGAAATAGTTTGGTGGAAAGGGGAAGACAAAAAATGTTGCTACAGTGCAAGAAGATCTTGGTTCCAATTCAGGAGATGAAGGAAATATCACAACGGTTGGAGTACAAGGTAAAGATTCCCTTCATGCTAGTTCAAATTCCAACAATGAATCTCATGATGATGAACGAAAGAGGAATGAATTATTTCACATAATAGTTGTATCTAAACACACTAAGATAGATACATTATTTGATCCAGGTTCCCAAGTAAACTTAATATTTGAAGCACTTATAAAAAAGATGGGTATTGAAATGAAACCACATCCAAAGCCTTATCCTCTTGGTTGGGTATGTGATAAAGAAAAACTTAATGTCACCAAACAATGTAGGGTCAGATTTTCTATTGCTTCAAAGTTGATTGATGAGGTGGATTTGGATTTTGTATCACTTGATATATGTGGCATAGTGTTGGGAAGTCTTTACCTTTATGATAGAAAAGTAGTCTTCTTTCATGATGAGAAAAAGTACCACCTTACTAAAGGGGGAGTGGAATATATTGTTAGAGCTCACATCATGAGGGTAAATACAACACTTGTTAGTACAGGACAAATGAAGAGACTCATAAACACTAATAAGAGATATGTACTCATGGTCGTAAGAGAGAAATATGTTGGGACGTCCGATGCTTTCCAAGGATGCAATCCTTCTCATAAGAAAGAATTAATTGATATTGTTTATAAGTATGATGAGATTTTCCAGGAACCAAATGGATTACCTCCTAAGAGGGAAATCTAGCATGAGATACATATTCAACAATATTATCCTCTTCCTAATGTGGGCATGTATAGGATGTCAGTTGTGGAGATGACAGAGATCAAGAAGCAGGTACAAGGCTTATTGGATCAAGGGGTCATCAGACTCAGTTCATCTCCTTGTGGTTCTTCGATCGTGATGGTGCCAAAGAAAGATGGCACATGGTGAATATGTGTCAATTACCGGGCCTTAAATAAAATCACAGGGAAAAATTGATACCCTCTTCATCGTATAGATGATTTACTTGATCAGTTAAAGAATGCTGTTTATTTCACTAAGTTGGATTTGCACAGTGGATACCATCAAATTAGGGTTGCAGACCATGATGCATGGAATACTGCCTTTAAAACCAAACATGGATTGTTTGAGTGGTTAGTTATGCCATTTGGGCTTTGTAATGCTCCTAAAAATTTCATGCGTGTGATGAATGATGTATTCAGGACTTTCCTAGATGATTTTGTGATTGTATATTTTGATGACATTCTTATTTTTAGCGGGACTTGGGATGAACATGTGAGGCATGTAAAGAAAGTACTAGATACTTTGCAAAGGTAAAATCCGTATGTAAAATTGTCTAAATGTGAGTTTGGCAAGATTGCACTTGTATACTTAGGTCATATTGTAGGAGGAGGACAATTAAAAATTGATCCTTCCAAAATTGATGTAATTGTAAATTGGCATGAGACAAAAAGTGTAACCGAGATACAAAGCTTCTTAGGTGAAGTACAATATTGGAGGAGGTTCATTTCAAAATTCTCCTTTATAGCAACTTCTTTGCATGCCTTAACCAATGTGAAGAACATTTTTCAGTGGGAAGGAAAGAAACAAAAAAATTTCGAAACTTTGAAGGAGAAGATCAGTACCACACCGGTATTAGCACTGCCGAATATTCAACAACCTTTTGAGATCGAGAAAGATTCTAGTGGATACACCATGGGTGCAGTATTGATGCAATATCATAAGCCTATCTGTTACCACTCTGAAAATTTTAACCAAGATGTTGTTAACTATCCTACATATGATAAAGAGTTGTATGCATTAGTTCAAAGCATAAAGAAATGGAAGCACAACTTGTTAGGGAAGGAAAAAATCATACATACTGATCACCAACCCTTATAGTATCTCCAAGCATAAACCAAACTTCAACAATCTCGATACTACAGATGGATGGGTTTTATACAACAATTTCATTTGGTAATCAAGTACAAAAAGGGTACAAGTAACAAGGTAGCTGATATGATTTCTAGACCTCCTATTGCTGCTTCTATTATTTTGAAGAATACTTCTTTATATCATGATAGCTATGTGGAACAATATGCCATTGATGAAGATTTTAAAAAAGTATATGAGAAGCTAACCCATGGTGCACAGGTAGATAACTATTGTCTGCAGGGAAAACTACTCTACCATATTGGAAAGCTATGTATTCCTACAAGTGAACGAGTCCATGCAATACGAGAAGCTCACACTTCTCTTGTGTTTGGGAATTTTGGGGTAGGAAAAACTATGGCTCATTTACATAGGTTTTGTTACTGGCCTCAAATGAAAATAATTGTAAATAAATATGTAAAGGGGTGTGTGATGCGTTCTACTTGTAAGCCAATTAATAGATATATGTGGCTATACTCACCACTTCCTGTTCCATCCCATCCATGGGAAAGTATCTCCATGGATTTTTTAGGGGGTTTACCAATGTCAAAAGGGGGTCATGACTATTTGTATGTTGTAGTGGATAGGTTCAACAAGATGTGTATCTTGATTCCATGTAAAAAGAATATCGCTGTTGAGAAGACTGCTAACCTCTTCTTTCAATATGTTTGGGTTCAATTTGGGTTACCCACATCCATTATCTCGGATCGAGATACTTGATTCCTTGGGATTTTTGGACAAGGTTGTGGAGAATGATGGAAACCAAATTGAAGAGTAGCACTGCTTTCCATCCACAGATCGATGGACAAACAAAGGTGGTAAACTGGACAATGGTACTTTTTCTTTGAGGCTACTGCAACAATAATCCCAAGTTATGGGATGAACATATACCCTATGTACAACATGCTTACAACCGAGCCTTACATTCCTCCAGTCAGAGTTCTCCTTTTGAGACATGTTTTGGGTACCTACCTAATGTTCCTTTGGACTTGATGTATGGGAGAGATAACGATACAAATGAATAAAGAAAAGAGGACATAGCCCACAATTTCATCCATAGGATCTAGTAGGTGCACCAGGGAGTCAGGGAACAGTTGGAGAAAATTCAAGCACAATATAAATATTGGCATGACAAGCACAGGGTTGATCATCAGTTCTAGGTTGGAGACTGGGTATGGATTCACATCAACAAGGAGAGATTGAAGGGTGAAGGAAAGAAACTTAAGCCCATTCATTATGGACCCTTCACTATTTTGGAGAAAAGTGGTACCAATGATTTTTTTCTGGATCTTCCACCTTATATGAATATTTACTTAGTTGTAAATGTAGAGAACTTGAAACTTTTTAAGCTTCCCATGATCATGGATTAGGATGAGGAAGTTTCAATACCTTCAGTTGATGAGTTTGCTCCTGATTACTTGGATGATTTAAAGGAAGATATTATCCTAGAGAAAAGGACAAGGAATTCATGCAGGGATGATGTTGATTATCTTCGAGTAGGATTAAAGGGCAGACATCTAAGCAAGGCAAAGTGGATTGAGAAGGACAAGGTGAGGGAACTCTTCCCTCACTTATCTATTGATTGATGAAAGATTTTGGTGGTCCAAAAATATCTCAGTGGGAATGCGTGATCCAAAAAGGATCCAGAGAAGACTAAGAAAAAATCAGAACTCGCAGAAGCAATTTAGGACGCTCAGAATGGCCTCAACAGACATAGAAAGGGAAAAAATTCAAAGTTCTCAAAACTCAGTGAAAATGACATCATCACGAAGAGCACATCACAATATTTCTAAAGACGCAAAGAACTCGTCAAATAGAGTTACAGATCGAAAGATATTCACGGTCAAAGTTTGGTCAACCTAGCCCAATCAGCAGGGGGATGAGTCAACATCCGTACTGCTGATGTCAACATCAATACAAATGATGTCAACATCCATACAACACATGTGGAATGAGTAGGAGGTGACATGTGTCATGATGACATCTGCATGATGTCAGCATGGTGATGTGGAAGCACCAGAGGCTGCCACGTGTCACCCATATTTGGCATTTCTGGGCCATTCCGTGGACCAATAAGATTTCACCACGTGGAAGTCCATACAGTGACGTGGTAGGCTGAGTTGGCAAATGAAGTGGAATCCATACAATGACGTGGCACTGACGTGGAAGGCTGATGATACAATGGTTGACTTAGGTTGACCGAATCATCCATCATTTCAAACTACACCATCTCAGGACTATTCTCGATCTGAACAATTTCTTTAGGCTTAAATTTATTTTTGACTTCTCTGAATACCACATCTCAATTGTACACTATTTTCCTTGATGTAGGATCCCAGAGCTTATATCCTTTCATTCCTTCTTTGTATCCAATGAAAATACATTTGACTGCCTTTGTTGAGCCTCCTTTTTGTCACCTCCAATCGCCTTATCTTTCCTATATCCTAACCAATTTTTCCTAATCCTGATGTACTTTCTGCCTAGTTTCCTCATCAGACATGCCCTTTAATAAATTCTTGTGTACCCATGAGGTAACTGATGTTTAATCATAATTTCTAGTGATTTATTAATAATCAGGACTGAATATTTGATGTTCAAAGAACTTTCTAATTACTTTGGATGGTTCAATCAGACTTCATGCTAATAGTTCCTTTTGCTGAGATCATCTAGTACTCATTGCTGAGGTCATTCAGTAATCGTTGCTAAGGTTTTTCGGTACCCGTTTATTACGGTCGTCCGATATTAACTTGTATGTCTGTGTGCGTTCAATACCGATTGTTACGCTCATATGATACTAACATGTATGCCTGTGTACGTCTGGTACCTATTTCGAATTCCTAGGCTTGGTTATTGGAATGATATTGTTCTCAATGAGTTCAAGCCATTTTTTTGGTTCGAACATTCTCTGTTCATCGGAGGACACTATACATTTCATCATTCATGCACTTCATGTCATGAGGATGAAATCATGTCCTTAAGAATCACTATATCATCCAATTGTAAATATTATACAAACATTTGATGTTATCTTTAGACTTGGGTTGTAACGGCTGCTTCTCTTTAAAAAGAGAGAGCCCTATAGATGATAGAGAGAGAGAGAGAAATAAAGAAACACACAATTATGTTGTAAGTTTTGGTCTGGAATGATTGTGAATTGTATCTCCATTTTTATGAAGAAATGATATAACTTTTGTTTATAGATTATATGTTTTTGTTTACACCTTCCCTACTGTAATTTATCTTAAGAGTTACCTTGTTGGTATGACAAGGGCCCACCGACCCAACTAAGGTAAGTCTCTTTGTAATTAATTGTGAATATGATTCTGATTTCCTGTGTGTGTGTGTGAACATAGTACTTTCATATTTCGATTACAACACTTAATTCCTTTTTTAGTGATGCATTTGGTAGTAAGTCTTCTGGATGTATGGTAATTTTTAGTAAGAAAGAGATGTATATATGGGATTTCTGAGTAATGGTTTGATATTTTTGTGTGAGTAGGTGAGGACAATTATTCACTTTAAGTGCTTTAACGTTTTATTTAGACAAATGCTATAGTGTTGTTTTCATTCTGCATATCTAAGAACAGTTTGGATCTCTATCTTTCACTGTACATGAAACTGTAATGGAGCATCCTACCATAATGAGCTTTATTTCCTAGAATTAATTAGGTTTCACTTTGCACATACAGGTACAATTAAGACCTCCATCTCTCACATGCATGCACTTATAATGGAGTGTTTATACCCTACCTGGTAGTTCTTTTAGCTCAATTAGGTTTCCAGAATTTTAATGAGTGATTGTGTGGTTCTTCCATGAGATAAAATCATAGCCCATCTCTATCTTTCATGAGCCAACAATGAGTAGATATATCCCTTGAACAAGAATTATAAGTTATACATTCGTTGATCAATTTTTCTTTCTGGATTTTGAATTGTATGTGTGGAGTGTTATTTGAAAGGTGTGAAACAAAGTGTTTATTTTCATAAGTAGTTTCTTACATAGACTATACTCAACAAACATAGACAATTATCTGTTATCGGTACATACAATACATCAACTCTATTGATTACGAAACTAGATTGACATATTAAATGATTGCAATTTATTGAACATATAATTGCACCAACATTTTGGCATCGTTGCCAGGGAGTTGTAAACGGTAATAGGTAGTGCTTTGCATTAGATTGATTTTATGGTTTTGGAGTGGTTTTAAGGGAAACTTGAGGGCGGGCAGAAGATGGTAAGATGTGAGGGAAGAGCCCACACATCCACTTTAGTGGGGTTGCTCCAAATCCAGGCTGTCCTCTTACCTTTAGTAATTGAATTTTGTGTGAATTAGTATTTAGATCTTTCTTTTTACGCATAAATGTAGAGATAGAAAAGGTAGATTTGTTACATCTAAAATTGCAGAAATTCAAGAAAACCCCTCAAAGTTACAGAAAAATAAAGAAAACCCCCCCATATTAACTCAACTAGTGTTTGTGTGGAGAAATCCTCAGAGGGGAAAGTTCAAAGTCAGTAATTGAAACTACAACTAAAGGTACCAAATCTGAAGCTACTGTTCAGATTGAAAACATAATACAACAAGCAAGAAGGAAAGCACTGGCAACCCAATCAAAAGGAAGAGCTGGAAAAGAGACAGAGGTAGTGGTATAAGAGACTAAATATGCCATTGGGGAAACACACAAGGTATTGGAATAGTTGGATATACCAACCAACCCAGTGGTTGAACCATCACTTAGTGGGAAGACATCACCAACACCCTACAATGTGCTACTTGGAGATATGGTGGATGAAGAGGGAAATGAAAACAATGAAACAAAGAAATTTGGATTCCCAATATTAGACATTACCAGAGATGTTGCTATGAATAATATCCCATTGTCATCACTACCTCACTTCCATTGTATGTCAACAAAAGATCCCGATTCATTTTTGTTTGAATTTTATATACTATGTAGGAGTTATAATTACAATGATAGTGCAAAAAAACTAAAACTCTTTCCAGCCACACTTAAAGACTCAACATTAAGGTGGTTTATGAGCCTAGGAGAACACACTATCTTATCTTGGGATGGCATGAAGGAGACCTTCCTCCGGAAATATCAGGACTACTGTAGAACTAGGGATGCTAGGAATGACATATTTAAAATGCAACAGTCTGAGGAGGAAAGTTTGGAAGATTACCTAGAAAGGTTCCTATATAGCTATCAAAGAACGAAACAATTTTCCTTAGAAAAATCCACAATTAGGCCCATCTTCCTAAAGGCTATAAGGGATGATTATATCGAGGTACTAAACCTCATGATTTCTAGAGATGTGTATGAGAATTCGTTTGCAGACATTGCATAGTATTATAAAAGGTACTCTCACAACCAAGCCAAAACATGAAAAAGTGTAAGGAAACCTATAGGAAAACCTAAAAAACCTGATCCAGGAGGTGTTACAAGGATAGAATTAGGGAATATACTTGAAAAATTCAAAACAAACATCCTAAATACAATTAGTATCTAGTTAGACAACATGAAAATAAAAAAGAAACAACAAGAAGAAAATGTTACTTTAGCAATTTTATGTCCTCGGTGCAAGAAGAAGCACCCTGTAAAATAATGTCCTATTAATGTTATAGAAATCTATGGCCTTTGTAAGAATATCACCATACCAATGAGTGCCCTTCTTTACCTGGACTAAAATCCATTTTCAAGGGAGGGGGATAACCTCAGGAAACATCATATCCCCCCAAGAGAGCAAGGAGAAAACAAAATCATAACATGTTTTACGACCCTACCACACAATACCCCACAACAACATTGGATTCCTCCAATGCCTTATCCTCAATGGAAACATTAGCAACCACAAGTCCAACCTTGGAAAGAAGTATAGAGAAGCCTTGCATATGGGAATGCTCCTTTTCAAACACCAATTCTTCCTACTTACCAACAATATCCTTCAAATATCTCTCAACTGTTACCAGGATTTAATCCACCTACTCTACTTCCACCTTCCCAGTTGCAACCACAACTCACCTTGCCTTTGAACCCAAATCAACAACAACAAATGAAAGCTACACCTAATTCAAATACCCCTCATCCTACCCCTATTCCTGCACAACCCATTCCTAATCCGAACAATAGACCTACTCAACCTGTAAAGAACCTTGAAGCGCAAACTTTCCCAATTGATGTAATAACTCTTACTTCACTAAATGAAATTCAATTGAGATTTGGGAAAGTTTGTAATAAACCAAATTCTTCAGTGGTTATTAGAGAAGAAGAATCTACATATGACCAACCCAATGAAGAAGAAGACATCCCTGTACAAGAGGAAATTCCTCCTCACACTCCTCAACCATAAAAAATACCTCAGGAAGCTAATCCTCCACCCTATCCAGAAAGGCTACTTGTGAAGAAACCCGAGGTACCTCTAGGACATGACTTAGAAGCTGAACTAAGGAATGTATGTGTAAATATTCCCCTATTTCAAGCCATTAAAGATATTCCTATCTATGCTAAAATTATAAGGGATCTTTGCATCAAAAATCCTGGAAGGAAGAGGAAGGAACCTCCTATCATAAAAGTGGTTGGACAACTATCCAAATTTATATCATAAATGCCATCCAAATATAATGATTCAGGAAATCCAGTGGTGAATGTAGAAATTAATGGTATTTCTTTGTCAAACACCCTTATTTATCTAGGAGAAACAATAAATTTTATGACCATCGACACTATGCGTACGCTGCAACTAAATCATTTAAGGCCAACGCAGACCTTGTTGGAATTGGCAAACAAATCAATCATCATCCCAACATGAAGCCTAGATGATGTAACAATTACCTTAGCCTCCTCAGAGTATCATGTGGAATTCTTGGTAATTCATTCAAAATCCTCGAAACCTGGGCATCCAATTGTGCTTGTCGACCTTTGTTGGCCACTGCTGATGCATTTATTAATTGTATGACAATTTCTAATGGAACCCACAGTCAAAAACTTGTTCTCTTTCCTCCTTCCCAACCAACCACTGAAGTTCCAATATGGCTGGAGAATCCCTATGGGGAGGAGAATTGTGCTCAACTTCCGTTAACACTTGAGCAAGCAAAGGGAGTTCAAGAACAAACTGAAGAACACATTTTAAGGCTATTTTTAACCAATGCAAAATGCATTGAGTATCCTCAATCTTTCCTAGAATTCACACATTTTCAGCCCCGAGTTCCAAGAAGTTTGGCATCCCTCCACTTCTACATTATTTACTATATCAACAATAAGTTAAGAAGAGATGTCAAATTTCTGGACTGTTGAAATCAGTTCTGGGAAATCCCTGTGTATAAATTCTGGCCTAGAATCAGATCAACAACAAAAAATGATCCAAATGATTCAAGGACAGTCCGATGCTTTTGCATGGGATTACTCTGATATGAAAGGAATTCACCCTGATACTTGTATACACCATATTTACACCAATGATAAAATCAGACCTGTTAGGCAGCCCCAAAGAAGAATGAACCCAACCTTAAAAGACATAGTGAAAGAGGAGCTCCAAAAACTCCTGCATGTCAATTTCTTTTACCCTATTTCAGATAGCAAATGGGTGTCTCCATTAGTCAATGTCCCCAAGAAAAATGGCAAGTGGATAATCTGTGTGGATTTCAAGGAGCTGAACAAGGCTACCTATAGAGATTATTTTCCCTTACCTTTCATAGACTGGGTCTTGGACACCTTGTCTGGGAAGATGTACTTTTCTTTCCTAGATGGGTTTAGTGGGTATAATCAGATCCAAATTTCCCCCGAAGATCAGGAGAAATCCACATTCAATTTCCCATGGGGAACTTATGCTTATAGGATTCTTCCCTTTGGATTGTGTAATGCCCCTGCCACCTTTCAGAGGGCTGTCCTAGCCATTTTTTCTGATTTAACCCATGACTGTGTAGAAGTCTATATGGACGTCTTCAAAATATATGGGGATGATTTTGAACAAACATTGGACAATTTGGAGAAAGTATTGATCAGTTGTAAAGAGACTAATCTCTCCCTCAGCCATGAAAAATCTAGAATGATGCTCATTGAGGGGATTGTCTTGGGTCATCATATTTCCGATATTGGCATACGGGTAGATCCTGCTAAAATTGAAATTATTTCTCAAAATAGAATCCCTAGTTCATTGTTGGCCCTTGACCAAGTTTTGAGGATCCTTGGTCATGTTTGACATATTTTTGGCATACGGACATGCTTAGTGCTTGAATTTGTTAGATATGATCTCTTTCGTCATGCTAAGTGTTGTTAGATGCTAGATCTGGTTGAATACTGCGATGCTATGTACTTAGGGTATTTACCTGCGAAGTAGATATTGGTTAAACATTGATGAACTATATTGCTAAGTTCTTTGTCAAAGTGTTACAATCACAAATCTGTGTCCCAGCTAAGGTTTGCAGACACTGAAGTCTTGCAATCACCCTTGCCTCTACCTCGGGTGAGACTTCATCTGCTTCACAGGTGTTGCCAAAAGGGTCGATAGTTAGGGTTTTTTTGGTGCGCTATTATAGCATTGAACCTTGGGTCTGCCCCTGTGACAACAAATGGTTCTGTTGCTGGGACCTAAAACTATGATTGCTAGGAACTGAGAAAAAAAATCTCTGTGTGAATATCTGACTTGAAACTGTGGTTGCTGGGAACTGAGGAAAAAGGATCTTTGTGCGAAGATCTGACCTAAAATTGTGAAAGCTCTGTGCGTAGATCTGTTGCCCTAGTGCACAATATTCTACTCGATCTGTGAAGCTCTGTGCTAAGAAAAGAAGTCCGATTTGAAGAAAAGAGGTAAGATTTGTAAGATTTGTGCTTTGTTAAAGGTAAGACAAGTGGAATTTTTTGTTTCAAAAGTATGGATCTGGGTATGTTTAATAAATTTTGTCCTAGCCTAAAAACTAGGGCACAAATAGAAGAAAAGAGGTTTGATATGAATAGATCTGATAAGAATAGTGAAAGATATGTTATACCTATGCATAGAAAGAATGTTTGGACTAACAAATGGATGCAGGATCCTAGAAATAAGTTTTTGTAGGTTAACTATTATGATCCTAGTGCACAGTACATGAAAGGCTGGGGATCATTTAAGAGAAAGAGAGGATTAAACCTTTGTTACATTTGCAGAAAACTGGGTCATCTGGCTAAGGAATGCCCTAGTAGAATACCTAGTTGTATTTGTTGTAAAGCTATGGACCATGACGTTTTAGATTTCCCTAGAACGATTGCTAAGGTTGAAAGAATGAATATCAGCCACGAAGACCCCGAGAAAGGTCAAGCCATTGAGACCATGGAAAAAACCCTGAAGGAATCAAAGAATGTACTATTACAGATGAAAGAAACCCTGAATGACCACCAAGATACTAATGTTTCAGAGATCTTAAAAGAGAAAGAGAAAATAGAAGTAAGAATAGGAGACTTCGTCATTGATTGTATTCTGGATTGATTGTATTGATTGTAAGAATATGAGACAAGAAGACCCCAAGAAAGGTCAAGACACTGAGACCATGGCAGAAAACCTGAAGGAATCAGAGGCTGTACTATTACGGATGAAAGAAGCCCTGAATGATCACTGAGATACTAATCTATCAGATATCTTAAAAGAGAAAAAGAAAATAGAAGTAAGAATAGGAGACTTCGACATTGATTGTATTCTGGATGAAGAAACATAGGTGAATGTCATGACATAAAGAACTTGGGAAATTTTAGGAAAGCCTGCTATAATTCTTTCATTGGGAGGAATAAGATTATTTAGAGGAAAACTGATAACCCTATGTGGAAGACTTACCCAGATATCTATGAATACCCATGGAACTTTGACAGAAGAAGATTTTGAGGTTGTTAAATTTATTGAGAACAACGCTCCATTTACTATGTTACTAGGAAAACCCTGGATCGAGAAGGATCAGACTAGAAATAAAGAAGAAGAGGTCTTAGAGAAGAAAAAGCAAGAATTAAAAGATTTCATGACTAGGAGGATCACACACTTGATTGCGGAGCAGGAGAATAGATCGAAGCTATTTAACTTGGATGCCAAAGTTGAAAGAACCCAAGAAGACTCATAGAAGAATGAAGCACCTACCCCAGATAAATAAGAAGTATTACTCATGCACTCTACGAAGGAATCTCAACAGCGCGAAGTTACTATGCCAAAATAAGACAAGAATCAAAATGGAAAGAGGAATAACGAGACAAAGCTCACTGGAAATAAGGCTAGAAAACTAAGTAAGAAGAGAGAAAATATCGAAAAATTATAGAAGGTTCCAGAGGGAACTTCGCAGAGGGAAAATTTGCAAAACTGGAACTTCGCCGGGATAGCAGAACATCGTCACATGAAACTTCGCCATGGTGAAGAAATATAGCCATTGGAAATAGGATAACCATTAGACTAATGCCATGAACGGTTAGAATGACATTTATGGTCAGAAATCCCACCATTATACCGTTGGGACTACACCAGAACGAGCATAATTGAGTTAATGAAGGCTTCTCACCCGTTGGAGATATCCATTACCTAGTTTCCTACTTATTCCATCGACTGTTGCACCGAGAACAATTTTGTGAATTGTATCAGAGATAAATCATTGCTACTGCGTTGTGATTAATAAGATTGATGTCGGTTCTATTGTTTTGTGCATTCATTCATCCATCCGATTTAAGCATGTATGTCGGATGAGATCAACGCCGTGGAGAAAATCGTCAAAGAAGTTCTCATCGATCTCATGGCCGAGAAAGTAATGTTTACAAGTATTCAAGCATCATTGATGAGAGGAGTGCAAGCCTCTCCGTCGACCACTCGTGGATTCAGGCCCTCCCGAGTCATCACAGAAAAGAGAACCAAGCACAGAGATGACCTAGAAAATGCGAAGCTGATCCCGACCATACTGCCTAACTACATCCCGCCTCTGGACAGCGTGGTGAGTCGTGATAGTGTGTCGAAAGATTTTGAGTACACCATGGTTACTGCGTACCTCCCGAAGGGGATACACGTAGTTCGAGCACAACAGGATAAGATTGCAATGTTGAAGTTCAACGACTTCAACCTAGGAGACTGCAAGAACCATAGTATGCTTGTCCCATATAAATACTTGACCAGGATGAAGGGGAAGAACTCAAAAATAATCCCCTAGCCGTGGACGATGAACCTCACGTAGTCCACCCTATTGAACGTAATGAAAACCCCACACTTTGGAAGGCACCAGGAAGTTAACTCCCGTGTCAAGCTCCTACTTTCATGTTACCATGGCGGATACTTATGGCTAGACCACTATATCACAGTCGATCTGACATTGATCCATAGGATCACCGTATTGAGTATGAAATGACCCGACCCACAACATTTCTATCCAGGGAAAGCCACAGATCGCACGTTAACACAAAAGATCAAGGATACCTACGACGATGTTGAGAAGGGGACATGAGGCTACAAGGTAGCTTCCATCCAAAATGGCGCAGTGCGCTTAGCATGTCAGTTAATTGTAGGGAATCTAGTAAGAAAGAGTAGACCCACATAGGTCACACGCTTTGTCATTGACCTCACGAGGAAATGTGTAGAAGCCCTACAAATGAACTGGGCGAAGTACCTAGTTAATAAGCTAGAATTAGACTATTGCAAAGCACATGATTAGGGCTACGAGTTCCAATTTAGTTGGCTCCTGATCCTCAACATGTTTATTGGTTGGGAGATGCCGAAAGGTGCGACCTTCCCAGACATTGAACCGTTCAAGCCGCTCACTGTGAAGTTCACCATGCTATGGTACTCGAGCTACATTGGAAAAAAGTGGCAGTCGAATGCATTTTTTAACACATCATCTCCAGCTAAAGAGAGCCATTGAATTTTAACCTCACATGATGCCGAACACCATACAACGCTTCAGACCCCTCATGAAGTTCCGTGCAGATAGACACTTTATCTATATTACTGCGTGATCATATGAACATAAGGAGGAGCTTCAGTTGTACTACAAGCTCATGGAAGATGACCTCGAGGAGATCACCAAGGACTGGTTAGTAGACATTTTTATCCCCATTGAACCTGCAGAGATGTCTGACCCCAAAAATGACAGCTCAGAGGCCACTCACAAGGAACATGACACACCTGGACCCAACAGAAGGAAGAATACCGAAGAATTCCAAGACTTAAGCAACGCATCAGAGAAGACTGCTTCAGTATCACCTGATCGAGGGGGTGATGATGAAGTAGAAGAAATAAATGGTAAAGAATATGAGCAGAAGAAAGGCGAAGTAATACCGCTTAGATATGAGGCTAATCCTTTGAAGAAGAGGAAGGTTTCTCCCCCCAAACCCTCTTCCCAGAAGAAATCCAGAGCCACCATGACTAAGATGAAGACTATGCTCACTGTCGATGATTTTGACTTCATCATCCCAGCTGTAAACGACGCCTCATAGGAAATCTTGCAGAAACAAGAAGCCAAGAAGGAGGATATGTATGACAGAATTGAGGTCAAACTCCGAGGGGTAAAGCAGGTCCTTCAGTCCAGCCACACAGTGTCCACTGCACCCCTGCCATCGGTAGAACCAAAGTTGGGAGATGAGCTAGCCCAACTCTGACAACTAGCTAATGCGACCGAAGCTCGCCTTCGTCACGCACAAGAAGAAATAGAACAAGACACCCAGGCCTTGAAGCAAGTGAAAGAAGTAATAATATAACAACGCCGAGTTGTAGAGAAGGAGAAGGTTGCACTCTAGACACAGTTTGAAGAGGAGAAAGCACAAATTCAACAAGAAAAAGAATAGTTGCTCGTAGAGTAAGTCGAAGTGCAAGAAGCAGTCAACAAAACACTTCGCTCTATGACATTCTTAGAGCCAAAGGAAGAAGACCCAGTTGCACATCAAGTAGACCAACTCACAGAAGCTATCCAATAACTACAACAAATAATAACAGACTTAGAGCTCCGCACGGTGCCTGACACTCCGCAGGACGTGAGGGATCAAAGGGAAGTAACTGCTTGAGGCGCAGTTGAAAGAATCAAGGGCCTCACCTTGGAATGTAAACAAATGAGTGATTGCAGTGCCCAAATGTATGAGCGACTCATTGAGAATCCAGAACTGAAGACACTAGAGTCACAACTCCAAGAGGTGAATTATCAAGCATAAACAATATAGGCGTAGTTGAAGCCCCTGTCAGATGTTGAAAGAACGAAGCAATCCCAAGAGTAGCACACTGCCCAACAACAAGTCCATGCCATTCAGAGCAAAGTCATGGAAGTGACTCAGAGGCTCCAACCTATACAGGATGAGGCTTGCCAACTGTTCGCAGAAATCGAAAGCCAAGGAGCATAACTAGAACAAGTCGTCATTGCAGCAGAACAACGCCTAGAGGGACCTATCAATGAATCTTTTATCCAAGAGTTCACCGAATAGGAGGCCGAGGGACAACAACAAGTCGAAGCAGCTTGAGACAAGATTGAGGATTTTGAGGCAGAATTATCCAGATCAGAGTGACTCGGGACGAGTCATAGGTGAGTGTTGGGGGCCTGTTGGACCTTGATCAATTTTTGAGGATCCTTTGTCATGTTTGGCCTATTTTTTAATGTATAAATAAGTAGCTAGGAATTGTAAGAAGCGTCGAGCATGCTAAGTGCTCAATATTAATTGCTAAGTGAAAAGTAGTGAATGTAAAGGCTTTGTGCATATTATGTGATACTTTCTGATCCAGGTGGATATCGGTGGCCACCCACCTTCTCCAA
>ML782983.1:312427-349890 GCA_009831015.1 Picea engelmannii
AATGTACTAGTGCAGACTCCTACTAGTACGCAGGCTTCTACCTGCTGAAGGCTACAACCTTCTCTCGTTTACCAGCCTTTCCTGGAAGGGAGCTTCAACCCCCTGAAGATAGCACCAGTTTCTACTGGCAGATTGCTACTGCTAAAGGGTTTAACCCTCATACTCACTGCTGACCACGTTTCATTAATTTTCACACTGGATCAGGCAGTTTCATCTAATGGTTATGACAGTAACAAAAATTATCTCAAGGGTAAACACAGATCTACAAACTGTCAGGCAGTTACCAAAGAACACATATTAAACAACTCAATAAACCTGGAGATGATGCCTCTGATCTCATAGTTTCTGAACCCACAGTCGTGATCTCTCTGTCAATGTAGATCTGTCGCCTGACTCCCACAAGGAGGTTCCTCTTTCTTCCAACCTTTCATGCTGCCTGCACAAGTGACATCACCCACCAGTAGATATCCCTGCTGTCAGAAAAATGGCCTCTGCATGCTTCAACAACACCCCCTGCCGAGAGCATCGACCCCCTTTTTAAACCCATTGGTCTAGGACCCGTTCAACGCTCATCGGGTCCCATATTTATTGCCCGGAGGAAATTGGGCCTCTTTTTGAAATTCGAATTAAACCAATCCGCGCCTTTTTCGAATCGGGTTTCGGTATTCCATATGCTATCCCCTTCCAGCTACACAATGGTCCATGTGACCTGCCTTCGTGCGACCTTGGTCTTATCACTCCATCGGAGTTTCGACACTTGCGATGACAGTGTTTATGTCATCGCGATTTCTCGATTCGCGATGCGTTTCAGCCCTCCTGACTGAGCCCTGGTCCATGTGACCATTACCCATGACCACAACCTAACCCCGTCGGGGTTTGAGATGCATCAATGCATTCACCCGGTGATTCCCAATCGTCCAAATCCCGACGCTCCATTCATATGCTAACAACTAGCCTCCACTATGCCTCTGTCCTCCTTCGCTGCTGTGCTGACAGCTGTACTCCACTCATCGGGATTTCGCGGATCACGATTTCGAGATGCACAAAACCTTTGTGCCCGGGATCTCCGATATCCCGATTTCCGATTAGCCGATGAACGGCCTCCTGTCGGGCCTTTCGCCGATGGCACCAATCTCCTGCCACACGTCCTCTCAGATGGACGGTCCCGATTGTGTCAGGATTTCAGGACTTTCGATGTCCTGTTTCTTTTGACCTTGGGAACTCCGATTTCCCGATTGGCGATATGCCGACTCGCTTCTGATTTCCGACACCTGTCCCTCAGATGGACGGTCCCGATCCCTTCGATATTTCGAGACTTTCGATCTCTCGTTTCCTTCGACCTCAGGAACTCCGATTTCCCGATGTCCAATATGCCGACGATGCCTCTGCTGACGTCACACGTGGTTTGACACGTGTTAGATCCTGCCATGTGTCACTCTGATTCGTGACTTACATGTGCATGAAGTGATGAATCTGCCTGACACCTGTCATTCCCTGGATGTGCCATGTGTCCCTTGCTGACGTGGTCTACTGTCGTGAGTTGGATCAACGGTCCAGATGCAATCTTGGCTCAACGGCTGTGATTTCATCGCGAAATCGCATATCGCGATTTCGGGGTTTTCGTTGTCATTGTTCACAAGCGTTGTGAAACTCCGATTCCCGATTCTCCGATGAAGCCTCCTGTCTACACGTGGATGGTCCCGATCTCTGATTGATTTAACGGCTGTGATCAAATCGGGAAATTGCATCTCACAATTTCGGGGTTTTTGTTGCAGTGTGTTCTTGACATATCAAAGTCCCGATCGCCGAATTGCCGATGACTTATCTCCCTCGTATCTTTTGTAGATCTGACGGTTGTCGGCCTTTCGAGAAATTTGAAGGGAATCCAACGGTCACTGGATCTCTGTCTTCCTTCTTCTCTGTACTCTCTTGCTGCGCGCGTTTTATCCTTCATATCCTGCCATCTCCACTGTTTCCATCAATGACAACAACCATCAACACACATTCGTTGCTTGTTCAATATTTGCCAACATCCAGTGCCCCTATGTTAAGAGGACCAAATTTGTCTCTTCCCTTTCATATCTGCATTGATGCCTCATATACCACTTTGGGAGCCATTCGAAGACAAAGAGAAAACCAAATTCCCTATGCTATCTACTTTATTAGCAAAAATATATCCCCTACTAAAGTGAATTACACTGTCACTGAAAATGAGTTCTTATCAGTGGCTCATGCCATTAATAAATTCAGACACTGCATAACAAGGTATGAGGTTTTTGTACACACAGACCATTCAACTATTAGGTTTTTAATGAATAATCCTGTGACAAATGCTAGAGTTACTAGATGGCTGCTACTATTGCAAGAATTCAATATCACTATCATTGACATACCTGGAAAAGATAACCTTGTTGCTAATTTCCTATCTAGACTCATTCATATAGGTGATAATGTCCTAGTGGATGACAATTTTCCAGATGAAAGTCTGCTTGCTATTTCTACTTACATTCTTTGGTATGCATATGTGGCAAATTATCTTGTAACATGGAAATTACCTCGAAATTTTTCCCTCCAAGAAAAATAGAGGATTGTTCAGCTGAGCGAAAATTATATGTGGCATGATGATTGTCTATACCATACATGACCTGATTTGGTGATTAGAAGATGTGTATGAGAGGATGAGATGTATGATATCTTCAAATCCCACCATGATGGCCCATGTGGAGGCCATTTTCCTAATAAGAGGACCACATACAAAATACTTCATACAGACTACTATTGGCCAACCATTTTTAGGGATGCAAAGAAATATGTGTCCAGTTGTGATGATTGTCAAAGGATGGGAAAACCAACTGCAAGTGATGAAATGGATCTCCAAACTTAGGTAGTAATTGAACCATTTGAGAGATGGGATTTGGACTTTGTAGGCCCTATCAACCCCATGCCTAGAAGAAGAAGATATATACTGGTTTGTATAGATTATGTGACAAAATGGGTAGAGGCTAAAGCTTTGTACTTTGCAAATGAACAATTCGATGTTTATTTTCTATTAGAAGACATCTTTACTCGTTTTGGTGTGCCTTGAGAAATAGTGACAGACCAAGGAACCCAATTTACCTCCAATCTGGTCAGATATATTACTGAACAATATCAAATTAAACATAGGAAATCCTCACCTTATCACCCCCAAGCAAACAAACAAGTAGAATCAACCAACATACTGATAGAGGCTACACTTACCAAGACAGTTCAATTACACCATAAAGATTGGGTGGATTGGTTGCCTGAATCCTTATGGGCCTACATAACAACTTGGAGAAACACTACATGCCATAAATATTATGAGTTAGTGTATGGGAAGGAGATGTTGCTTCCCATAGAATTTCAAGTAAATTTTTTTAGGACTGCTATGAAATTTGGAATGGATTTGGATGAAGCCCCACAACAGAGGATACTACAACTAAATGAACTTGATGAAATCATACAATATGCTCTGTAGAGGACTACACTTATTCAAGAACAAAGGACCAAATGACATGACAAGTATATCAAGAAGAAATATTTTCATTCTGGTGATTGGGCCCTTCTATATGAAAGTAAGTTCAAGAGTTTTAGAGGTAATTTGTCCACTTGATGGTTGGGACCTTATGAAGTAGACACAATTTATGAAAATGGTTTAGTAAACATTAATACTATTGATGAATATTAGTCCTCCTTTGTTGTGAATGGGCATTGATTGAAAGTCTATCATAAGCTTCTGTCTAAAGAGAATTTTACCAAACAAGTTCTTCAGGATTATGAAATGCAATTGGTAAGCAAGAGGGGTTCTCCTCCTACTGAAACACCACTGTAAGTTTTTGTTATGTGATTTGATTTAATTTTGTACATACATGTATATATAGGTGTGTGTTAGGTAGTAATTCTTTTGCGGTGTTACTAATAGAGGCATAAGATGATTATGTTCTCATGTATATAAGCAATAAAGAGGACATTTTCCAGAGGTGAGTTTATTCCTTTACCCAACCCTGATAGTTATTCATGGGAAAGGAGCCAAAAGGAGTTTTCTTTAAGTTTTTTAGACTCCTAAAAATTGAAAACACCGGCAAGCACTAACTAACCCGGGCTTGAGAAAAATCCACAGGATAGTATAAGGAGTTTTCTTTAAGTTTTTCAGACTCCTAAAAATTGAAAACACCAGCGAACACTAAATGACCTGGGCTTGAGAAAAATCCATAGGACAATATAAGGAGTTTTATTTAAGTTTTTCAGACTCCTAAAAATTGAAAACACTGGTGAGCACCAACTGATTTGGGCTCGAGAAAAATCCACAGGGAAGTAGTAGTTAGGATCTTGTTTTCAATAAAATGGGAGTGGCAATGAAAACAATGGTTTGTTTGGTTCCAAAAAGAGGAGGTTCTGTACCTCTAAAGGAGGATGTCTAGCTGTAGTTTCCTTCTTGTTACAGATATTGGATCCTAGTCATTGAATTATTTTGCCTCATTTTTTTACTCCCGCTGCAATTGCAGAGTTTCTGTACCAATGTGCTATTTGTTGTTTTACCTATATGGTCTTGCAACAAAATAAATTCACATGTTCTCCTCCATAAGAAGCAACATAGGCTAGTAATCACTACAAAATGCAACCTACAAAGTTCCAGTCTACATAATATGACACCAGGTACCTTATCCAATTTTCATTGGGTACCAGAATAAAATTATGTGGTAATCCGGTACTGGATAAAATCTTTGTGTTGTTCTGGTACTAGATAACATCTTTGTGTTGTTCCGGTACTGCAAATATTCTCCTTTGTGTTCATCTGATAATGAAAAAGTCTTTATGCTATTCAAATACTGCAACAATATTCACCTCTATGTTCATCCGGTACTGGAAAAAACTCTCTGCATCGGTCTGGTACTGAAACAAATATTCTATATTGGTCCGATACTAAAACAATAGTGTTGTGGTGATCTGGTATTGAATTTGTGCTCTTATATTGAAAAAGAGGATTTTGGTAACATTGTTCTTGATATAGATTCAATGGTTCGAATGCATTCCAAGGTAATATAGAGGTATGGACTCAATGTTTATTCCTTTTTATTAAAAATATCATGAGATTTGAATTTTACATATGGTTACCCTCATATTCCCTTGTTATTTTGGAATCACTATACCTCCATATCATTATTTTCTCAAGTTCTTCATGATTCCCCTAGTTTCAAAATCAATGCTAATGTACATGATTCTCTTCATATGGTGATCGTCCAGTTTGACATATCTTGTCAAAAATTCCCATCTGTATGATGACAAAACTATGATTACACCACTTCCTATGAACTCATGTTGTTTAAACTTACAACGTCAAAATCTACTTAATGATGAGTTTTGGCCACATCACCCATATTCATCATAATCATTGCAGAAATTGGTAAGAAAGGGATGTGACGCTACTTGTGGGTATTATTGTCACCTTATCCGTGAACACGATCTTGAGGCATGATTTATGAATTTTTCCTTACCTCGCTATCATTTCAAAGAATTGACTGTTGTCCTCTCGATTTCATTATATACACTCTTCTGGATGGCTTCGCCATACATATGAGCGTTAATTAACCATTTTTTCTATTATACACCACTTGATCCGCTCCTACTATCCTGTTACTCTGCCTCCATCACCCTGTTCTCGTAAGTGTTACGTCCAATACCAAACCTTCGCCTAAGTTCCGTTGCCCATATTTGTTTTAAAACCCATTTTTTAATCCAACATGGGGGTTGACAGACATGAACCAATGTTTCATATGTATAGAGAGATGGAGGAGTATCAAGATTGTAAAGAAAAATTTGAAAAGGTTGGCTGGATTCCCTTCTTGGAAAAATTTATAGGACATCATGATGGGATATCTAGTGCCTTCATCCTAAGTTATGATGGGGAGAGTATTCAATCGAGGGACCTGAGATTAACAATTATTGAAGCTACCATAGCCGAGGCGTCTGGGTTACCTTCCACTGGAGAGAATTATTTCAAAGGAATCATCGTGGATAGAGGCATCTATCAAAAATTCTTGAAACCTGAGAACATCGACCAATATTGGGTGAAAGGTATCTCTAGAGGCTGGATCAAAGAGGAATATTGCACAATGCTTGTCTGCTTGAAGAAATTTTTAACTTGTGAAGGGAGGTATGCAATAACCTTTCTTTATCATTTAAGGCTTTTATTGCATTTTGAGGGAGGCCCATATATAGAATTTCCTCATTTCCTATGGATGAGTGTGAACAAGATGGTGAGGGGTGTTAAGTATTCATCCAAGAAACCCAAAACTAGTCTTTATCATCATGGGATGATGAAACTCTTAGTTGTCCATGAATTGAGAAAATGAGACATTAGTTGGAAGAAATTCCTAACAGAAAACTTTGCTCACGAGACTTCTAAGTCTGTAGAAGAGAGTGTAATAGGGGAACATAGTAAGGGATCAGATAGGAAGAAGGGAGGTAATAGAAAGAAATGATAGAAATTTAGTAAAACAATGGATCCTGTTTGCCCTAGCTCACCACAATCTGTAAGTAAATTGAATAAAGAAAAGACAACAATTTTATAAGAACAACCTACACCTGTGGTGGCACAATCATCCAATATCAAGAACATTCAACTAGACTTGCTCACAAAAAGTAAAACTCAAATCAGTATGAAAAGGAGGAAGAAACAAAGGTCTGTGAATGATGTTGGGAAATTGCAGATACTATCCCCAAGGTAATTATTGAAGCATCTCATGAGTAGGCTGAAGAAATTATAGAAAGAATTCTAGAAGGAGTTCTTGAAATACCTCAGGAACAATTTTGTGAAATTGCAGAGAATACTCCAGAATTGATTGTTAAAATTCCTAAAGAAAAAGATGGAGAAGCAGAAAATACTTCCAAATTAAGAGTCAAACGCAATAAGAAATGCAGAGACAATGAAGGTAGTACTATAGCATAATCCTTTAGAAAAAATACCAGGAGTACACCAGAGGAACAAGTTCCAACCCCTACATCCAATCCCTCTTATATAAAGACAAGGAGTGCAAAAAGAAAACAAGTGTCAGTCTCCCCACCTAAGCCCTCTAGAGGAAAAGTGAAGAAGGCACAGGACAAGCAAAGTCCAATACCTAGTTCTGAGCTTAAAAAAAAGAGGAGGAGATTGTTTAAAGATGAAATTCTTGTTCCTGTGAGCACACCCAAGGAAATTCCAGGTCCAGGATGAAGAACCACTCGGAGTATGGTTAAGCAGGGGCTAATTTTTCATGTCCCTTCGTTTGCAGAAGATCCATTGGACATTCCAACTTCACTAGAGTAAGATGAAATGCATGTAGTGACTATTTGTGAAGCAGAGGATGTAGTGATAGAAACACTCAAGGAATTAAGGAGAGAAGTTGAATCCAAGGAAGAAATAGCAGAGAAAGCAGCTAAAAAACCAACAAGCTCTTTGATCAAACATCAGTTGGAAGTAAAAGTTAAAAAGATTACAAAAAATAATGTAGGGTTGAATCAAGAAATAGAAGAGTATAAAGTGTTGGATAGGCATATCAAGAAAGAGAATGCACAACTAAAAGAGAATAACTATAGACTACAGGAAGATCATGATGATGTCTCTGGAAAGATAAACAAATTTTTGTGCCTAGTATAATATACACGAGTCATTAAGAAGGAGCTCAAGGATGAGGCTTCAGGGATGTGTATCTTAAAACCAAGCAACTAATGTTCAACAAAGGTAGAATATCAACACCAGTTTTGAAATTTTGAAGATTGATTCAACAGTTTTGAATGAGGACATTCAATGAATTAGGCATGGGGGAAGTGTTGAGCCTCATTTTTGTCACCTGCAATCGCCTTATCTTTCCTACATCCTAATCAATTTTTCCTAATCCCGATGCACTTTTTGCATAGTTTCCTCATCAGACATGCACTTTAAGAAATTCTTGTGTACCCATGAGGTAACTGATGTTTAATCATAATTTATAGTGATTTATTAATAATTAGAACTGGATATTTGATGTTCAAAGAACTTTCTAATTACTTTTGATGGTTCAAGAAGACTTCATGCTAATAGTTCTTGTTGCTGAGATCATACAGTACTCATTGCTGGGGTCGTCTGGTACTCGTTACCGAGGTCATCCGGTACTTGTTACTGAGGTCATATGGTATCCATTTATTATGCTCAATCGGTACCAACTTGTATGAATGTGTGCATCCGATACCGATTGTTACACTCATCCGGTATTGACATGTATGCTTGTGTGCGTCCAATACCCATTTTTTACGCCCGTTCGGTACCAATATTATGCAGCTATGTGCGTCCGATACCTGTTCCTAATTCCCAGGCTTGGCTGTTGGAACTAGATTGTTCTCGATGAGTTCAATCCATTTTGTTGGTTCAAACATTCTCTGTTCATTGGAGGGAACAATACATTTCATCACTCATGCACTTTGTGTCATGAGGATGAAATCGTTTCCTTAAGAATCGCTATATCATCCAATTGTAAATATCATACAAACATTTGATGTTATCTTTAGACTTGGGTTGTAATGAATGCTTCTCTTTCAAAAGAGAGATCCTCATAGATGAGAGAGAGAGAGAGAGAGAGATAAAGAAAAGCACAGTTATGCTGTAAGTTTTGTTCTAGAACGACTGTGAATTACATCTCAATTTTTATAAAGCAATGATATAACTTTTGTTTATAGATTATATTTTTGTGTTTACAACTTCCCTACTGTAAGTTCTCTTAAGATCTAACTTGTTGGTATGACAAGGGCCCACCGAACCAACTAAGGTAAGTCTCTTTGTAATTAATTGTGAATATGATTATGATTTCTTGTGTGTGTGTGAACATAGTACTTTCATATTTCAATTACAACACTTAATTCCTTTTTCAATGATGCATTTGGTAGCATGTATTCTGGATGTATGGTAATTTTGAGTAAGAAAGAGTTGTGTATATGATATTTCTGAGTAATGGTTTGATATCTTTGTGTGAGTAGGTGAGGACAATTATTCACTTTAAGTGCTTTAACGTTTTGTGTAGACAAATGCTATAGTGTTGTTTTTATTATGTATATCTAAGAACAGTTTGGATCTCTATATTTCACTATACATGAACTTGTAATGGAGCATTTTACCATACTCAACTTTGTTTCCTAGAATTAAGTAGGTTTCACTTTTCATATATAGGTACAATTAAGAACTCCATCTCTCACATACATGCACTTATAATGGAGTGTTTATACCCTTCTTGGTAGTTCTTTTAACTCAGTTAGGTTTCCATAATGTTAATGAGTGATTGTGTGGTTGTTCCATTAGATAGAATCATATCCCATCTCTATCTTTCATGATCCAACAATGAGAAAATATATCCCTTGAACAAGAATTCCAAGTTATACATTTGTTGATCAATTTTTCTTTCTGGATTTTGAATTGTATGTGTGGAGTGTTATTTGAAAGGTGTGAAACAAAGTGTTTAGTTTCATAAGTAGTTTCTTACATAGAATATACTCAACAGAGATAGACAATTATCGGTTATCGGTACATACAGTACATCAAATCTATTGATTACGAAACCAGATTGACATATTAAATGATTGCAATTTATTGAACATATAATTGCACCAACAATCTTCTTGTCGAGCTTGCTCTTTTTTTCCTTGGGAACATGCGAAAATGAATCATAGCCAAATACTTTGAGATGTAAAACTGAATGATTCTTACCCAACCATACCTCATGTGGAGTTGTTTTGACTAGTGTCAATGAAGGAGATATATTCACCAGATATTTTGCAGCGTTGAATGCCTCCGCCCATCATTCTTATGTGAGCCCAACACCATTGAGCATACTCCTTTCCTTTTCCATCAACGTTTTATTCATTCTCTCGAAAACTCCATTTTTCTATGGGGTATATGATGTGGTATTTTGGCATGCTATACCACAATGCTTGCATAATTGATCAAATTATTTTCCACAGAATTCACCACCGTTGTCAGTTCTCAACACCTTAATATTCTTATTTGTCTGGTTTTCTACAAGAGATTTAAACTCTTTGAATTTCTCAAAAAACCTATGATTTCTTCCTCAGGAAATATATCGATGTCTTCTTGGAAAAATCATCTATGAAGGAGACATAATATAGGGATCCACCAAGTGAAGGCATTGAAACAGGACCAAACACATCACTATGAACCAACTCTAGAATTCCATTTCCCCTTGTCGCTCCAGATGGGAACCTCACCTAACTTTGTTTTCCATATATAAAATGTTAACAAAATTAAACTTCCAAATTGCATTTAGGAAATTCTTTGACCATACCTTTGTTATGCATAGCTCGAAGTCCTTTTTCTCCAATGTGTCCCATCCTCTCGTTTCATAGCATGGTCGGGTTGACTTTATGATGACTTTTCGAGTCGGTTTGAATCGACTCAACTTGAGTCGAGTCGAGTCAATTCAAAGTCAATTCGACTTAGGAGCAATGATGCTATTGCATCCAGTCGATTCGAATTTAGGAAAAATGATGTTGTTGCATCCAATTGAGTCGACACTCCCTAACAACTTGTATAGGGTTCCAATCTGAACTCATTTCATTAAGTCCATCACACCTCTGATGATCTTGCATGAATCCTTATGAAATAGAGAATTCACACCAACAATACTCATCTTGCTAATAGATATCATGTTTCTTTCCAAACCCAGAACATGTAGCACACCTGGAAGGGTTCTACTTCTCCCATCCCACAATATCAGTCAAACTCTTCCTCGTTCGACAATTCTAGTTGTCGAGTTTCCCCCCAAGAACACTTATCCTCCATATTGTTCATATTCATAGAAACATTCTATATGTGGTGTTATATGATAAGATTCTCATGATTCTATCAACCAAACATCTTGATTCGACTGTTTACTGGTCAATGCCAGGTACACATCGCCTCCCTTATCTGGAGTCGTCTTTCTCTCAATTGACCGATTCTCGTTGGATCCTGTACTGACTTCCATGTCCTTTGAATTGAAATCCATTTTGTAATTCCCATATTTAACGCATTTCCAACGTCTTCTTGTAGATTGAACTAGGGATTTAGATCTACCCTTTGACTTAGACTTTGTACCAAAGAATTTTCATTTATTCTTGTCAACCAGTCGACCTCTCACTAGTAAAACATCTTTGTTTGATCCTGTTGGTTGTGGAGCCTGATTATCTTCTTGAATTCATAGGTCTTTCGTTTTCAGCTGTGTTTATACCCCATGAAGACTTTACACCCCAGAAGTATGTACACTCTTCCACACGCGGGAGTGTAGAGGGGGGTTACCCCCTCTGCGAGGTTCGGGACCGTTCATTATAAGGTCATAGATCTAACAATCGAAATTATGTTAGGGTTTTGTGACCTAGAAGGAAACCCTATGTTATGGGGTAAATGTATTGTGGCTATGCATTATTACGAATATTGTATTATGAGATAAGAGATTGTGAGAGAAAGAAGAGGAAGTTACAATGGGTTTGCTGTAGGTTGTATCCCTTCATATACTGGATAATAATAAAGGAAGGACCTGGAAATTTATTTGGTGGACGTAGCCCACACTGGGTGAACCACGTAAATCTGTGTTTCTATTGTATTGTGTATCTTCTGTGTTTTGTTTCCACATTTGTTTTATTTTATTTCTCCACGGTCCTATTTTTCTAACAACTGGTATCAGAGCGAAAGGTAACTCGCAAGAAAAGAGGGTTCCTGGTTCGAGTGGGAGAAATGGAAGAAGATGGAAAGTTTAGGGTCGAGAAATTTAATGACCAAAACTACCAGTTATAGAAGATGCATATGGAATATTATTTATATCAGAAGGATCTATTCCTACCATTTGGCGGAGTAGCAAAGAAGCCGACGGCCATGAAGGATGAAGAATGGGAGATTCTTGACAGAAAGGCTCTAGGAACAATACGGCTGAGCCTGGAAGCATCGATGGCTTTCAATATTTCGAAAGAAAAGACAACGAAGGCTTTGATGGATACATTGGCTAAATTGTATGAAAAACCCTTGGCATTGAATAAGGTATTTCTAATGAAGAGATTATTTGATATGAAGATGTTAGAAGGTGGGTCTGTTGCAGATCATTTAAATTATTTTAATATGGTTTCTAATCAACTAATTTATGTAAAAGTGGACTTTTATGATGAGGTCAAGGCTCTTCTAATCTTGTGCTCATTGCTAAAAGGATGGAATGGCTTGGTCATGGCTGTAAGTAACTTTGTCTCTGGTTCAAATACTTTAAAATTTGATGATGTTTTTGGTGTTATCCTTAGTGAGGAAATGCGACGGGAAAGAATAGGTGAGACATCAGGTAATGCATTGAACATGGAGAACAGGGGAAGAAAAAAGGATAGAGGAAATGGCCCAGGGAACCGTGGGAATTCTAGGAAGGGCAGATCCAAATATAGACTTGGAAATATAGAGTGCTGGAATTGTGGGAAGAAAGGACATATAAAGAAATACCACAGAGCTCCAAAGAAACAAAGAGATGGACAAGATGAGAGAAATCAGGAAGCAAATGTAATAGGTGATGTGTTACAAGATGCCTTGATTATTTTTATAGATAATATTTATGAGTCTTGGGTAGTAGATTCAGGGGCTTCATTTCATGCCACACCCCATAGGAAACATTTTCTAGATTATGTTCAAGGTTATTTTGGATAGGTTCATTTGGGTGATGATGCACCATGCAAAATTGTTGGAATGGGAAAGGTAAAAATAAAGCAATGCAATGGAAACCAATGGTTGTTGAAAGAGGTAAGACATGTTCCAGATTTAAGGAAAAATCTAATTTCAATAGGAAAGTTGACAAGTGAAGGTTGTATATCCATATTTACAGATAAGACGTGGAAGGTCATCAAAGGATCATTGGTGATATCAAAAGGAGAGAAGGTAGGTACATTATATTTATGTACTGGTAATACTGACTCTTCTATCTCTTTAGCTTCTACAGAAGTGGATATAGCCATGTGGCATCATAGGCTGGGACACATGAGTGAGAAGGGAATGCAGATACTTCACAAAAGAAATTTGTTTCCAGATCTTAAACAAATTGATTTGGACTTCTGTGAGCATTGTGTTTATGGAAAAAAGAAGAGAGTCAGATTTCTCAGAGTCGGAAAAGGAAAGAATAATGAAAGGTTAGAGATTGTGCATATAGATGTATGGGGACCGACTCATGTATCATCTCTTGGTGGCTCTCATTATTATGTTACTTTTATTGATGATGTAACTAAAAAAACTTGGGTTTATTGCATTCGACAAAAATATGATGTTTTTGATACTTTTAAGAAATGGAAATCTTTGGTTGAGAATGAGACAGGAAAAAAGTTTGAAGTGTCTCAGATCAGATAATGGAGGTGAATATTGCAGCAAGGAGTTTGATGATTACTATTCATACCATATGATTCGTAGAGAGAAGAAAGTTCCAAGAACACCACAAGAAAATGGTGTGTCAGAAAGGATGAACAAGACAATCATGGAGCGTGCAAGGAGTATGAGATTGCATGCTGGTTTTCCCTTACAGTTCTGGGAAGATGCTATAGATACTGCTATTTACTTAATAAACATAGGACCTTCAAGCTCTTTGGATGGTATAATTACAGAGGAGGAATCGATAGGAAAAAAGGTAAACTATTCTTTTTTGAAAACTTTCGGTTGTGAAGCATTTGTCCATATTGATAAAGAAAATAGAAAAAAGCTTGAGGAAAAATCCAAGAAGTGTACCTTTATTGGATACGGTGTTGATGATTTTGGTTATCTCTTATGGGATTATGAAAATAATAAAATCATTAGGATTAGAGATGTCATATTCAATGAGAAGGTCATGTACAAATATCAGTTGCAGGGAAAGAAACAGGAAAAAGAAAAAAAAAGAATAGAATACACAGTGCTTGATGAGATCACTGAAAAAAAAATTCCAAAGGAACCAGAAAATCAAAATGTACAACAACAGGAGCAACAAGTACCTCAAACATTTGCAAGTGTTGTTATAAAATCTACCAGGTTAAGTAGATCCCCTGAATGATACTCTCCTTAATTGTATTATTTATTGTTGACTGATTCTGGTGAACCAGACTGTTATGAAGAGGCATGGCGCAGACCCCGGACCCTCAGGCTGAGATTCACGTAGGATCGATCTCCACAACTGTGCTAAGCTATAATAGCTCAGTGAGTTATCGCTAGAACCCAAATGATCCACAGGTCCTTCGGAAACCCCACCTATGCAAACAAGCACAAGGTGTGAGATTCACCTCCTCCAAGTGACCACGTCGCTATGACCTTGAGCCAAGCCAAATAGGCACCTTTCACATTTTCGTGACTTCGGGGTTTTCAACACAAAGTGCCCCGGCTCCTTGTCCTCAGAATTTATGAAATACCATACCTTGAAAGGGTCTAATAGCTCCTTGGATCCTCCCTTAAACCTTGTCCATGTGACCTGGTCCTATGACCTGGTGCTATTCCTCTGAATTCTTTCGGGGTTTCGCAATATCACGAGTCGGGACTCCCTGTCTCACGATTCCTTCACTCTTGAACTCCCGGTTGCCAAAATGTCAAAAAGGGATTAATGGCTCTAGCTCCTCCCTTAACCTCCGTCCACATGACCACCACTCTGTGACCATGCACTTAACGTCAAAGTGCTACCGACTTTCATGATTCGGGGAATTGCGATGCAAGCATTCCACCTTTCCCTTTTGAATCCCCAGTCCACAAAATGCCGAAATCTCTCTGCTAAGAGATCAACGACCCAGGTCCTTCTGGAACCGATGACCACAATCTAACTGGATCGATGGCTCAAAATATTTTGTGCCTTTTCCTGAAACCTTGACCGCTTGCCACGTGTCCTCTTGTGGACGGTCACGATGCTTTCAGGATTTTGGTCGAGTCCTCTCCTTTGCTTCTACGAGGGTTAAACCTCGTTCTCCTCTTTCCGGATCCAATGGCTATCAATCCTTTACGCGAGATCTGGCGGTCATGATCTGATCTTCTGTGCACCTCCTAGGGACTAAATCCCATGCATGTAACCTTGATACAACGACTCTCGGGCCACTGCGCTCCAGATCCAACTGCTGGCGCGATTTCGCGATTTCGATGATTGCAAGTATGGGGTGCAGCCTCCTCTACTCCTCCAACCCCCAATTCCTGAATGTGTGGATATCCAAGGATTTAAACTCCCTACTCCTTCGCTTGATCCAACAGTTGTCGGGTATTGGCGTTAGATCTGACGGTTCAGATCTATCATTCTTGTGCTCTCTTCTCCCGTGTGCTTGGACATAGGTTCAATGGTCCAGATATTTCCTCCCAGTGCCGATCCAACGACAGTTGTGCTCCTCCTCCTGAGCTTGCGCCTCTTCCCTTCCCTTGGAAGAAATTTGATGCTCGATGGTCTTGGCCTTCGATGTTTCCCTTGTGAGCCCGGTTCCTTTGGGTCTCGTCTGTGTTTTAGTTGATCTTCAAGTCAAGGAAAAAAAATGAAAGTTGATCAATAGTCACAATTATTCCATCGTGAGGGAAATATATCACACAAAAAAGAGTGGACACAATAGCTTTCATGGCATAGAAATAATCTCTCCCAAGGAGTAAATCGAAATCCAAGGGATCTCGGACAACCATAACATCAATAAATACAGTTTTCCCTCCCAAAGTTATGGGAAACTGAGGAAAGGTCCCTACATTTTGACTAGTTCTTCTGTTAAAAGATAAAAAAATTTGTGTAACTAACACAAGCTGAGCACAACCCAAAGCTTGCGAAGTAATAGAGAACACAATACTAACAGACACACCTTAGTCTACCAGCGTCTGTGGAATGTACTGACCACAAACTTGTACTGTAATATTGAAAGGAATGTAAGAGGGAAGAGGAGGTCCAGTTAGTGCACCCCAATAAAAAAGGATGGCCTCATTACTTAGAGGGGGCTCCATGGGAGAAGGAGGAATACCCCTTAGCATGGTAGATTCTGTATCAACGAGAAAAATGTGGACAATGTCAGGTTCATTCTCTAGCAGGAGAGTAGGATCGACCGATGAAGGGATCAGATCGATCGATGACTGGATCAGATCGACCACTTAGGTTTCATTCTCCAAGGGGAGAACGGGGTCGACAGATCGAAATGGATCGACCGCTTGGGTTTCACCCTCTAACGGGAGAGTGGGATTGACCAAGGATGGAATCAGATCGACCACTTTGTCAACTGGTTCAACTAAGGACGTGACCATATTGACTACCTGATCAACTGGACTGACTGTCGAAGGGACCAGATTGACCATTCCATAAACTAAAGGTGGGTTAAGAGCATTTGAAAGTTGAGGCTGGGAAAAAATCATGTCTTCCAGTAATTTCGAGGCTTCGTCCATACGAGGGAAAAGGTGAGTTTGATGACTCCCTCCGTATACCCTACATGGGAACTTGACTCTACTTTTCTTCTTCCCAACGATATCTTGACTAGTTGACGGGAGGTCATCATGATTGTAAAGCCCTTTACTAAGGCTTCAAAGTTAAATGGTAAATTTGTAATCTAAATTACTTTTCCTTTCTTGAACACGACATCAAATTTCTATTTCTGTTTGCATTACAACAAATCTAACTAATTTATGTTGAAGTTCTAGCAAATTAACCAGCTAAATATTAAATTCTCATTTTATACAGTCCAAAATAGTCACAAAACAGATTACTCAACATATTACACAATTTCAATACATAGGTACATATCGTAACTTTCATTCAGACAAAATTAGTACCATATCTTTCATTCAGACAAAATTAATACTGGTAAAATACCTCTTGAAGAAGAAGTTTGTCATTTTCTTTCCTGTTGTTGCTAACTTCCTGAAGACTGCTTAAAACTGTCTGAAAACTGAATCTTTTCCTCCCATCTAGCTAGGAACATAGCCTCTTTGGTTCCCTAGCTCCAGGAACCCTTGCAGTTTCCTGCTCCCCCGAGCCCAAAATCCCTAGCAACCCCGGTGCCCCCTATGACAGACCTCCAACAAACTCCTCAGAAAAACCACAACAAGATCCTCCACAAAACCCCAAATATATCCTCCAAACAGAGCTCGTAATACCATCCTCCCCAAAATAATGTTTCCCCCTTGCCTTATCCTCCCCTCCCATCATTCACCGCCTTCTTCCTTCATTTAATTCTCAACTACCCCCCCTCAATTAGGTGTCAACCACATTATCCCCTTTTCATTAATGGGTTGATCTTCTGATACAAAATAATAATTAATAATTTATTAAGATGGATTTTATTAAAAAGATATTAAATCATGAAATTAATTAATTAAACCAATATACATTCAACAAATATTTAACCAGGACAATTGGTTAATTAATTAATTCAACTAATATACATTAAACAATTATTTAAATCATGACAATTGATTAATTACTTAGGGTTGTTACATACACCCACCCTTCAGGAAACTTCGTCCTGAAGTTAAAGTATTTTATGATATAAGGGAAAAGACACATGGTTCACACATTCATATCCAATAACCAACATTATCAGTAAGTAAGCCAAGAAAATTCATACATACTAGTGTACATGTGCAAGAAATGCATGCGTAGCTAGTAGATACAAGTCTCATGCATGTACTAATAACAATAACTATCACCTCTATAGTAATTTCTGTATGCATCCAATCCAATCAACAAGACTATTCAATTTATAAAAGATAATAAACCAATCAATTGTTTGGGAAATCCCTTAATTACAATAATCTAGCTCAACAATGTTTATTTAGACAATTGTAGTTTAGTTAAGTAATTATGAATATACATATATACACATTTTCTTTTCAGAAGGAAAAAAATAAATAAATTCCACCATAAGGCAAATCTCCATACACTCTCAACTATTTCTACTCATCCTTCCTCCCTAACTTACTTCCATCTTCCATTCCTATCCTTCCTCTGCTGGACTATCTTGGAGCGTCAACTATATTGACCTAAATCCAAATAGAACCCGTAAGCGGAAGTGTCACTATCTTGACCAAGCTTCCCCAGCAGGCAACTGATAGTCATCATCACACGTCTAGGGGAGTGTGAGCTAACAACATCCTCCCATGACTCCAGGTTTTGGAGGATTACGGTGGGAAATGCCTCCACCCCTCCTAATAGGACTAGGGTCCACACCCTACAATGGAATATACAGTGGCACCGTGTTGCTAGGGATTTTGTCATTGTTTATTCAGTTTTTAGGCAGTCTCATCACCTGAAATCCTGCACTGGTCCACATATCATAGCTATGCATTCAAACCAATATAATTTCACATACCAAGATTCATGCCATATTGTTTCTCGGTCGGTGGTCATGACATCCACCTTCATTACCATTATCCCTTGGCTATTTCATAGCCCATTAACCTGCAAATTAATCTATAACACAAACTCATACATATCTATGCATTATCATAATGTAAATGCATTCGACCATAATCTCAATTTGGTATCCATGTACCAACAACTTTAATGTCTAAATTTTCAAGTTAGAAATAGATCTCATAATATCCCCATAATTCAATTAACGTTACCTGTTCATAAGATTTTCATTTACATAATAGATTGCATCATATCCATCATCATTCACATAATGTTAAACATTCATATATTTCACATTCACATAAAAGATTGCATCATATCCATCATCATTTAAGTGACATTTAAACATTTGTAGAATTTTCATTCACATAGTAGGTTGCATCATATCCATCATCATTCAAATAACATTTAAACATTTATAAAGGTTCATACGTCTTAAAATTTCAAGTGTATCATTAATAGTTTCACGGAGAATAGAAAATAAAGGTAATTAGGCCTCAGGTAATCCTAGTTGTCTAAGTCAAAAGGTGGTGTTACATACACCCAACCTTCGAGAAATATATTATTGAGGTGGTCAAAAAAAGTGAGGGATAATCTCGTCGTAATGTCTCAACATCCTCCCAAGTAGCAGATCCTGGACTATACTTGTCCCACTGGACCTTAACTTGGTCTACGAGACGGTTCTTGAGCTGTCGGACTTTATGGTCCAATATGCGTAACGGTTCTACCGTGAGGGTTCCCGCGTTCGATACCTGCAATTCCTTCCAATTTAGTTTATGTGATTCATCAACAACATAATGACATAGAACAGACACATGGAAAACATTATGAGTTTTATGCAAGTGGGGTGGCAGTACGAGACGATAGGCAATAGGTCCAATTTTCTCTTGGATTTTGAACGGTCCTATAAGTTGAGGTGACAACTTTGTTCCCTTCCTGGACCAAATGGTACTCTTATTGGGTTTGATACAAATGAAAACCTGATCTCCCACTTTATAAATTCGGTTAGTCCTTTGTGCATCCACATAATTTTTTTGTCTATCCTGTGCTTCCTTTAGTCTCTGCCTAATCTAAATCACCTGTTCCTCCATCTCTTGAATCAATTCTAGCCCAATTGTCACTCGGTCTTCTAATATTTCCCAACTCAATGATGTTATGCATGGCCTTCCATATAGAGATTCGTAGGGTGGCATTCCGATGGAGCTATGAAAATTGTTATTGTAGGCGAACTCCACTAAAGGTAGGTACTTTTCCCAATGGGTCTGATTATCCATACCATACATCCTAAGCATGTCTTCCATAACCTGATTTACTCTCTCAGTTTTCCCATCTGTTTCCGGATGATAAGCTGTGCTTAAGTTCAACTCATGAGTCCCCAACAATGATTGCAAACTTGTCAAAAACCTAGAAGTGAATATGGAGTCCCTATCTGAAATGATCTTCTTGGGTATCCCGTGCAAACAAATGACCTCACTTACAAACACGCGTGCCACTTCAGTGACATCGTAAGTGTCTCTAACCGAAATAAAATGAGAACTCTTGGTAACTTATCAACTATCACAAGGATGGCATTGTGTCTATGAGATGCGAGTGGCAACCCCACAACAAAATCCATAGAAATGACTTCACACTTGGTCATAGGAACATCATGTGGTTGTAGGAGACCTGCCAGGTGATGGTGGTCGGCTTTCACTTGTTGACACTCTAGGCACTTGGCGATGAAATGGACTACATCGCGCTTCATGCCTACCCAGAAGAAGATCTTCCTCATGTCTGCGAACATTTTCTTCACACCCGGATGTGCACAATAAAGTGCTCTATGGGCTTCCTTCAGTATGATGCTTCGAATATCCCCACCTTTGGGGATGTACATCCTTCCTCAATATCTTAATAGTCCATCTGCTTCTAGACTATATCCTTCATACTTTGGATCTAATTGCCTCCCACTCTGGAGGTTTGAAGTAACCTTTAAATACCAATTGTCTCCAAGGAGTTGCGTCAACACACGTTCCCTCAGATTGACTTTTAAGGGTACCAAGGAGAATACATGCGGTCTCCTACTCAAGGCATATGCGACCACATTTTCCTTTCCCTTGATGTATGAAATAAAAAAATTGCACTCACTCATAAACTCACTCCATCGCCTTTGCCTGACATTCTGATTCATTTGAGTGAAGAGATGTTTTAAACTTTGATGGTTTGTTTTGAGCTCAAAGTTTCGCCCCACTAGATAATGCCTCCAAAGTTTCAGAGCTAGCATTACGGCTGCCAATTCCAAATCATGAGTAGTGTAAAGCTCCTCATGTTGCTTTAACTTCCTTGACGCATATGCTATCACTCTTCCATCCTGCATTAGCATGACCCCCAACCCTTGCTTCGAGGCATCCATGCAAACTGTGAAGTCCTTTTCCATATCCGACACTCGTAGAATTGTCACACTAGTCAGTAACCTCTTAAGCTCGATGAATGCACTATCACATTCTTCTGTCCATTCATATATATCCCCCTTGTGTTGCAAAGTGGTGATGGGTTTTGCTATTTTAAAGAATCCTTCCACAAATCTCCGATAATAACCTACTAGCCCCATGAAGCTTCTTACCTCATGAGCATTTTTCGGCACTGGCCATTCCATAATGGCCTTTACCTTTTCTAGAGAGATTCCTTCGCCGGAAATGATATGACCTAAATAGTGGATTTATTTCTGGAAGAAGGAACACTTCAATAACTTCCCATACAATTTGTTCTCTCTAAGACAAGACAACACCACTCGCAAGTGTTCCTCATGCTCTCTTTCATTCTTGGAATAGATGAGGATATCATCTAAAAAGACTTGTACAAAGTGGTCTAAGTACTTATGGAATACACCATTCATGAGGCTTATGAATACTGTTGGTGCATTGGTTAATCTGAAAGGTACTACAATGAACTCGTAATTCCCAAACCGAGTTCGAAAGGCAGTTTTAGGAATATCGCCTTCCTTAATCCTTAATTGGTGATACCCTGATCGCAAATCAATTTTTGAGAATACCGTTTCTCCTTTCATCTGATCGAAGAGATCATCTATTCGTGGCATTGAGAACCTATTTTTCACTGTAGCATGGTTCAAGTCCCTGTAATATATACATATTCATAAGGAACCATCCTTCTTCTTCACAAAGATTACTGGTGCACCCCAAGGTGAAACACTGGGCCTTATTAGCCCTAAGTCGAGTATCTCTTTCAACTGCATCTACAACTCACAAAGTTCTGGTGCTGTCATCCTATACAGAGTCTTGGAAATTGGTTCTGCACCATGTTTTAGCTCAATAGTAAAATCAAGATCCCTCTCAGGAGGTAACCCTGACAACTTTTTCGGAAAAACATCCTTAAACTCTGACAATACTGGGTACTGATCCAAGGAGGGTCCTTTCCTTTCATTCACTGCTTCCACTACATATAGTCGACACCCTTGCCTCATGTACCGCTTAACCTTCATAGTTGAGATAAAGCATAGAGACACCTTTCTCCGTACACCGTGGATCTCTACTAGCCATCGTCAACACAAAGCACCCTTTTTGCGAAACAATCTACCATCGCTCGATGGACTTCTAACCAATCCATTCCAATGATTAGGTCATATGTCCTAAGAGTAGTGACATATACCTTCAACCTGGTAGTACACACTCCCAGGTCTACTAGACAATTATCAATGCTAGGTCCTACCGCTTGTTTTTCCCCCGAAGGCATCTTGAATTGTTTAAAGTTATCGTGCTCGTGGGCTGTCAACCCACTCTTTTCTAATGCAGATGGTGAAATGAAAATATCTGTAGCACCAGAATCAAATACAATTTTATTATTGAAATTATTTAGCGTACCTGACAACTCCACCACCGTGGATTGATGTTCTGCCTGGCGATTATTAACTACTGCATAAATTTGGTGGCTTCCACTTGCTCTTCCCATCGGGGCCTTTCCTTCTCTATGAACAAATCTTGCTTGCAACTCTGGGCAGTCACACTGGTAATGGGGTCCTCCAAATTCCCAACATGTAACACGAGATTGAACCTGCCCACTGCTCTATGACGGTCTCTAAAATGAGTTCCTTCTACTGGAACCCCTACCCCTACTAGCTACTCCTTGAGATGGTTGTGGAGATGCCTGCGTCGTTGGTGATGACCGGGATGCTACACTTGCTGCCATCGAAATACATGTGGCAACTGTCCTTGGCAAGACTCTATTACCATAAGGAGGTGGCCTAGAGCTCCCTCCCTCGTGTCATGGTTTAAATCCTTAATTTTTAGTTTAAAACTAATTAATGAGATTTCTAACATATTTCTCATTAACACTAATTACTCACTTAAATAATTAATCAATCTAATTTATTAGTCACTAATTAATTAATCACTTTAAGTAGTTTTATTTATTTTAACATTATTAGTCACTAATTAATTAATTAATCACTTCAATCTAATTAATTAATCATTAGGATAACATTAATGACTTAAATTAGTTTTTTTTATGTATATTTACATTTAAATTTAAAACATAAATTTAAACAAAACATTTAAAATTTAAACTATTAATTAAAACTTAAACCTATAAAAAAATTTAACGTCGGGTAGTGGGTCCTCACATGAAACCCACGTGCCCCTCTCCCCCTTTCTCATCCCCAAAACCCTACACACATTCTCCAAGGATCTCTATCCTCAAACCCTACACACACTCTACAACGCTTCTTACCTCCTCTGCCGCCTCTCCCTTTTATGCAACAACGACCAAGGTTTTCTTCTCCCTCACTCTGCAATGACTATGCTATGGATTCACACACAGAAGGCCTGGTGTTGTTTTCTTTTTTTTCAGACGACTGGGTTAGCTCGTAGGCTAGGCTTGGTCGTAGCTTGGCGTTTGCTCGGTTTCTGTCTAAAATCGTTTCTGGGTGTGTGAGTCCTTCATGTGATGGGTTGTTGTAAGTCAGTTATGTAAGTTGGTTAGGCATCTTTTTTTTTTTGGGTTTCCTTTTGTGGCAGTAATTTATGACATGAATCTTTGAATAGGGAAGCTAGAAATTAGTGGGCCAAAAAAAAAAAAAAGAAAAAAAAAAACTCATTTAATTGCGAGAACGCCTCCCATCAGTATTTGAAAATATTTCAAATCATCTTGTTGTTTGGGCATTTCTACGAGGGGCCAAACAGTCGAAATGTTTTGTGCCCATTTGATGAAATTTTCCTGGGCTTATGTGACAAGCTCCATCCAGTAGTTTGGAAGCAAATGACGAGGAGGAGCATACAAATGAAAGAAACTGACATCTCCCGAGTCTTGGTTTATGCTATGTCCCCTATTTCTCCTTATTCATTTTCATTAAACAAGAGTATTAATGATTCTTCTTATTCTGGAAATCCTTATAGTAATCCATACAACCTCAGTGCCCATTTCAATCCGTCCATGGCTATTATTATAGTTGTTCTACTCAGTGCTTTTTTTTTTCATGGGTTGTTTATTTATTTTTTATTTTTTAACTTCTCCATCTATGTCCGTCATTGTACCAGCGATGAAGACATAGGGGGAAACTATCGAAGAGGAGGTGGTGGGAACAGGAGGATGAACATGGATCCTTAAGGTCTCGACACGAGTCTGATTGAGAGCTTTCATATATTCCCTTATTTGCTGGTGAAAGGTTTGAAGCTTGGAAAGGGGTCAATGGACTGTGTAGTTTGTTTGAGTGAATTTCAGGAGGATGAAACACTAAGGTTACTGCCTAGATGCGGCCATGAATTTCATCCTGACTGCATTGATATGCGGCTCTTTTCACACACTACATTCCCTTTATGTCGATCTAGTCTTCTTCCCCAATTCAATGATGTAACCATGGAAGCCCAACCCCAGACCCAGCCTCAGCCTCAGAGGGGACTGTCAGAGGCAGTCGAGCAAGTAGTATTCGTTGTTGGGACCCAATATACAGTTGATCCCAATGGCAGAGGCTCGATTGAATTGAATCCACTTGGTGGGCTATCTATTACAAGTCTAGGACAAGCTAGAGCCAATCCATCTTCTACCAATTCCTCCATTTTGGGGATTGTGAAAAACTTGAGGCCTCTAGAGAGAAGAAGTCAGCGCGCTCCATGTATTTTTTTTTATGTGTTATTTCTATTAATAAGTATGTAGTTTCTATCACCATGATAACTTCTAGTTTTCCAATGCAGCTTACATTTATCTATCGGTCTCCTTCATCCAGATGCTAAAGGCACCGATGCCCGTGGTCGTGTATTCCATTGGAGTTTCCTTGAAGAAAGAGACCGTCAAGTGGAAAGCATCAGGCTTGGCGCTTGCGCTTGGGCTTGGTATGTTGTGTGTTTTTTCTTGTATTTCTATGCATAGGGCACTATAGCACCCATCGTGGGATATCTCAATGGTTGCTTGACACATGGTCTTTGGTTCCAGGTTATGGTAATTTCTCGAGTCTACAGTCTTTGTACTTGGACTAGATGCTTGAATAATCACAGATTTGGCCTATGTAAGGCCTGTACAATATTTTTTTGTAAGGCCTATCCAATGGATGCGTAGTGCACTATAGAACTCCCCCATCCTTAATGGCTCTGCGCACGGGCAACATGTGGGCGCATTGTTAATAGCACTCTCCCAATGCTCTGGCCGGGTCATTGGTTCAAAACCCACAATATTGCGATGTATTGTTGTTGTTTTTAGGTGTTTGGCTTCGACAACGTGTAGAATTGGACCTCAGTGCTTGGTGGTCTTAATTGGGAGAATGGCCTTTTGGCCAATAAATTTTTATTTTTTTATTTTATATTTTTTATCATGATTCTGGGCTTCCTCCTTAGTGCCTTGTTCTTGCGATCCTTGGTGTGGGTCCACTCAATAGCTTGGAATCTCAGTTCATGGTGTATGTTTGGCTCTCGGTTGTTTGATAAAGTAAAATTGGAGGTTGGTCTAAAGGACAACATTTTTATTTTATGTTATTACTTTTTATTTTATTGATTTTTTTGTTGTTGTTTATATATATATATATATATATATATATATATATATATATATATATATATATATATATATATNATTTGTTTATTTATATATGGTTATTTATATATCTGTTTAGAATTTTCTGGGCATAATTGACACACACACACACACATGCATATATTGTTTTTATTATTTGTTTGTTTACTTGAAACGAGTGTTAAAATTCATTTAACACTTTCAATATGTATAATACTATACCATTTTCATTTTTTTCAATGTGCACACTATTTATATATATATATATATATATATATATATATATATATATATATAAAATTGTGTGCTTGGCTTGCAGTTTAGGTGGAGTTGGAGCTTGGCCCGGATTTGTATACATTTATATACACACTCCCTTATATTTTCCATATACAAAGCACTGATGTGTGTCTAACTATTTCTGTTCATGTAACCCCTTTCATGGATTTCATTGTACAGGTCAACAAGTTTTAAAGTTTCATTGTACATGTCAACAAGTTTTAAAGTTTTAGAGGGTTTCAGGGCTGTTTATAGGACACATAACATAACTTTCAGTCAAGAGTAAAGAGGATGGGTGGGTAGGCAGGCCTTTGGGCCCAAATTTTAAACTAAAGCTCTGATACCATGTGTAAATCCCTTTACTAAGGCTTCAAAGTTAAATGGTAAATTTATCATCTAAATTACTTTTCCTTTCTTGAACACGACATCGAATTTCTATTTCTGTTTGCATTACAACAAATCTAACTAATTATGTTGAAGTTCTAGCAAATTAACCAGCTAAATATTAAATTCTCATTTTATACAGTCCAAAATAGTCACAAAACAAATTACTCAGCATATTACATAGTTTCAATACATAGGTACATATCATAACTTTCATTCATAAAAAAATAGTACCATATCTTTCATTCAGACAAAATTAATACTGGTAAAATACCTCTTGAAGAAGAAGTTTGTCCTTTTCTTTCCTGTTGTTTCTAACTGCCTGAAGACTACTTGAAACTGCCTAAAAACTGAATCTTTTCCTCCCAGCTAGCTAGGAACAGAGCCTCTCTGGCTCCCTAGCTCCAGGAACCCTTGCGGTTTCCTGCCCCCCCTAGCCCAAAATCCCCAGCAACCCCGGTGCCCCCTATGACAGACCTCCAACAAGCTCCTCAGAAAAACCACAACAAGCTCCTCCACAAAACCCCAACCAGATCCTCCAAACAGAGCCCGTAATACTATCCTCCCCAAAATAATGTTCCCCCCTTGTCTTATCCTCCCCTCCCATCATTCAACGCCTTCTTCCTTCATTTAATTCTCAACTACCCCCCCTCAATTAGGTGTCAACCACCTTATCCCCTTTTCATTAATGGGTTGATCTTCCAATACAAAATAATAATTAATAATTTATTAAGCTGGATTTTATTAAACATATATTAAATCATGAAATTAATTAATTAATTAATTAAACCAATATACATTCAACAAATATTTAACCAGGACAATTAATTAATTAAAATAATATACATTAAACAATTATTTAAATCATGACAATTGATTAATTACTTAGGGTTGTTACAATGATGTTGTTCAGAGGTTAACGACATGGGCTAGCAAGGGTGTGTAGACCATGCTTATATAACCTTGGATAGACTAGGGAAATCATTAAGAAGATGGATACCCTTACAAAGCCTACAAGGGTAATTGGGATTATGGGTTTTTTGGGTGATATTGGCATCATCAACACTCCTAGCACGATTATCAATAACTGGTTGTTTTCCAACATGGATGTCAATGGTTGGAATTTTGGACCCTTGCTTAGTTTTCTTCTTCTTAATCTTCCTTTTATTCTTCTTCTTATCCACTGGGTTACTAGCTTTATATATTTCACTAAGCGAATAATATGAAACGGAAGAAGACCTTGCAAGTGAAGAAGGCGAAGAAGATCTTACTGGTGAAGAAGGTGAAGGATCAACATGAGGTTGATGTTCTTGGGGGTAAGTTCTTACAACCGAGGAACTTGATGCATTTAGGATTATTGGAGTGGAAAACAACCATATCGATAACCCAATTGTGAGTCCTGGAAGGCTCAAAGTAGCGATGAAAGGAGGTCCAAGTTTTCCGTAAGAAGTAAAAACAAAAGGTTCCCCTGGAGCAGGGGTTGATTCAATGGTCATTCCAGGTATGGATGCCATAAATATGGATCCAACCTAAGGCCTGTAAGGAAAAAAAAACAACAGACGCTAAAAATATAGGAAGCAAACAAGAAAACAAAACCTTCTCACAATGAACGCACTAGTTGGTGATGAAATCTAACATTGCAGGAACAATGTAAGAAGGGGATGAGATAGAGTAGGTGGAAAAGTTATGTTGATGACCTACTTAATGGACTTATGCCTTCGTGCAAGATTCCACATAATAAACGTGGATTTACCCTCCAAGGAGCCTGAGTGAGTTTGGAAAATGTCAATTCCAGGTATAACGATGACTTTCCCCTTCATCGTCACCTCGTGTATTAACCCTAAATAAAGGCCACTAAGGTTACCAAATACAACAATGATTCTTGGGGAAATAGTTGACAATCCGATATACATGCAAGGGCAGGGTAAGTGAGCCCAAAATTGACTTGAGAAGGCTCGCATAGGATTTTTTTTTTCTGAAGTGACCCCCAATAATACACAAAACCACTACACTAAGACCAACAAAGAAGGGTTAGTAACTATGCTGGCCTTAATGCGACCTCATGTTTGATCCTTGTGTGAGAAGGGATTCCCAAGACAAAATGTAGTAAATAGATTTCACCACTCCCTAACTCAAGATTCTATGTTTTTTACAGCTTTGGAAAGTTATCTTTCACTCCTATTCCAAATCCCTACAACTAATCTAATGTAGGTTGCAAATATCCCTATAAATAAAAGTTTCTAGGTAGATTTTAATTAACGCGTAAATTTTATTAAGTTGTTGTTACTCAAGAGGAAAATGGCATGGACTAAATGATGTTTTGAACAACTCTAAACAATGAAAATAAATGAGAATGAAAATATTTCACTTCGATGAAAGCTATATTACGAGAAGGATAAAACGTTTATCATTCCTAGATGCACAATGTCCCAAAATTTTATTAAACTCAACAATATCAAGATCTTCAAGAAATGAGCCAAAGAGACTGGACACCAATACACGATTCTTGGCCCCCCCAAATGCAATTTCGCAATTTCGCTACTTCAAATGAAAAGATGCTCCCAATCTAATGCAAGGCAAGAAATTAAACTTTTTGTTTTCAAATATACACTAAAATCAATTGCGAGCTTCTTCAAAACAAAAGCGACCCAAACTAAATTTTTTCTTTTAAAACAAACTATTTAGAAAAAGAAGTGCTTTCACTAAATAATTCTAAAGAAAAAAATGCTTTGTAACTAAAATACACTCAAAGAAAAAGATCAAATCTTTCAAAAGATAACAAGCTAAAACAAAGCAAAGATGGCTAAAAGCAGATTCAAATATCTCAAGCAGACTGTAACTAGACTATAGTCAAACCCAAAAATTCACCCCAAAACCATATCTTGGATCTAGGAAAGGAAAAACTATCAAAAATAAATTTTCCAAGAGATCGTCATAGGCTACAATCCAACACAGTGTGACATTCCTGGGTTGACACAGGCTAGAGAACATTACGGTGCGACGATGTTGCACTGTGTCTCAAAGTAGGGTGCGTCGAACACTTAAAAAATGGAAAAAAAAATGATAAAGGTTTTTCTGTGAATTCAACAGTCAGTCAGTCATATTGGATCTCCCAGTGACTCAGAAAATCAAAAACTCAAGAAAACAAGGAATGAAAAAGACTACTAGGAAAACAATCCGTTCCCTAGTATGGTTGCCAATTTTGTTACTGGACGAATTGGTAACTACAGACACAAACTGATCTCCCTAGTTTCACCTATAAACTAGAACAAAACAAGATAATATACTAAACTTTGCTTAGATTTAAGTTACCAAATAATAAGAGGATCCAAAATATACCTTTTAAATGTTGTATACTTGACCTTTCCAATGTGATCCCAACTCTGTCATAAGGCTTATGGAGAAGTATATACAAAGAAACACAAGCGAACGAAGACAAGAATAACATAGTCTATTTGATATGAAACTATGTACATGATCAAGGAATCATACAATATGGACAAATAACGTTCATATAGGAAATAAAAAGTATATATGTATTAAAGAATGTGGAAGAAAGATACAACCAGATGCCTTGATGTTGTAAGGTTCCTTCCAATAGTTCCTTGCTTCCCACACACTTCTGCTCCAACGAGTTCCGAGACTGTAAGTTTGAAGATATTAACAATCTATATTGACAACATAAATCATAAGCCTATCATAATCCCTTCTCAAAATCTATTCTCCAAGCTGACACAAAAATGTTTAACTCCAAGCTAGCTAACAACTAACTTTCCCCATGAGAAATATTCTCCTTTTATAAGCTGAAAAGGATAGGATGACGAAGTTAGGTTGATCCCACTAGAAAATGGATGTGACTCGGATCCAAACCGATCGAAGGCCACCTCACCCTCGAAGCTGTTATTCTATAAGCATCGAGAATATTATCTTTTTCTTCGTACGAGAAATAATCACACCCTTAACACTAAGAAAACAACGACAATGTTAGAGGCCACTGTGGTGTAGTTTTCATTGATCCTATATCATCGCACCCTTAACAATGAGCAAGGTGAAACAATCATTCTTTACAAGGTTTTTTACAAAGGAAAATATAATTTCATCTCTCTGGTAAAGTTCATCTTCATTCTTCTTTAGGGATTAAGGAAATTGATCCTTCTAAATAAAAAGGACAGGTGTACATCATTAACAGTCACAGAGGTGATGAAAATAATGTGTAACAACCGGTAACCCAATAGCGAGTCTAGGAAAAGTCAAAGTGGTGATATAAGGAGGACCAACGTGTCCCATAGAAGGAAAAACAAACGACTCCCTGAAAAGGGGTCACTTCGTTGGTAGTTCCAGGAATTGACCCCATCAACACAGACCCAATCCTAAGGTCTTGCTAAATCAAAGAGAACACACTATCAAAGTTCCTATGAGATAAGAGAAAACAAAAAAAGGAAGTAGTTATCTTCTGGATACGGGAGATGAGGCCGTCAACAAAGATATGAGAAGCAGTTACCCCAACCTCCATAAAACAACCCTTCGCGATGCAAGTAACCCTCACTTCATGGGGCCACCCTCTAGAGGTACTGTAAGTGTGATGTGACGTCTATCTCATGTACCAAAAGTAACCTTATGAAGAAGGAACCCCCCTTGCAGTCACTCATGTAGAAACCTAGGAAAAACAACTATGTATACCAATTTCATAATAGGTGATCGTGTAGGTAACCCATTGAGAGTCAAGACTAAGAAAATGGAACTAGGAATGGTGGACACAAAACCATGACCCAAATAATAACAAGAAGTGGTGTCACCCTAAGGACCCGCCACTCTTAAAATCTCCGAACTTGTTGTAGTCCCACTAGCAAAACAAAAGAGGGGATATATCAAACTGTCGCTTCGCTTGACCTCATGTTTAACTCCCGTGTAAGAGGAGCTCTCCCAAAAAACGTCAGTTGTTACTTCTTATATTTCAACACTCTCTAGTATTCTACAGACTTGTGTAAGTAGCCTTGGAGAATTTACTCTCCACCCTACAACCAAGGCCCTAAAATACTAGACTCATTGGTTTTCTATAAAATAAAAGGTCTAGTTGATTTTAGATTACATGCTTGTTCCTTTTATGGATTTTTGTTACTCAAAAGGGATTGTGGATGCAACTTAACTATGATGTGTGACACTTGACTCCAAGAAGGATTCAAAAGAAAAATATGAATGCAAATGCAACCTTTTATTTCGATGAAATCTATCTATGGGAAGGAGTAAGAGGTTTCAAGCAAAGAATTACAAATTTCAAAGAAAGAAACATAAAAAATCTTTGACTGTAGTTACAAGCTAAAAAATGAATCACCCAAATATTTAGAATGAAAAATTATTTTCGTTTGATTCAATGCAATGAGATATGAAAAAAAATTAATGCTTCACAAATTTCAAATGATATGAAATAAATCAATGTTCAACACAAAGAAAAATGAAGCAAAAAGGAATAAAAGAAAGCGCACTCAAAACTGACGAGAACTGAGAGAAGCCAAGTGTGAGATAAATTGTTCAATCAAAGACTAAAAAAGTCGACAAGTACTCAAAGAACATAAAATATTAGACTGGCGTCCCCTAGGAGGCTTAGGGGATCACTAGTCAGCTAATGTTTCCTTGATATACACTTCAGGGGAGCTCCGATCAAGTTAATGGTGCACTGGTGTGAACTGCAGGGGAGTGCTAGTTTTTGAAAAGCTCAAAAATGACTTCTAACAACTCAAAATTAGAAGAGACTCAGTCAATGGATCTGTAGAATCTTCAATGAGGAAGAGGGAAGGGGAAATATATCATAAATAAGCATCAAACAAGCAATATCTAATCACATGCAATGGATTCAAGACAAAAAAGAGGAAAAACTAGTCAAAATTCTTCCCCAACGTAGTCACCATTTTTCTGTTGTGAGAAATATTACCCTGTGGATAGGCTAAGCTCCCCTTTGAACCAAGACTCCTATTTTTGGTCCAAATACAAAAGTGAACAAGTGGTTACTACTTTCCCTATATATCTATCTCAATCAATCAAATAAAAGAGAAGAAGAATATGGCGTACCTTGTAGCGACGTTCGTCCTCACTGCTCCAATTCCTAGGCTTGATATCCAAGCTCCTCAATGCAATTGAAACCTTGCAATGACTAGAAAATGAACTCTCCCTCCTACTCTAAATGATTATATAAAGTAGATCTATCTATGAAGACTAAAATGACAATATACAAGCAAATGTAGAACATATGAACTTGAAGGGAATAAGCCAAGTTGATATTAATTGGAAAGCCAAAGAAGGCACTTAGAAAGCATGAGTGATGAGGCAGTCACTTCTCCAAGCTCTCCTTGTCCATCCCTTGCATGATATTGACATAAAAATGATGACAATTCCTCCAGAATCAAAGGTTTTATACTTATAATGTTCCCACTCTCACCTTGGAATGCCCTCATTATATGGGATTTAGAGGATTAACGACCATGGAGAAGATCAAACACTAGATCCACTAAATTGGTATCTCCAAGATTTTTAGGGAGAAAATATCTCTCAAGGATTTTAGGGAGAAAATATCTCTCAAGGATTTTAAGGAGGAAATATCTCTCAATACCCAAAAAATAAGGATTTTGGTTTGAGAAAATTTCTCAACCATCCACGAGATTCTCAACTTTTCCTTGATATTAGGAAACTGAATGTGAGATGGATGAGATTAATTTCCTTTTTTTTAAAAATAATGAATAATTAATGTGCACATAGTATTTTGACCTTCATATGATATATTTCTCTTACACATTGACTAGGGATTGTGACAAATGTTCTTTCATGGTGTCAAGATGTTGTGACACTCAACAAAGCGAATGTGACACTTGGGAAGGTTCATACAACACTTGTGACTGTGCATGTGACACTTAACAAGGTGCATACGTCACTTTGCGACACTTGCGACACTTAGGGTGCGAAACTCAAGTGTGACATTTTGGCATATAACACTTGTGGATTAATCAACCCCCATCTATGTCCATGTCCCCTAATTAGCATATGTTAGAGACCTAACCTCCCTAACCCCTCATGTAGGTAGAATAATATAATTCCATGTAATAAAGACCAATATTAATAAGTCCTAGCAATAAGGAAGAATAAGTCAAATGTAAGAAGACCTAATATAAGATTCTGCTTCTAGAAGGATCTTCCTCTAGATTGTTCTTTTGGATAGATAGATTTAGTATAAATAGGAGTAGAGGGTATTGTTATCGCATAAATTGTACTTTGATCAAAGGAAAGGTTAATGGAAATTAAAATTGGTGTAACAGAGGTTATCCTATCACTGTCACTTGAATAGGATGCCTCTTTCTATTTAGGGTTGATGGCCCAGGGGAGACGTCCCCAGTGACCTAGGGGTTTGAGAAGGAAAGGTTAAGATGTCTATGAAAATTTCCCCTCTCACAATTCACACTGATAAGAAATTCCCAGGGTTTTAACCAATGAAGTAGTGAAGTATCAAGATGTACCTACCCAGAACAAAGCAACAAGAAAATATGTCTTTCGCAAGTACAACTTGTTGTTAGTACTTCATAAAACCACATACTTTATCAATAAAATCAATGGATGATATATAGTGAAACAAACATAAATTTGTAGCAACAATATTTATAAGACAATATCTTCACTATAAGTTCCTTAAAATGGCTTCAAAATGACCAAGAATAATTGTTCATTAACATCAAAATACTAGCATTTGTCAGAAGCAAGTATGGAAATGTATTTATCAACTTTTTCAACTTCTTTTAGGTGATTTTAGTGACACAATAGATGGTTGTATATTACTTTAGTAAAACAACAACTAAGTTAGTAGATTAGGGTATTCTAATGTTAGGAGTGGTTAGTAGAGAGCTTAAGGTATAGGTTTTGATAGAGGTTTTTGTCAATCACTCAATAGCAAGTCTTAGTTTAGTGCCTTTAGGGAAAATGGAGTCTTTTAGGTAGTATAAAATCTTGAAGGAAAAGATGATAGTAAGAGAACTAAAAACAAGAGAGGTCAATAGTTGAAGCGTTGGCAACCCAAGGCTTCAACTACCAAACCCTAGGGGGACAATAGATACTAGGAAGTAGGTAACTCTAGGCCCTAGTAATTTTCCTCCTTATTTATCTCAAGGATGAAATAAATGACGGCTTAGATGAAGTAAAATGTTCTAGGGTGTTGCAATGACAAGGCCCTTAGCAAAACCTTCAAGAAAATCGAGTTCTTAACAAAATATAGTAGGTGAAAGATATTAAGGCAAGGAAAATAACATGTTCTTAGCCTCCTAGGTTTTTAAGCTATAAATTTCATAATCTTAATGTAAATTCAAGATAAACATAACTATAACCATTCAATGAAAAAGAATTGAATAAATCTTACTTACATTCACCAAGAATCATCTAGCAAACACTCTAGTTGAAAACTTCCACCAAGAAAATAGTTCAAAACAAGCCTCCTTCAAGAAGTGCACACTAAATTTTAGTCATGTAACCCCAAATAGGGCACAAATTTCAGACCTCACACTTGTGTGAGTGAAATATTATGAAAAAATACAAGGAAAAATCCCTTATTTATATGATTACAATGATCAGAATTCGGTCAAAAAGGCCGACATGGCCAGTTACATGTAATATCCATTTTTTACATTAAATGACAAATTAAAACCCTAAATCAAGAAGAAAAGGTGACGTCATGTCCTTTTAGGGTGACGTTAGTCCTTTTTAGTGCAACGTTGGCCTCCAGGAGCAAAACGTTATGCCTCATAAGGCCTCTGGATCAAACCACATGTGCCATTTGACACACAACTGCCTCCAAAGTGTCCAAAATGCTGGGTGACATCAAGGGTCACATAGGTGACATCATGGGCCTTCCAAGGCCTACATCATAGTAAGAAGGGCAATACCCCCCTGGGTCTAGGCTTGCTAGGCTATCTTTGGTGGAACGCCCTCCTCTCCTTCTAGTGCAAACCTATGATCTTTTTTTTTCCCTTGGCTAGGGTCTCATCATCCATCTGGTGGGATTTTATCCCTATGGAGGTCTGAACTAATCATCTCCCCATGTGTACCTATCCGTCAGGTGTGGCCCTGCAAAAACAACAAGTACACCCTCCATGGGCTCATAAGTCATAGGGATCATAGCAATGTCAATCACATATAATAATCAAGTTATTTAAACATGTGCATAAAACCCCCTTTTTCCAGACAAGTGCTCAAAGATGTTATGCTATTCTACAAGCCAGGTTTGGAGGGGATGTTAGGACGTCCTATTGGGATAATTCTCATTGGATGTGGGATTTTTCCAGATGAAGACAAATACAGGCCATGTAAGTGGATGAGGTGGTAAGGGATGTATGAGCAATGGGTGCAGTGATGACAGGGTAATGTATGGCTTACCTGTGGGTGCCTCTGAAGAGGGTGAGTTGCACCTTGTCATGGATGGAATTTTTCCCAAACCCATTCAATGTCTTTTATCTTTTTTATCTTATTGATTTTTCTTTCAAGATACTAGTTAGGGGACAATGCCTTGACATGGTGATCAATGGTGACAATGTTACCCACAAGAATTTCACGAAGATGAGAAGGATGGATCTTGATGAGACCCTCTTTCTCTTGGCTATGCCACCAAGAGCCACTACCTTGGCGGGGTGACCAGCTGAATGGTAGTGTCATACCGCTACATGTCCATGGACCTAATAGGATAGCTCATGATGAAAGCCCCTATCCTCCAACTAGGTCTTGATTTTTTTGTTTTATGGGTCCCTCTTTTTCTTGTTGAGAATCCTTTTATTACTTCTTGGGGATCTCTGGGTGAAGCATTTGAAGGTTTTGTTCTTTTTTGGATTTTATCTTTTGCCAACTACTTTTACCCTCTAGACCTTTATCCCCTTCTTCCCACAAGGTAAGGTACAACCCTTTTCTATCTTGGCAAACCCAATGCCCGAACAAATGTATGTGATGGATGAGAGAAAAAAAGATGAAAAGTGGTAAGTATGGTGGGAACAGATGATGACCTTTCATGAACCCACCCAGTGGAAACTCAAACCCTATGGGAACCAACTTACTAGGGCATCCGACCATTCCCCCCAGGTGTGGACAAGTGGAAAGTCATAAGGTCCAAGCACACGTTATAAGTAAAAGGAATTAAATGCACATATTCAAATATTTTGAGGATCAAAGTGACACATACCATGATACCCAGACTCATTACCTCATGGAGAAAGACCCACTGCTGCTGAAGGACCATGCCGATGTAATGGATGCTACTGCTGCCGACAAGGCGGAGGTGCTGAAGAAGAAATATGGGCCCTATAGGGCTAGGCTCAAGTCAATATGTCTCTTGGTACTCCATGTCTAGGACCTATGGGCCTCGAGATATAATCTCCTTAGTTATCCCTGGGCTAGGGGATAACGAGTATGAGAAATCTTGTCTTGGATATTATTGTAATAGAGCTCTTCTCTACTGGAGGTTTCCCCCTTGAAGAGGCAAGTGAACATTGATATCATTAATCAATGTGCTCTTTCTGGTGTTATTCTAGTATTGTCCTGGTTATATCATTTTTGTTCTTCCATTTCTAGCTAAAATATTTCTTTTTTGCATACTATTTTTATATCTGGAACACTGCAAGTGGTATCAGAGCACTTTCCTTGGCAGAAAATTGTGGGTTAATTTTTTCAGGGTAGAGACATATTCCGACATCTTAAAGCTACATAGATCTGTTGTTACTTTCATAAACCTATGGTCGGGGATTCATACATGCAAAAAATAAAAGTGGTACTCAAGCGCACATTTGTTGGCCACCCTTGTAACCCCTGTTGGTACCCCTTCGAGTAGTAGCGCATCAGGCAAAACCTGTATATAGATCGACCAAGATATTCTGAAGCCCTCCATAGCTAAACTGATCAACTGCCTGAATGATATAGTGCCACTGAGAATATCACTCGAGAAGATACTCTCTAGTACCTGGGTAGTCGAGTAGTATGACTAAGGGCATGATCTAGCCTCCTTAGTTGGTTCCTTGAGATATTGGGCCGAGTACTACTGTTGGAACCCGCACACATATCAAAGAGATTTAGCATAGGGAAAAACCTTGTCTATAGACACCCTTCATACCCTAACCCTTGGGATGAAAACAAAAACAAAACAAACAAGATCTATTACTGCGCAACTGTGCCTCCTACATTTGGGTTGCGAAATTACTACACATTTCTTCATCTTAAGAATTTGGGAATTTCAACACTGCAGTATTCTTCAAATCAAAGTATAACTCCACAAGAGTATAATTGTCCCTCTGGCACAATTTTTTGGGACCTATCCTACTGGGTTCCTCTCTTCTCCCTGATTCCAGTGATACCTATCATTTTTAACACACACACACACACACACACACACACACACACACACACACACACACACACACACACACACACACACACACACACACACACACA
>ML782983.1:360514-426140 GCA_009831015.1 Picea engelmannii
TATATATATATATATATATAAAATTGTGTGCTTGGCTTGCAGTTTAGGTGGAGTTGGAGCTTGGCCCGGATTTGTATACATTTATATACACACTCCCTTATATTTTCCATATACAAAGCACTGATGTGTGTCTAACTATTTCTGTTCATGTAACCCCTTTCATGGATTTCATTGTACAGGTCAACAAGTTTTAAAGTTTCATTGTACATGTCAACAAGTTTTAAAGTTTTAGAGGGTTTCAGGGCTGTTTATAGGACACATAACATAACTTTCAGTCAAGAGTAAAGAGGATGGGTGGGTAGGCAGGCCTTTGGGCCCAAATTTTAAACTAAAGCTCTGATACCATGTGTAAATCCCTTTACTAAGGCTTCAAAGTTAAATGGTAAATTTATCATCTAAATTACTTTTCCTTTCTTGAACACGACATCGAATTTCTATTTCTGTTTGCATTACAACAAATCTAACTAATTATGTTGAAGTTCTAGCAAATTAACCAGCTAAATATTAAATTCTCATTTTATACAGTCCAAAATAGTCACAAAACAAATTACTCAGCATATTACATAGTTTCAATACATAGGTACATATCATAACTTTCATTCATAAAAAAATAGTACCATATCTTTCATTCAGACAAAATTAATACTGGTAAAATACCTCTTGAAGAAGAAGTTTGTCCTTTTCTTTCCTGTTGTTTCTAACTGCCTGAAGACTACTTGAAACTGCCTAAAAACTGAATCTTTTCCTCCCAGCTAGCTAGGAACAGAGCCTCTCTGGCTCCCTAGCTCCAGGAACCCTTGCGGTTTCCTGCCCCCCCTAGCCCAAAATCCCCAGCAACCCCGGTGCCCCCTATGACAGACCTCCAACAAGCTCCTCAGAAAAACCACAACAAGCTCCTCCACAAAACCCCAACCAGATCCTCCAAACAGAGCCCGTAATACTATCCTCCCCAAAATAATGTTCCCCCCTTGTCTTATCCTCCCCTCCCATCATTCAACGCCTTCTTCCTTCATTTAATTCTCAACTACCCCCCCTCAATTAGGTGTCAACCACCTTATCCCCTTTTCATTAATGGGTTGATCTTCCAATACAAAATAATAATTAATAATTTATTAAGCTGGATTTTATTAAACATATATTAAATCATGAAATTAATTAATTAATTAATTAAACCAATATACATTCAACAAATATTTAACCAGGACAATTAATTAATTAAAATAATATACATTAAACAATTATTTAAATCATGACAATTGATTAATTACTTAGGGTTGTTACAATGATGTTGTTCAGAGGTTAACGACATGGGCTAGCAAGGGTGTGTAGACCATGCTTATATAACCTTGGATAGACTAGGGAAATCATTAAGAAGATGGATACCCTTACAAAGCCTACAAGGGTAATTGGGATTATGGGTTTTTTGGGTGATATTGGCATCATCAACACTCCTAGCACGATTATCAATAACTGGTTGTTTTCCAACATGGATGTCAATGGTTGGAATTTTGGACCCTTGCTTAGTTTTCTTCTTCTTAATCTTCCTTTTATTCTTCTTCTTATCCACTGGGTTACTAGCTTTATATATTTCACTAAGCGAATAATATGAAACGGAAGAAGACCTTGCAAGTGAAGAAGGCGAAGAAGATCTTACTGGTGAAGAAGGTGAAGGATCAACATGAGGTTGATGTTCTTGGGGGTAAGTTCTTACAACCGAGGAACTTGATGCATTTAGGATTATTGGAGTGGAAAACAACCATATCGATAACCCAATTGTGAGTCCTGGAAGGCTCAAAGTAGCGATGAAAGGAGGTCCAAGTTTTCCGTAAGAAGTAAAAACAAAAGGTTCCCCTGGAGCAGGGGTTGATTCAATGGTCATTCCAGGTATGGATGCCATAAATATGGATCCAACCTAAGGCCTGTAAGGAAAAAAAAACAACAGACGCTAAAAATATAGGAAGCAAACAAGAAAACAAAACCTTCTCACAATGAACGCACTAGTTGGTGATGAAATCTAACATTGCAGGAACAATGTAAGAAGGGGATGAGATAGAGTAGGTGGAAAAGTTATGTTGATGACCTACTTAATGGACTTATGCCTTCGTGCAAGATTCCACATAATAAACGTGGATTTACCCTCCAAGGAGCCTGAGTGAGTTTGGAAAATGTCAATTCCAGGTATAACGATGACTTTCCCCTTCATCGTCACCTCGTGTATTAACCCTAAATAAAGGCCACTAAGGTTACCAAATACAACAATGATTCTTGGGGAAATAGTTGACAATCCGATATACATGCAAGGGCAGGGTAAGTGAGCCCAAAATTGACTTGAGAAGGCTCGCATAGGATTTTTTTTTTCTGAAGTGACCCCCAATAATACACAAAACCACTACACTAAGACCAACAAAGAAGGGTTAGTAACTATGCTGGCCTTAATGCGACCTCATGTTTGATCCTTGTGTGAGAAGGGATTCCCAAGACAAAATGTAGTAAATAGATTTCACCACTCCCTAACTCAAGATTCTATGTTTTTTACAGCTTTGGAAAGTTATCTTTCACTCCTATTCCAAATCCCTACAACTAATCTAATGTAGGTTGCAAATATCCCTATAAATAAAAGTTTCTAGGTAGATTTTAATTAACGCGTAAATTTTATTAAGTTGTTGTTACTCAAGAGGAAAATGGCATGGACTAAATGATGTTTTGAACAACTCTAAACAATGAAAATAAATGAGAATGAAAATATTTCACTTCGATGAAAGCTATATTACGAGAAGGATAAAACGTTTATCATTCCTAGATGCACAATGTCCCAAAATTTTATTAAACTCAACAATATCAAGATCTTCAAGAAATGAGCCAAAGAGACTGGACACCAATACACGATTCTTGGCCCCCCCAAATGCAATTTCGCAATTTCGCTACTTCAAATGAAAAGATGCTCCCAATCTAATGCAAGGCAAGAAATTAAACTTTTTGTTTTCAAATATACACTAAAATCAATTGCGAGCTTCTTCAAAACAAAAGCGACCCAAACTAAATTTTTTCTTTTAAAACAAACTATTTAGAAAAAGAAGTGCTTTCACTAAATAATTCTAAAGAAAAAAATGCTTTGTAACTAAAATACACTCAAAGAAAAAGATCAAATCTTTCAAAAGATAACAAGCTAAAACAAAGCAAAGATGGCTAAAAGCAGATTCAAATATCTCAAGCAGACTGTAACTAGACTATAGTCAAACCCAAAAATTCACCCCAAAACCATATCTTGGATCTAGGAAAGGAAAAACTATCAAAAATAAATTTTCCAAGAGATCGTCATAGGCTACAATCCAACACAGTGTGACATTCCTGGGTTGACACAGGCTAGAGAACATTACGGTGCGACGATGTTGCACTGTGTCTCAAAGTAGGGTGCGTCGAACACTTAAAAAATGGAAAAAAAAATGATAAAGGTTTTTCTGTGAATTCAACAGTCAGTCAGTCATATTGGATCTCCCAGTGACTCAGAAAATCAAAAACTCAAGAAAACAAGGAATGAAAAAGACTACTAGGAAAACAATCCGTTCCCTAGTATGGTTGCCAATTTTGTTACTGGACGAATTGGTAACTACAGACACAAACTGATCTCCCTAGTTTCACCTATAAACTAGAACAAAACAAGATAATATACTAAACTTTGCTTAGATTTAAGTTACCAAATAATAAGAGGATCCAAAATATACCTTTTAAATGTTGTATACTTGACCTTTCCAATGTGATCCCAACTCTGTCATAAGGCTTATGGAGAAGTATATACAAAGAAACACAAGCGAACGAAGACAAGAATAACATAGTCTATTTGATATGAAACTATGTACATGATCAAGGAATCATACAATATGGACAAATAACGTTCATATAGGAAATAAAAAGTATATATGTATTAAAGAATGTGGAAGAAAGATACAACCAGATGCCTTGATGTTGTAAGGTTCCTTCCAATAGTTCCTTGCTTCCCACACACTTCTGCTCCAACGAGTTCCGAGACTGTAAGTTTGAAGATATTAACAATCTATATTGACAACATAAATCATAAGCCTATCATAATCCCTTCTCAAAATCTATTCTCCAAGCTGACACAAAAATGTTTAACTCCAAGCTAGCTAACAACTAACTTTCCCCATGAGAAATATTCTCCTTTTATAAGCTGAAAAGGATAGGATGACGAAGTTAGGTTGATCCCACTAGAAAATGGATGTGACTCGGATCCAAACCGATCGAAGGCCACCTCACCCTCGAAGCTGTTATTCTATAAGCATCGAGAATATTATCTTTTTCTTCGTACGAGAAATAATCACACCCTTAACACTAAGAAAACAACGACAATGTTAGAGGCCACTGTGGTGTAGTTTTCATTGATCCTATATCATCGCACCCTTAACAATGAGCAAGGTGAAACAATCATTCTTTACAAGGTTTTTTACAAAGGAAAATATAATTTCATCTCTCTGGTAAAGTTCATCTTCATTCTTCTTTAGGGATTAAGGAAATTGATCCTTCTAAATAAAAAGGACAGGTGTACATCATTAACAGTCACAGAGGTGATGAAAATAATGTGTAACAACCGGTAACCCAATAGCGAGTCTAGGAAAAGTCAAAGTGGTGATATAAGGAGGACCAACGTGTCCCATAGAAGGAAAAACAAACGACTCCCTGAAAAGGGGTCACTTCGTTGGTAGTTCCAGGAATTGACCCCATCAACACAGACCCAATCCTAAGGTCTTGCTAAATCAAAGAGAACACACTATCAAAGTTCCTATGAGATAAGAGAAAACAAAAAAAGGAAGTAGTTATCTTCTGGATACGGGAGATGAGGCCGTCAACAAAGATATGAGAAGCAGTTACCCCAACCTCCATAAAACAACCCTTCGCGATGCAAGTAACCCTCACTTCATGGGGCCACCCTCTAGAGGTACTGTAAGTGTGATGTGACGTCTATCTCATGTACCAAAAGTAACCTTATGAAGAAGGAACCCCCCTTGCAGTCACTCATGTAGAAACCTAGGAAAAACAACTATGTATACCAATTTCATAATAGGTGATCGTGTAGGTAACCCATTGAGAGTCAAGACTAAGAAAATGGAACTAGGAATGGTGGACACAAAACCATGACCCAAATAATAACAAGAAGTGGTGTCACCCTAAGGACCCGCCACTCTTAAAATCTCCGAACTTGTTGTAGTCCCACTAGCAAAACAAAAGAGGGGATATATCAAACTGTCGCTTCGCTTGACCTCATGTTTAACTCCCGTGTAAGAGGAGCTCTCCCAAAAAACGTCAGTTGTTACTTCTTATATTTCAACACTCTCTAGTATTCTACAGACTTGTGTAAGTAGCCTTGGAGAATTTACTCTCCACCCTACAACCAAGGCCCTAAAATACTAGACTCATTGGTTTTCTATAAAATAAAAGGTCTAGTTGATTTTAGATTACATGCTTGTTCCTTTTATGGATTTTTGTTACTCAAAAGGGATTGTGGATGCAACTTAACTATGATGTGTGACACTTGACTCCAAGAAGGATTCAAAAGAAAAATATGAATGCAAATGCAACCTTTTATTTCGATGAAATCTATCTATGGGAAGGAGTAAGAGGTTTCAAGCAAAGAATTACAAATTTCAAAGAAAGAAACATAAAAAATCTTTGACTGTAGTTACAAGCTAAAAAATGAATCACCCAAATATTTAGAATGAAAAATTATTTTCGTTTGATTCAATGCAATGAGATATGAAAAAAAATTAATGCTTCACAAATTTCAAATGATATGAAATAAATCAATGTTCAACACAAAGAAAAATGAAGCAAAAAGGAATAAAAGAAAGCGCACTCAAAACTGACGAGAACTGAGAGAAGCCAAGTGTGAGATAAATTGTTCAATCAAAGACTAAAAAAGTCGACAAGTACTCAAAGAACATAAAATATTAGACTGGCGTCCCCTAGGAGGCTTAGGGGATCACTAGTCAGCTAATGTTTCCTTGATATACACTTCAGGGGAGCTCCGATCAAGTTAATGGTGCACTGGTGTGAACTGCAGGGGAGTGCTAGTTTTTGAAAAGCTCAAAAATGACTTCTAACAACTCAAAATTAGAAGAGACTCAGTCAATGGATCTGTAGAATCTTCAATGAGGAAGAGGGAAGGGGAAATATATCATAAATAAGCATCAAACAAGCAATATCTAATCACATGCAATGGATTCAAGACAAAAAAGAGGAAAAACTAGTCAAAATTCTTCCCCAACGTAGTCACCATTTTTCTGTTGTGAGAAATATTACCCTGTGGATAGGCTAAGCTCCCCTTTGAACCAAGACTCCTATTTTTGGTCCAAATACAAAAGTGAACAAGTGGTTACTACTTTCCCTATATATCTATCTCAATCAATCAAATAAAAGAGAAGAAGAATATGGCGTACCTTGTAGCGACGTTCGTCCTCACTGCTCCAATTCCTAGGCTTGATATCCAAGCTCCTCAATGCAATTGAAACCTTGCAATGACTAGAAAATGAACTCTCCCTCCTACTCTAAATGATTATATAAAGTAGATCTATCTATGAAGACTAAAATGACAATATACAAGCAAATGTAGAACATATGAACTTGAAGGGAATAAGCCAAGTTGATATTAATTGGAAAGCCAAAGAAGGCACTTAGAAAGCATGAGTGATGAGGCAGTCACTTCTCCAAGCTCTCCTTGTCCATCCCTTGCATGATATTGACATAAAAATGATGACAATTCCTCCAGAATCAAAGGTTTTATACTTATAATGTTCCCACTCTCACCTTGGAATGCCCTCATTATATGGGATTTAGAGGATTAACGACCATGGAGAAGATCAAACACTAGATCCACTAAATTGGTATCTCCAAGATTTTTAGGGAGAAAATATCTCTCAAGGATTTTAGGGAGAAAATATCTCTCAAGGATTTTAAGGAGGAAATATCTCTCAATACCCAAAAAATAAGGATTTTGGTTTGAGAAAATTTCTCAACCATCCACGAGATTCTCAACTTTTCCTTGATATTAGGAAACTGAATGTGAGATGGATGAGATTAATTTCCTTTTTTTTAAAAATAATGAATAATTAATGTGCACATAGTATTTTGACCTTCATATGATATATTTCTCTTACACATTGACTAGGGATTGTGACAAATGTTCTTTCATGGTGTCAAGATGTTGTGACACTCAACAAAGCGAATGTGACACTTGGGAAGGTTCATACAACACTTGTGACTGTGCATGTGACACTTAACAAGGTGCATACGTCACTTTGCGACACTTGCGACACTTAGGGTGCGAAACTCAAGTGTGACATTTTGGCATATAACACTTGTGGATTAATCAACCCCCATCTATGTCCATGTCCCCTAATTAGCATATGTTAGAGACCTAACCTCCCTAACCCCTCATGTAGGTAGAATAATATAATTCCATGTAATAAAGACCAATATTAATAAGTCCTAGCAATAAGGAAGAATAAGTCAAATGTAAGAAGACCTAATATAAGATTCTGCTTCTAGAAGGATCTTCCTCTAGATTGTTCTTTTGGATAGATAGATTTAGTATAAATAGGAGTAGAGGGTATTGTTATCGCATAAATTGTACTTTGATCAAAGGAAAGGTTAATGGAAATTAAAATTGGTGTAACAGAGGTTATCCTATCACTGTCACTTGAATAGGATGCCTCTTTCTATTTAGGGTTGATGGCCCAGGGGAGACGTCCCCAGTGACCTAGGGGTTTGAGAAGGAAAGGTTAAGATGTCTATGAAAATTTCCCCTCTCACAATTCACACTGATAAGAAATTCCCAGGGTTTTAACCAATGAAGTAGTGAAGTATCAAGATGTACCTACCCAGAACAAAGCAACAAGAAAATATGTCTTTCGCAAGTACAACTTGTTGTTAGTACTTCATAAAACCACATACTTTATCAATAAAATCAATGGATGATATATAGTGAAACAAACATAAATTTGTAGCAACAATATTTATAAGACAATATCTTCACTATAAGTTCCTTAAAATGGCTTCAAAATGACCAAGAATAATTGTTCATTAACATCAAAATACTAGCATTTGTCAGAAGCAAGTATGGAAATGTATTTATCAACTTTTTCAACTTCTTTTAGGTGATTTTAGTGACACAATAGATGGTTGTATATTACTTTAGTAAAACAACAACTAAGTTAGTAGATTAGGGTATTCTAATGTTAGGAGTGGTTAGTAGAGAGCTTAAGGTATAGGTTTTGATAGAGGTTTTTGTCAATCACTCAATAGCAAGTCTTAGTTTAGTGCCTTTAGGGAAAATGGAGTCTTTTAGGTAGTATAAAATCTTGAAGGAAAAGATGATAGTAAGAGAACTAAAAACAAGAGAGGTCAATAGTTGAAGCGTTGGCAACCCAAGGCTTCAACTACCAAACCCTAGGGGGACAATAGATACTAGGAAGTAGGTAACTCTAGGCCCTAGTAATTTTCCTCCTTATTTATCTCAAGGATGAAATAAATGACGGCTTAGATGAAGTAAAATGTTCTAGGGTGTTGCAATGACAAGGCCCTTAGCAAAACCTTCAAGAAAATCGAGTTCTTAACAAAATATAGTAGGTGAAAGATATTAAGGCAAGGAAAATAACATGTTCTTAGCCTCCTAGGTTTTTAAGCTATAAATTTCATAATCTTAATGTAAATTCAAGATAAACATAACTATAACCATTCAATGAAAAAGAATTGAATAAATCTTACTTACATTCACCAAGAATCATCTAGCAAACACTCTAGTTGAAAACTTCCACCAAGAAAATAGTTCAAAACAAGCCTCCTTCAAGAAGTGCACACTAAATTTTAGTCATGTAACCCCAAATAGGGCACAAATTTCAGACCTCACACTTGTGTGAGTGAAATATTATGAAAAAATACAAGGAAAAATCCCTTATTTATATGATTACAATGATCAGAATTCGGTCAAAAAGGCCGACATGGCCAGTTACATGTAATATCCATTTTTTACATTAAATGACAAATTAAAACCCTAAATCAAGAAGAAAAGGTGACGTCATGTCCTTTTAGGGTGACGTTAGTCCTTTTTAGTGCAACGTTGGCCTCCAGGAGCAAAACGTTATGCCTCATAAGGCCTCTGGATCAAACCACATGTGCCATTTGACACACAACTGCCTCCAAAGTGTCCAAAATGCTGGGTGACATCAAGGGTCACATAGGTGACATCATGGGCCTTCCAAGGCCTACATCATAGTAAGAAGGGCAATACCCCCCTGGGTCTAGGCTTGCTAGGCTATCTTTGGTGGAACGCCCTCCTCTCCTTCTAGTGCAAACCTATGATCTTTTTTTTTCCCTTGGCTAGGGTCTCATCATCCATCTGGTGGGATTTTATCCCTATGGAGGTCTGAACTAATCATCTCCCCATGTGTACCTATCCGTCAGGTGTGGCCCTGCAAAAACAACAAGTACACCCTCCATGGGCTCATAAGTCATAGGGATCATAGCAATGTCAATCACATATAATAATCAAGTTATTTAAACATGTGCATAAAACCCCCTTTTTCCAGACAAGTGCTCAAAGATGTTATGCTATTCTACAAGCCAGGTTTGGAGGGGATGTTAGGACGTCCTATTGGGATAATTCTCATTGGATGTGGGATTTTTCCAGATGAAGACAAATACAGGCCATGTAAGTGGATGAGGTGGTAAGGGATGTATGAGCAATGGGTGCAGTGATGACAGGGTAATGTATGGCTTACCTGTGGGTGCCTCTGAAGAGGGTGAGTTGCACCTTGTCATGGATGGAATTTTTCCCAAACCCATTCAATGTCTTTTATCTTTTTTATCTTATTGATTTTTCTTTCAAGATACTAGTTAGGGGACAATGCCTTGACATGGTGATCAATGGTGACAATGTTACCCACAAGAATTTCACGAAGATGAGAAGGATGGATCTTGATGAGACCCTCTTTCTCTTGGCTATGCCACCAAGAGCCACTACCTTGGCGGGGTGACCAGCTGAATGGTAGTGTCATACCGCTACATGTCCATGGACCTAATAGGATAGCTCATGATGAAAGCCCCTATCCTCCAACTAGGTCTTGATTTTTTTGTTTTATGGGTCCCTCTTTTTCTTGTTGAGAATCCTTTTATTACTTCTTGGGGATCTCTGGGTGAAGCATTTGAAGGTTTTGTTCTTTTTTGGATTTTATCTTTTGCCAACTACTTTTACCCTCTAGACCTTTATCCCCTTCTTCCCACAAGGTAAGGTACAACCCTTTTCTATCTTGGCAAACCCAATGCCCGAACAAATGTATGTGATGGATGAGAGAAAAAAAGATGAAAAGTGGTAAGTATGGTGGGAACAGATGATGACCTTTCATGAACCCACCCAGTGGAAACTCAAACCCTATGGGAACCAACTTACTAGGGCATCCGACCATTCCCCCCAGGTGTGGACAAGTGGAAAGTCATAAGGTCCAAGCACACGTTATAAGTAAAAGGAATTAAATGCACATATTCAAATATTTTGAGGATCAAAGTGACACATACCATGATACCCAGACTCATTACCTCATGGAGAAAGACCCACTGCTGCTGAAGGACCATGCCGATGTAATGGATGCTACTGCTGCCGACAAGGCGGAGGTGCTGAAGAAGAAATATGGGCCCTATAGGGCTAGGCTCAAGTCAATATGTCTCTTGGTACTCCATGTCTAGGACCTATGGGCCTCGAGATATAATCTCCTTAGTTATCCCTGGGCTAGGGGATAACGAGTATGAGAAATCTTGTCTTGGATATTATTGTAATAGAGCTCTTCTCTACTGGAGGTTTCCCCCTTGAAGAGGCAAGTGAACATTGATATCATTAATCAATGTGCTCTTTCTGGTGTTATTCTAGTATTGTCCTGGTTATATCATTTTTGTTCTTCCATTTCTAGCTAAAATATTTCTTTTTTGCATACTATTTTTATATCTGGAACACTGCAAGTGGTATCAGAGCACTTTCCTTGGCAGAAAATTGTGGGTTAATTTTTTCAGGGTAGAGACATATTCCGACATCTTAAAGCTACATAGATCTGTTGTTACTTTCATAAACCTATGGTCGGGGATTCATACATGCAAAAAATAAAAGTGGTACTCAAGCGCACATTTGTTGGCCACCCTTGTAACCCCTGTTGGTACCCCTTCGAGTAGTAGCGCATCAGGCAAAACCTGTATATAGATCGACCAAGATATTCTGAAGCCCTCCATAGCTAAACTGATCAACTGCCTGAATGATATAGTGCCACTGAGAATATCACTCGAGAAGATACTCTCTAGTACCTGGGTAGTCGAGTAGTATGACTAAGGGCATGATCTAGCCTCCTTAGTTGGTTCCTTGAGATATTGGGCCGAGTACTACTGTTGGAACCCGCACACATATCAAAGAGATTTAGCATAGGGAAAAACCTTGTCTATAGACACCCTTCATACCCTAACCCTTGGGATGAAAACAAAAACAAAACAAACAAGATCTATTACTGCGCAACTGTGCCTCCTACATTTGGGTTGCGAAATTACTACACATTTCTTCATCTTAAGAATTTGGGAATTTCAACACTGCAGTATTCTTCAAATCAAAGTATAACTCCACAAGAGTATAATTGTCCCTCTGGCACAATTTTTTGGGACCTATCCTACTGGGTTCCTCTCTTCTCCCTGATTCCAGTGATACCTATCATTTTTAACACACACACACACACACACACACACACACACACACACACACACACACACACACACACACACACACACACACACACACACACACATTTTGTGGATTCGACCCTTCTACGACACCCTTATTTGGCCCCTATCCCATTGGATCCCCATTTTCTCCCTGACTACAATGGTACCTATCATTTGAAATCCTTCTTCTCTGTGGTCCCACCCACCCCTCCAGACCCCTTTTGTTTACCCTATACTATTTTCCTGCTCATTTTTCCAAATGGATACCGCACGAGCCCAAAAACTCAATACCTTGATTGCTGACACCCACTAGAACCAGGAAGACATCAAGAATATCAGTTCCAACCTTAGCTCAATCAATTCGATTATTGATATTCTCAAGGAACAATGTTCCCACATCAAATACCTCAAATACCTCAAAGAACACTTCATGGTCGTTCCCAGAACCCTTCCTCTTTTGACCAACCATCTTATCAGGATGACCATGACTCTTCCCATTACCAAGGTCCTCATACTATGCACTTTTCTCGAGACCTCTTCCCTCCCAGAATTGAGGTGAACAAATTTTATGGATAGGATCCCACATGCTGGGTCAACCAAATGGAACATTGTTTCTCTTTGCATGACATTACTGATGATTTATCCAAGTTTTGTTATGGTGTCCTACATCTAGATCCGAAATGATGGAAATGGTGGCAATGGAGAAAAAAGGCACGCCAAGGGTATGGAATAGGATGACCCCACCTTTGTGGCTAATTGCAAGGTCTGTCAATGCAACAAGGGAGAAACTGTCAAAGCTCTGGGTACACTCCAACTACTTCCGATTCCCCCAACTATTTGGTGAGATGTTTATATGGATTTCATTGTAGGCTTACCTAAATCGGGAAATAAGTCAATCATCATGGTGGTCATATATCCTCTCTCCAAATATGCTCATTTTTGTGCTCTTCAACACCCATTCACAACTGCCACAGTATCTCAAATATTCATGGACAATATCTTCAAGCTTCATGGCATGCCTAATTCTATTGTCTCTGACATAGACCCCACTTTCACCAACATTTTTTTTCAAGAATTGTTCAAGCTATTGGGCAACCAATTACATCTCAACATTGCCTATCACCCCCAAAATGATGGCCAGATTGAAGTTGTCAACAAGTGCTTGAAAACATATTTGAGGTGTTTTGCATCTGAGAGGAAAAATCAGTGGGATCAATGGTTACCCATAGCTGAATTGTGGTACAACACATATTACCATACAACTACTCGCATGACTCCTTTTGAAGCAGTCTTCGGCCAAAATTCCCCATCAATTCTCTCCTATATGCCAGGGGTATTGAAGGTTCAGGAGGTTGACAAAAATCTTACAGTTCGTGAGGCTATTCTTCGTGCCCTCAAAGAAAATTTGGTCATAGATTAGAATCGCATGAAGAACCAAGCAGATCAAAGTCATTACGAATGCCATTTTGTTGAAGGGGACCAAGTGTTTTTTCGAATACAACCTTATATGAAGAATTCACTCAAAGCTAAACACTGTCAGAAACTTGTGCCCAAATTTTATGGTCCTTATACAATGCTCAAGCATGTGGGATAGGTGTCCTATCAGTTAGCTCTACCCATTTAGTCGAAACTCCATCTCGTTTTTCATGTTTCCTGCTTAAAGAAGGTGATTGGAACTAAGTTCCAAACGCAAACTAGTGTCTCTGAGTTAGATGAAGAAGGTTCCATATGGTTGCAGCCACAAGGAATATTGGCCCAATGAGAACGTCGTCTCCATCAATGCACCATCAAGGAAGTGTTAGTCCAATGGAAAGATATACTTCCAGAAGATGCCACTTGGGAGCCGATCACCACTCTACAATATTTTCTTCATTTGAATCCTTGAGGACGAGGTTGTTATTCAAGGGGGAGGGCATGTTAGGGACCTAACCTCCCTAACCCCTCACGTAGGTAGAATAATATATTTCTATGCAATAAAGACCAATATTAATAAGTGTTAAGTGCCTACATATATATGAAGATAGATCTCAAAATAAACCCACAATATCAACAAGAATAATCCAAACTGTTGGAGCCGCCGTTTTACAAGCATTGAAATGAAATTCTTGAAATCAAAAGTTTACCCCGACATGCGAAGTGGCGATAACCACTCTAGTCCTAAGCCACTGTTGCCTAAACTTTAAGAAAGTCTTTCACTTTTTATTACCTCACGCTTTCGTGCTTCGGGAGTTACAAGTTGCAAGGTTTCCAAACTCCGATATGCGAAGTCGCGAAACAGTTTTAATTTCTTACCCAGGTTAGTGTCAGGGGTAAGTCACTTTAAACCTTAGTTAAGTACTTTCGAGGTTTCGCAACTCGATGATCGCTCTCCCAAAAAACTATACCTTCGTAGCCTCAAGTCCCGAAGTCGCGATTTTTATTTATTAAGCATGGGTTAATTAAGAGCTTAAGTCAGATCACATTTTTTTAAACTAAATCACATCTTCTCCATTTCAGATGTTGGGGGGCTCAAAAGTTAGGAGTGATTTGTCCCGATACAGCGAACACCGAAAAGGGGAAATTAAAGACTAAAGAGAACTTAATTAAAGAAGCTAAGATAGATTAATCTATGCGTTAATGCACACTTTAACACGCACCATCTATGGGGCAAATTTAAATTCTTTTGCGTTAATTTGTGTTAGGACCCGTAAAAAATTTGTGGCATTTATTTGAAATATGACGGAGTGACAGATAAGGATATTGCTTTTACTGCTAAATCTTTCTTTAAACGATTTGACCGTTCTGTTCACAAGGACACTAGGGTTTTAAATGACTAAGATCGGGGTTTTGTTTCATTACTTCAATTTTATTTTTATCTTGCGCGTAGAGCTCTTTTCATCAAGCTAACTTCTATCTGTATTTACAATTCTTACTACAGGTGATCTGCATACAAGATTCTCTTCCATGGCTCCACGAAAGGCGTTTAAGGTGTCTGCCGAAAGTTCAGGTCAGGGCTCCGATGCTGTTTTCGATACTTCACCCTGAAGTATTAATACTATAAAAACCTGGACATACATCTATGACATCCTTCAGTCCGAATCGGTGAATTGTTTAGATGATTCCAGTGATAATGTGAAGGATGACCTGGCCACCAGATACAAAATTGTCATTTAGGTAGAAATGCACAAAATAATGGCAAGACCACGACTCCTCCCCTATTATGACATGATTAGATGGGCGCTAGACCATGTGGATATCCTAACCAGAACTATCATCAGCAAGCAGAAGGTGACAATTGGGACTTTAATACCACAACATCTGCAGGCAATGTACCAGCTGTCACCCACACCAAAATTCATGCACAATGATGAATTTCTGGAAGGTTTCAAGGAGAAGGAATGCGAGCAATATGGCCGAAATCTATCCGATCTGATTAGGGATTGGGTTTCTCACCCCGCCAAATTCAGGGCAGATTCTAATGGAGTCTATTCAGTCTCCTCCTTAGAGCCACCGTTCAGGTATATAGCAATAATGGCCTGTAGGTTGTATGAGAGGGAGGACACCACACATTTTTTCCTCCCATGGGTGCCTCTAATTCATACAGTCACTGAAGGCCTTTCTTTTGACTGGGCCAAACTGTTGTCAGATAGTTTAACCAGTCGAATTACCGAATATTGGGCGCAGAAGGCAACTACATTTTTCATGTCTGCCTATATCATGGACACCATTTGTTTCACGATGCCTTTCCCTCTAATGAGCTGGAGATGGACTCCATATAGTACAAAGCCAATCCATGTCTACCACTCGAAGCTTTGGGAGGACAAGGCCAAATAATTCATCTACGAGATCTTCAACTGGGTAATGGTGCCACTGCATGTCACCATTTTTGGCCAGCCACCTCCCAAGATATCAGATAGTGTTGTGACCAGCCTAAGTGGCATAGAATATTGGTATCTAGAGGAGGAATTTTCATATATCAGGGTTTTTGGCACCTCTTTCCCTCCATATGCCCTCCCGCTATTCCTGCCAGATAAGCTATTATGCCGTGAGATTGCCAGACAGACTGTGCTCGACGGAATAAGAAAAGAGCTCAGAGGAGTATCAAAAAAGATATGGCTGCCCTTCCCTATTCGAATTGGTGCATATTCTTTGTTAGATTTTGGCCACACCAAAGTTGAGGCGACGACTTTAGAAGAAATAAAGCTGGTGGATATTGAGTTCAAGAAGCACGATCCTAGTAAGGTCATGATCAATCACCTAGAAAGTTGTGGCCTAAAGAGGTATGAACATGAGGATTCCCCACCTGACAAAATATTCTAGGGCAAGAGGTCCTTCTCTGAAGTCCTCAGTCAGATTCAAGCCTTTCCACCTGGAGACATGACCGAATTTTTGAAATTCTAGGAACACCGACGGAGTTGTCTCCCCCAGATTTTACAGAATGAAGCCCCAAAGCTTCCAGCTACAAAGAAGACAGGAGCCAAAGGCGCAGAGGACTCGAGTCCTAGCAGGGAGAAGGATAAAGGGAAAACCAGAGAGGTTGGAACCTCATAGCTAGGAGCCGAAGGTCCCCGGAAGCAAGTATAATGACTTAGGATAATGATTTAGGATAGTAAAGATATCAATGTACCTTCCTCCTAAGGAAAAAAGCAAGTATAATGACTTACTCAGGTGGTATAAAGATGTTTTCGCTTGGTGATACGAAGAGATGAAGACCTATGACACCACTGTGATTGAACATAAGATACCCCTAAATCCTGGTGTCAAACCTTTTATACAAAAACTCAGACAAATCAATCCTATTTTATTACCCATGGTCGAAAGGGAAGTCAAGAAGCTCCTGGACACAAAAATAATTGTACCACTGAGATATTCCAGCTGGGTAGCCAACCTGGTCCCGGTTAGAAAGAAAAGTGGGGAGATCAGACCGTGCGTTGATTTTAGAAATCTAAATAAGTCCTCCCTCAAAGACAATTACCCTCTACCCAAAATGGATCACATTTTAGAAAAAGTAGTTGGAGCAAATAGGATGTCGATGATCGATGGGTTTTCCGGGTACAATCAAATTGCTGTCAATGAACACGATAAAGAAAAAACAACCTTCACCACCTCTTGGGGTACATTTATGTATGACAAGATGCCTTTCGGTTTAATGAATGCAGGTGCTACTTTCCAACATGCTATGGATATCGCTTTCATCGACGAAAGGGACAAATTTGTGGTTATCTATCTTGATGATCTAATCGTTTTTTCTAAATCTGATGAGGATCATCTGATACATCTCAAGCAAACGTTTGAGAAATGCCACATGTTTGGTTTGTCTCTAAACCCCAAAAAGTCTCACTTTGCTATGCACGAAGGTAAACTCCTGGGCCCTATTGTGTCTCGATATGGAATTAAAATTGATCCTAAGAGGGTTGAAGCTATAGATACAATAAATATCCCTAGGAATGTAAAAGAGATTAAGTCATTCTTAGGAAAAATAAAATTTTTGAGGAGATTTATCCCAAACTTTGTTGAAATCATGAAGTTGATCACATATATGATAAAGAAGAACAACGAAGTGAAATGGATAGCAGAATCCAAAGAATCATTTGCACGCATCAAGAAGGTTATAAGTGAGGCACCTGTACTGGCTAGCCCTAATTATCTAAAGGACTTTCTGATCTTCTTGTTCGCCTCCGAACACACACTTTCCGTGGTACTCCTCCAGAAAAATGAAGAAGGTTTCGAGCAACCGATATCCTTTTTTAGAAAAAGTCTTAGAGATGCTGAACTCATATATGATATAATGGAAAAACAAGCATATGCTATGGTGAAGGCGTTAAAGGATTTCAGAACCTACGTGCTGCATTCCAAGGTAATTGCGTCCTTACCCACTAGTTCCATAAAAGACATTTTGGTTCAGTCTGACAATGATGGAAAAAGGGGACAGTGGCTTGTTAAAATTCAAGAATTTGATTTGGAGATAAAACCGACAAGACTAGTAAAGGGACAAGGTTTGGCTAAGCTCTTAACCGAATCAAATTTCAGAGCCCTCATAATAAATGGCCTATAGGGATGTGAAGAGTGTGTGGACACAAACGAGCTCGAGGAATAAATAATTGCCATCAGAATCGAAGAGAAATTTGCCTCATCAGATTGGTATAAAGACATAGTGTCCTACCTGCTAACATTGAAGTGCCCGAGTGAATTATCTCCATCTAAAGCCAGGATGTTAAAGCTACATGCAGTGAAGTACTCTATATCCGAAATCCAATTGTAATGGAAGGATCCACTTGGCTTTCTGTTGGTTTGTTTAGTTGAATCAGAAACAGAGAAGGTCATAAGCGGATTTCATGAAGGAGTGTGTGGAGGACATCACGCCTGGAGGGCAACGACTTATAAGATCTTGAGGGCAGGATATTATTGGCCAAAAATTTTCTCAGATGTCAATGCCAAAGTCATATCCTGTAACCCTTGCCAATTGTTCACAGGCAAGCACAAACTCCCAGCACTACCGTTGGTCCTGGTCAAAACGGAAGCCCCGTTTCAACAATAGGGACTAGATTTTATAGGCAAAATTAACCCTCATTCTAGCGCTCAACATAAATGGATCCTGACTGATATAGATTACTTCACCAAATGGGTGGAGGCTATTCCAAATAGAAAGACAACGGATTTAGTGGTAATGGATTTCCTAGAAGAGAACATTTTGTCTAGATTCGACTGCCCCCAAAAGATAGTCACAGATAACGCCCAGGCTTTTAAATCTATGGCTATGGTTAGCTTTTGGAAAAAGTACAATATCGTGCTCGTTCATTCCATGACATATTACCCCCAAGGAAATGGGCTAGCCGAGTCTTCAAACAAGAGTCTAATCTCTATAATTAAGAAAGTGCTGAGTGAAAACAAAAAGTCTTGGCATGTGCACTTGAAATATGCTTTGTGGGCAAATCGTATAGGTACAAAAAAATCTATTGGCACTTCTCCTTTCCAAATGGTATACAAGACTGACATAGTATTACCTATAAATCTAGCGCTTCCCGTAATGAAACTTTGGCAATATGAGAAAGAAGAACCAAATCATGTCACAAGAAGAATAAACCAGCTGATTGAAGTCCAACAACACAGGGCCGAAGTGGATGAAAGGCTGCAGAAATACTAAGACAACATGAAAGTGCTATTCGATCGTAAGGCCAAGGATAGATAATTTCTCCCCGACGATTTGGTTTTGAAATGGGATGCTAGGAAGGAAGACTCGACAAAACATGGTAAATTCGATCACATCTGGTACAGACTGTTCAAGGTCATAGCTCCTGAAGGAAAAAATTCGTTTCTATTAGAGAATTTGGACGGTAAAATCCTCAACGCCCCTGTCAATGACCATTATTTGAAACACTATATGCACTAAATGGTTTCCAAAATTTCCATTGTATATACCGGTTTGTGTTTTCTTTTTATTTTTCAGAATTTTTCTTTGGTAAGTCTACTTCCATCACAAATAAAATAGGTCAGTGTTTTTCTAGAAGTAGAGATACATAATTTTTTAACACATTCAGTTCTTTTAAAGCCCTGATACTCTTTGTGTTGTTCCCTTGCAGAATCTCGGCTTACAGTCCAAACGAGCAAAAGGAATAAACAAATGATCATATGTCGGAGAATAAATTTGCCAAAAACAGGTGATAGAAAGGATTTTCCGTTATTTTAGAAGAGAACGAAATGGTAAGGCAGAGGTATGAATTCCAGATAAATCTATATTTCAAACGAAGGTCTCTAAAGTGCCGTGACGGTCTCATAAGTGTAATATGTCATTAAAAGAACAAGTTCTTGCTTTGGGTCCTAAGAGTTTCACCTAGATAAAGATAAGAGGTATTTAAAATGAGCAGAGAGAGTAAATCATATCCGAGAAAGGGTTCCAAGAGTCGGGTTTAATCCATGACCCCTGTTTTTTGATTTCCAGACCTTTCTCTGTTGCCCCTTTCTACCCTCGAATTTACCTTCTTAAAAAACTAAGCATCTTTCCGGGTTTCCCACAGAGGGAGAAGAGATTACGTTTTAGCTTTGGAAGCTGGAAGACAGATCTTAAAAGGTAAGCCAGTCCTCATAACTCCTCACTCTCCAACTAAAAAAAGTTATGCGTAGGCCGATCCTGACTCTCCTAGGTTTTTTAATAGTTTTCTAAGGATTGAGGCTTGCTCAAAGGAAGACCCTTGAAAGTAATCTTTCCCATTTTCCTTATGGGCTAAGGTGTTTTGAAAGTTAAGAGAAGGTTGGTCCCAAGTAATCAAAGCAATTTGACAAACCTCCACTGCAAATATTACACGGATATCATCCCTGGTAAACTGATTGCCCCTACTTCGTGTTCTAAAAAGTAGAATATAAAACAGATGGTGAAAGGAAATTCATATTTGATTTCCCCCATCTATTCCAAGAAGACTATGAAAGGAAATTCATATTTGATTTCCCTCGTCTCAGCATTTAAATGCATGATCATGATTCGAAGTGGTGAAAGGAAATTCAGTAAAAAGGGCTAGATAACTTCACCGAGGTACTGAACAGGCTTGCTGGCAGTGAAGCAATATTTGAGATACCTTTAAGGCTGTCATATGTGAATCTCAGTCTACTCTGGTAACCAACTTTTTCAAAACCAGATCTACATCCCAAGTTTAGACAAGATACGTCGATTAAAAGTGTGGAATTTACTTCATTTGATGCAAGCCAAAAGCTGCAAGATCTGTTGGATTTCCTAGGACTGTTTTGATTATCCTAAAGTAGACTTGAATTCAGTAACGAGAAGGAAAAGGTCATGAAAAGGGCTGCAGCTGAGTTTAAAATGCATTTGAGTTTTGAAAATATTTTCAGAAGTAAAGACAAAATCTCTTTTTCCCTCTGTATCCCCTTCCTAAAAACAAGTTTCCCAAAGGGAACCCAATGACTCCATTTACCCAATATAGGCACGTGGTCTACTGTTCTTCCCTAGTTGGAGCCTATGTTGGAGCTTCCTTTTTATAAGCGTTGAAATGAAATTCTTGAAATCAAAAGTTTACCCCGACATGCGAAGTGGCGATAGCCGCTCTAGTCCTAAGCCACCGTTGCCTAACCTTTAAGCATGTCTTTCACTTTTTATTACCTCGTGCTTTCGCGCTTCAGGAGTTACAAGTTGCAAGGTTTCCAAACTCTGATATGCGAAGTCACGAAACAATTTTAATTTTTTACCCAGGTTAGTGTCAGGGGTAAGTCACTTTAAACCTTAGTTAAGTACCGTCGAGGTTTCGCGACTTGACGATCGCTCTCCCAAAAAACTATACCTTCGTAGCCCCGAGTCCCGAAGTCACAATTTTTATTTATTAAGCATGGGTTAATTAAGAGCTTAAGTCAGAGCACGTTTTTTTAAACTAAATCACATCTTCGCCATTTGAGATGTTGGGGGGCTCGAAAGGTAGGAGTGATTTCTCCCGATACGTCGAATGTCGAAAAGGGGAAATTAAAGACTAAAGTGAACTTAATTAAAGAAGCTAAGCCAGATTAATCGATGCATTAATGCAAACTTTAACACACACCATCTATGGGGTAAATTTAAATGCTTTTGCGTTAATTTGTGTTATGACCCGTAAAAAATTTATGGCATTTATTTGAAATACGACGAAGTGACAAATAAGGATATTGCTTTTACTGCTAAATCTTTCTTTAAATGATTTGATCGTTCCGTTCACAAGGACACCAGGGTTTTAAATGACTAAGATAGGGGTTTTGTTTCATTACTTCAATTTTATTTCTATCTTGCGCGTAGAGCTCTTTTCATCAAGATAACTTCTGTCTGTATTTACAATTCTTACTACAGGTGATCTGCGTACATGATTCTCTTCCATGGCTCCACGAAAGGCTTTCAAGGCAGCTGCCAAAAGTTCAGGTCAGGGCTCCGATACTGTTTCCGATACTTCACCCCGAAGTATTAATACTATCAAAACCTGCACATACATCTCCGACATCCTTCAGTCTAAATCAGTGAATTGTTCAGATGATTCCAACGATAATGAGAAGGATGATCTGGCCACCAAATACAAAATAGTCGTTCAGGCAGAAATGCACAAAATAGCGGCAAGACCACGACTCCTCCCCTATTATGACATGATTAGATGGGTGCTAGACCATGTGGATATCTCGACCAGAACTATCATCAACAAGCATAAGGTGACAATTGGGACTTTCGGACCAGAACATCTGCAGGCAATGTACTAGCTGTCACCCACACCAAACTTTGTGCACAATGCCGAATTTCTGGAAGCTTTCAAGGAGAAGGAATGCAAGCAATATGGCATAAACTTGTCCGATCTGACCAAGGATTGGGTTTCGCACCCCACCAAATTTAGGGCGGATTCTAATGGAGTCTATTCAGTCTCCTCCTTAGAGCCACCGTTCAGGTATACATCAATGATGGCCTGTAGGTTGTATGAGAGGGACGACACCACACATTGTTTCCTCCCATGGGTTCCTCTGATTCATACAGTCACTGAAGACCTTTCTTTCGACTGGGCCAAACTATTGTCAGATAGTTTAACCAGTCAAATTACCGAATATCGGGCACAAAAGGTGAGTGGGAAAGCAACTGCATTTTTCATGTCCGCCTATATCATGGATGCCGTTTATTTCACGACACCTTTCCCTCTAATGAGCTAGAGCTGGACTCCATCTAGTATAGAGCCCATCCATGTCTACCACTTGTAGCTTTGGGAGGACACAACCAAAGAATTCATCTACGAGATCTTCAACTGGGTAATGGTGCCACTACACATCACCATTTTTGGCCAAATGCCTCCCAGGATATCAGATAGCATTGCGACCAGCCTAAGAGGCATAGCAGATTGGTATCTAGAGGAGGAATTTTCATATATCAGGGTTTTTGGCACCTCTATCCCTCCATATGCCCTCCCGCTATTCCTGCCAGATAAGCTATTATGCCATGAGATCGCCAGACAGATTGTGCTCGACGGAATAAGCAAAGAGCTCAGAGGAGTATCAAAAAAGATATGGCCACCCTTCCCTATTCGAATTGGTGCATATTCTTTGTTAGATTTTGGCCATGCCAAAGCCGAGGCTATGGATTTAGAAGAAACGAAGTTGGTGGATATCGAGTTCAAGAAGCACGATCCTAGTAAGGATGTGAGCAATCACCTGACAAGTTGCAGCCTAAAGAGGTATGAACACGAGGATTCCCCACCTGACAAAATATCCCAGGGCGCGAGGTCCTTCTCTGAAGTCCTCAGTCGGATTCAAGCCTTTCCACCTAGAGACATGACCGAATTTTTGAAATTCTAGGAACACCGATGGAGTTGTCTCCCCAAGATTTTATAGGGTGAAGCCCCAAAGCTTCCAGCTACAAAGTAGACAAGAGACAAAGGCGCAGAGGACTCAAGTCCTAGCAAGGAGAAGGATAAAGGGAAAACCAGAGAGGCTAGAACCTCAGAGCTAGGAGCTGAAGGCCCCCAGAAGCAGGGGGGAAACTTCGAAAAGGGCGTGTTAGGCAAGTAGGCCCAAGGCCAAGTGGAGATACCTTCTCAGGGATCAGGTGGCTCACTTTATTTCATGCCAAACGAGCCGGTTACAGAGGCCACCCCCAAATAAACATCCAAGCAAATCAGCAGTCCGATTGCTATCATCACACCCTTGCAGTTCACAAAGGGGAATCCTGACGAGGGATGGATTTTCAATGAAGAAATGATGCCCATTTCTATAGAAGAGCTACCTCCCAACGAATTCTTCTTTGACAAGAAGAGAAAGGTCGTGGTAAGGCAAGGATTTTATCAAAAAGAGGGCGTAGTAGCTAAAAAATTTAAAATCATGACAGATGGGAAGGTTGCGAAAGCGGAAAAATTTGCAGAGGAAATAGCCGGGACGCTAGGGGCTTATGCTACAACAAATTAGTACTCAGTTGGGAATTTGACGACCCAGTTGAAATGAAAGAACCTCCTGATCGACAAATTGGAAGCTAAGGTAGCTACTTTCGAAGCAAATGTCAGGGACGAGGTGAGAAAGAGCCTTGAAGAAGCCCGAACAACCGACCTGCGAGAAATCAAGAAGCTCAGGTCTGACCTCGAGCAGGTGCATCAGTTGGTGCAAACTAGCCAAGCATAGGTGAGCCAGCAGGGGCAACAGATTATAGAGTTGCAGTCGAAATTGGAGGTGGCCGAGAAATAGGTTGTAGACATAAAAATGTTCATATCGCAGGCCGCCGAAGTCTGATGTAAGGTACTTATGGCTCAACAAAAATTGCTGGCAAAGGTGAGAACCATTCAAAACCATTTCCAGACGATAGAGAAAATATTAGAGAACATTTCTTCAAAATAAAGAGAAGCTGGGGCAACACAGATCGCTTTCCAAGAAGATTTTATAGCTACAGCAACGATAGAGATGGTCAACACCTCAAAATTATCGATCGCGGAACAAATCGGAGGTAATATCCTGCTGAAGGTCTGGGAGCAGAACATATTGTAAAGCAGGGGAAGAGATAATGAAGTAAAGAACTTTTGTGAGGAAACTTTCTCTCTAATAAGTAAAGGTTTGCTAGATTTTGATAAGGAAAGCAGTGCTGGGACACTTGGAAAAATCAATATAGCTAAACATCTGTTGGACATCAAAGAAAACATGGAGGAGCAGCAAGTGGAGATATCTCAGATCAACTAGGTCGATATGACCCAAATGGACAAATGGCTAGTACAACCAAGTTTATAGTTATGCTCCATCATTGTAGAGGACCGATAGGTGGGAAAGAGTTTACCACAACTGACAAAAAATTGTTACACTCTTGAAGTGAGCGACCAAGCAAAGCCTTCCAGGTTGATAGCCTAGTTGGTGGAGAGGTGCATCACTTGCACTGAGCAGGTGAAAGGGAAGGCTTCTGGTGTCAAATGAGGACAGGTGTCTGTCTGTTCTATTCTTAGAACCCAAAGAGTAAAGAAAGGAAGGTGCTCTACCCACAGGAAGGAGGACAAAAACAAAGAAGTGAAATGCATAAATTTCCCATTTTGTAACCGAAAACTTCTGGAACGATTAAGATTCCAGCGTTTAGAATTTTGTATAAATATGCACTTTGAAGTGAGAATAAAGGCTGGACCTTTCTTGGCCGATTGTCATAGAGACTTTTTTCCTGTTGAAAATTAATACAAAGCAATATGAAGATTCCTAATTCTATCAAGACTAAGTTATGAGTTTGTTTCCTCTGTTATCTTATGTTAAAATTCATTTCGCATATATATTTCTGATGAATTCTTCACTGCAATGTGGTGTAACCTCTACTATGGTGATCAACTTTTTGTCATCTAATCGTTTGCATTTTTTCCTCTGTATTGGCTATCAACAGGTACAAGACCTATGAACTCTTTAGATCTTTATATTTTATGCATCGTCAGATTTCTTCTTGTCCTTTTTTCTTCTTCTGTTTACGGGGTGAGATTCTCCCTCGATAAAAGCCTCGCATTGTAGACAGCTCGATGTTTTCTCACATTCCATACACAGCTTATTAAAAGTTAACTCAGTTACGGGAAAAGGCCGTTGGTTTGCTTTCTTTCTTGGATTTCGGATTTGAAAGTTCTCTCTATATGATCAAAAAATTGGGGCAGCATCCTAAACCATGAACTTTCTTTAAAATTTCCTTTTCCTCTATGATTGTTCCCATTGCTAGACATCCCAATATTGAACCCGGCTTGTCGGATCAAACCAGTATCTCTTTAAATATTTTCGACACCATACTTAAAACAACCACCACCCGGGTAGAACTCAAACGTTCATGGGCTGCAATCAAACGAGATATAAGCATCCATGAACTTTTGGAAGCAAGACAGAGACTACTTAGAAATCAACCCTAGCTTCCTTTCCTGAAGGTTGATCCTTCCCATTTTATCTTTCACACCACTTTTGGATGCCTAGACCCTGTACTTTTTAGCCTTAAGTACAGACTCTGGAACAACACAAACCATTCACCAAAATACTGAACACAAGAAATAGTGAAAACCCTTGAGGTAGGGTAACACCATATATTAATCCTTAAGGAGGGATAACACTCCTCAAGAAATGCTTGATACATTCAAAATATTCTTCACTATGTTTCATTACATTGCTTACACTTCTTTATATAACTCTCTCTATCTCCTAGGAACCTTCTAGAGAGCCTTCTCACATTTATTACATTTAACTACCATAGTGAGTCTTTATTAATATAGTGGACCTAGTCCACCTTACATTGAATGACCACATTCTCATATATTAAATGACTTCCACTAATAATACATAACGAAATTTCCATTGGGTACCTCCCTAGGTAACCCATATTACCTCCCTAGGTATACTACATTCCATACCCCTTCACATGTTTCATCCTCAAAGCATGAGAAGAAATCATACAATATGACCGACTAAGAAATGCAGCCAACTGGTACCAAGTACGACCACCCGTCCATCCCAATGGAAGTCGAACATGATGTCCATCTGCTTCCTTTCCACCCTGATCTTTCTCTGCATCATGTTAGGGTTTCCATGAGTTTTTTTTTGTAGTCTGAGCTCTTCCCATAGTGCCGGTAGTCCTCCACGCACCTCTTGATCAGTTTCCTGCCTGGTGCCCTACTGGTGCATAAATGTTCCCTACTGGTGCATAAATGTGTTGATGGACATGCCATTGCCTTGATGATTGTTGTGTCTCTATATGATGTGGATGATGATATAAAACAACTGTAGGAATATGTTCTTTTTTCTTCAAATCTGCAACAATTTGTGCCTTTGAGTCAATGACCTCCTTAGCTTCTTGATTATGTATTTCCTGTAGTTTTTCTTCATCTCATTCTGTAGACTTTGCCTCTGATTCAACTTCAGACTGAGCAATAAATTCTTTGCTAGCTTCCATGGGCCCATCTTTCTTATTGAGAGACACATCCTGCAATGTAATTTTCTTTTTCTTGTACCAAAGCTTTGGAAACTTCTTTTTTGCATTAATATTAACTGTACCAATTGATTTCATCCAAGGATAGCCCAAAACAATATCTTCACCAACCATATTTATAGCATGAAAATCAGAATCCAACACATATTTGTCCATGGTGATCTTCAAATATTTAAAAATTTGAACATTTTCACCCTCAACCTGTGTGTTGTGAATATTCTTTGCAGGAACTTGCAATCTATTAACCAACTGAATATTGATAATTTTTTTTTTGCAACTAGGGTTAATAGAAACATTGACATTTTCTTTATGAATACAACCAAGAACTTGTAATATAGATTTTCCACATGAAAATAAACTCTTCGTGATGCCTTTATCCTTACTCTTTGTATGAGACCACTTGTCTAAAATAAAATTTTCAAGTGGTTCCTCAGAAAGTGACATCCACTCAGAATGGTGAAATGATTTCCACCATATGAGAGCATCACCTTCGAAACCCCAGTCTATAAAATATTTCCACTTCTCTTTCCATAATGACTTGTGAGATTGTATAAATTATTCAATACTAGGGCCATCATATCTTCCAGTAAAAAACATCATGCTTGGAATAAATATTCAACAAAAACTAGGGTGTAGAAATAATTTACTGTAGAAAATCGCGGTTTTTTCTAGAAAAACTCTAAAAAACTGTTGAATTTAAAATGCTCATAACTTTACTTCCTAGACTCCGTTTCGGCTGATATTTTTTTTGAAATTGGGTATTTTTCCGAGAGGAATTCAAAAGTTCAATTATTTTTTCCAAATTCATCTCATAAAACTTCATATCTAAACCTGAAGTGCGCTGCCCTCTTTTTCCCTAGAAAAAATCTGAAAAAATATAAAAAAAATCTTCCATTCTTTGGCCAAGGAAAGTGCTCTGATACCAATTGTTAAGTGACTGAATAGATATGAAAATAAATCTCAATATAAACCCACAATATCAACAATAATAATCCAAACCATTCACCAAAATATTGAACACAAGAAATAGAGAAAACCCTTGAGGTAGGGTAACACCATATATTAATTCTTAAGGAAGGATAACACTCCTCAATCAATGCTTGATAAATTCACAATATTATTCACTATGTTTCATTACATTGCTTACACTTATTTATATATCTCTCTCTATCTGCTAGGAACCTTCTAGAGAGCCTTCTCACATTTATTACATTTAACTACCATAGTGAGTCTTTATTAATATAGTGGACCTAGTCCACCTTACATTGAATGACCACATTTTCATATATTAAATGACTTCCACTAATAATACATAACCACATTCCCATTGGGCACCTCCCTAGTTATACTACAATAAGACCTAGCAATAAGGAATAATAAGTCAAATGTAAGAATACCTTATAGAAGCATCTGCTTCTAGAAGGATCTTCAACTAGATTATTTTTTGGATAGATAGGTTTAGTATAAATAGGAGTAGAGGGTATGAGAAATCTTGTCTTGGATATTATTGTAATAGAGCTCTGCTCTGCTAGAGGTTTCCCCCTCGAAGAGACAAGTGAACATTGCTATCATTAATCAATATGCTCTTTCTGGTGTTATTCTTGTATTATTCTGGTATTGTTTTGATTATATCATTGTTGTTCTTCCATTTCTAGCTAAGATATTTCTATTTCACATACTATTTTATATCTGCAATACTACATCAGCTGACATCACATTTTATTTATTAAAACTCAGAAATAAATTCACATATACATTGCTTGGCCGTAGCCACACATAATATCTACATTAAATATTAATTAAACTAGGTATTATAGTCAGGATTTTACATTTCCCCTCCCCTACAATTGTGGACCATCCTCGCTGCACACTATGTCGATATACATGCATGCACAAATTTACATCATAATACTAAGAAATAAAATTTTTGCAATTTTACAACTCTAACAACAGTTCCAACCAAAATCTTATGTTCCTCTCAACTCGCTGACCCAAGGAATGTACTCCCTTCATCGCTCTCAATCCATCATGATATACCATTCTTTTATCAAGGTCTCCAATGCAGTTTAGATAGGACTCTAAGATGCGGTTCCAGAACTCTAGTAGCTCAAAATGGAGTCTTACATTCTTATGTTATATTTTCTTCAAATTTGTCAAAACATTGCAGGTATTCCTCCCTCATATTCTCCTTGTGCTCCTAGTTTGCATATTTAGGATCATGGTAGGTCCATTGAACTTTTACCAACCATATGGATTTGTTCCTGATCACTTTGAATTTTCTGTCCATGATGTAAACTGGTTCCACCCGAAAACCCCCTTCATCTTCCACCTGGATCACAATCCAATCAATTATGTGGTTAGGGTCAGACACATATTTCTTTAATAATGACACATGAAATATATTATGCACTCTCATGGATGTAGGAAATACTAGCATGTATGCAATTGACCCTATATTCTCTAATATTTCAAAAGGTCGACAATATCTTGCTACAAAATTTAGGTAGTTTCCTAATCTTAGTGAAATTCTCTTCGCTTTCACTTTTAAAAATACTTTCTTTCCCAATTTAAAATCTCTTAAAAATATGTTCTTGTTTGCATAACTTTTTTGCTTGTTCTAGACCTTTAAACTCTTCTTGATCTTTTCCATTTTCTCTTCCATTTCCTTCAACAAATTTATCCCAATAACAACTCTGTATGTTGGATTATCCCAATTCACTGGTGTGTTACACTTCTTGCCATATAATGCTTCAAATGGACTCATTTTCAATGAGACTTTCTACCCATTATTGTAATAAAATTACACTAAGTGGATATAATCCTACCACTTTCATTCTAATCATGTCCTCAATTATTCTGTTAGTCATTTCCATTTTCCCATCGGACTCTAGTAATTCACTAAGGAATTCAAGCCATCTAATTTTTCTAGCATTTAATGTGGGTTGTCCAAGTAAATATTTCAGACCATAGTGCTCTATCCTTAGCTCAAATTTCCTCCTCATAAGGTAATGTCTCCACATTTTTAGTGAGTGAATAAATACTGTTAATTCTAAGTCATGGGTGGAATAATTCCTCTCATGCTCTTTTAATTTCTGGACTCATAACATACTACATGATATTTTTGTGTGAGGAATCCACCAATACCTTTCTTGCATGCATCATTGCACACAATGAAATATCCATTTGGATATGCAATATTCAATATTGGCACACTTGTCAATATTTCCTTCAACTATTGAAAAATTTCTTCACACTTGGAAGTCCATTCAAATTACACTCCCTTCTTTTGCAAAGAACTGATTGGGCTTGTAATTTTTGAAAAACCTTTTATGAATATTCAATAATACCATGCAAGACCCATGAATGATCTTACCTATGTCACATTTCTTGGCATTGACCATCCTTTAATGGCCTTTATCTTCTCAGGATCAACCACTATCCCATCGATTGAAATAATATGACCTAAGTAATGAATCTTCTTTTGATAAAAGATGCACTTACTTAGCTTGGAATACAACTTGTATTCTCTTAAAACTTGCAACACCATTCTTAAATGTTTTTCATGTATTCTTATGACTTATATTAGATGAATATACCATATAGAAACATAATTACAATCTTTTCTTGGAATTCCTTGAACACTCCATTAATCAGGCACATGAAAACTGTCGGTGCATTTGATAGCACAAATGGAGTTACTATGAATTCATAATGCCTGTATCTTGTCCTAAATGTTTTCTGGCTAATATGTTCTTCCTTTATCCTCACTTGATGATAGCTCGACCTCAATTAAATATTGGAAAATATTCTTTCACCTTTTACCTGATCAAATAAATCATCAATCCTTGGAAACAAATATTTGTTATTTATGGTGACCTTATTCAACTGTCTAAAATCAATACCCAACCTTAAGGTTTCATCTTTCTTCTTCACAAAAAGAACCAGGGAACCCCAAGTTGACACACTTTGGAATATATACCCCTTTTTTAACAACTTTTCAAGCTGCATCTGTAACTCTTTCAATTATGGTGTGCCCTTTTTTTAAGGTGTATTGGACACTAGGGAATCTCTTGGCACTAAATCAATAGATAAATTAATGTCTCTTTCTGATGGTAGTCTTGGTATTTCCCCAAAAACATCTTCGAAATCCCTCAAGACCAGATGGTATTCAATGCTTGCCACTTTATCTCTGGTTTCCTCTTCCATATGGGCTACAAAAATCTAACATTCCTTCTTGAAACTCTTTTTTATATGCATAACATAAATTTCTCTAACAATTACAAATCTTGGAATGCCTTGAACCTTGCTTTTCTTCCCTTCTTCATCAAGACATGTGATTGTCTTGTTGTAGTAGTCCAGGACAACATGGTGTCTTTCCAACCAATCCATGCCATCTAGACAATCATATGAACCCAATGGTATGATGTTCACATCTACCTTTGTGCTGAGTTGATTCATGTCTATTGGACAATCTTTAACTATCTCATTGCTCTTCCTCTTAACCCCTATGACTAAATAAAATAACCAATATTTCTTATGCTTACTCTGCAAGTGAAATCTTTCAACAATGTCAGAGTTTTTGTAACTATGGTTAGCTCTATAATCAATTAAAATTTCTATGGGATGGTTATCAATCTTACCTTCCACTTCAATCTTGGGGGATTGATACTCTACTTGATTGTTGGCCAAGGATGTATAAATCCTTGACAAGTTTCCTCCCATGTCTTCCACTATTTTTGCCTTCTGAATGTTATGGAAAGTCTTCATTCTTTTTTCTTTTTAAGGGAATTCCCTATATAAACAATTTTACTAATATCCCCAACACTGTACATGCTACTTCCTTAGCCTTTTCCCAAATTGGTCTGTACTCTTGTGCTCATTTTGGGTTGAATGACCTTGATGATTTGCCTGGGAGTTGTTCTTGAAAAAATGTGGCTTAAAACCTTTTTTCCTTTGATTGTTTTTACCCTTCATTTTGACATTCCAATATTTTTGGAAAACTGGCTTTCCTTTGCTATGCTCATAAAGATGTTTTTCTCTCCTTATGGCCTCCTCCAAAGTCCTAAGGTTATCGTATTGTATCTTTTAATTGTATAAAGAGGGTAACCCACTTAAAAACCCTTGTATTTTTACCCTTTCATCCTTTATGAATTCCACATACTTCAACAATTCAAAGAATCTCTTCTTATATTCATCCATTTCCATGCTTCCCAATTTGAGGGAAAATAACTCTTTCATATTCCTTTCATAGTACTGCTTGGACAAATATTTCTGTTGGAAATATCCTTTGAAATGCCTCAATGAGATCTTATTATCATCAATGTGCTTGAATTTCTTAAGCTAATCCCACCACATGGATGCCTTTCCTTACAAGTGGTAGGTTGCAATTCTAGATTCTATCCTTGAGGGGTAATCATGCAACTGGAAATATTTATTCATTTCCAATAGCTAGGCCTTGACCCCTTCTCATTTCCTATGCGCACCATTGAAAGTTGGTGTATTTATTTTTCCATGTTCACCTTGCAAGATGTTTACCTCAGGCCTTCTCCTCTACCTCCTTACACAAGACACACTTGGGCTACTCCCTGTCCCTAAACTTGCATTAGCTATCCTAGTGTATTTCTCTGGGGAATGATGACACATTTTCATACTCCTTGATTACCCGTCATTCCCATGATCATCCTTTCTGCTATGGGATCTGGATGCGGTCACTTATATATCACTAACTGCTTGTTTTGTGCTAGAGGCTTTATTGACTTGCCTCTGAAGCATATTCATACTTTGAAGTATCTCTGCTTGAGATTTCATGATCTTTTCATTATCATCCCTATAACTCTGTACTTCTCTTTCCAGGCTTCTCATAGTTAAAAGCTTCTTCCTGCCTCTTCTTCCATTAGTCTTAGTCTCACCATTTCCCATGCTGATATACAAACCCATGACCTCCTCATTGATATAATATCCTTGAGCATATTCCCTAAGTCGAATCCTCATATAATAACCAAATTTGTTTTCATGTAACTTTATATCTACAATAAATGTGCATGCAATAATTATTGTTAGCACATGCATACTAAAAAACATTTCATTAACTAGATTACATGTTATTCTTCATCTCAATTTATAAAGAACACAATGCACTAAGTCAAAATATGATTCCTTAGACACATTCCTATCTAAAATATCTCTCCATTGACTGTATTCATGCCTCAATATGAGTTCTAAGAGAAAAAGTTACAACATTCACAAGCTGTAATTTTCACTCATTGCTTTGTTTTTACCGCTACAAAAATAAATTTATTACTTTTTGAAAAATTGATTGCCTAACTCAAAATTTTTCCTTGAAAAATGGCTTCTCAATACATTTCCAACGAATATTTGTTTGCACAAATTTGAGTTCCGAGTTGAAATTTACGGTCTTCAAAAGTTTAGACTGTTTTCCCATTTTATCCATGTATGCTGCATTTGTCTTATTTCTCTTCCTATACATTTTTACGTACCCATATTCCAAATCTGGTTCCATGGATGTCTTCTATGGTTCATAATGTTTCCATAAACTGATCCTGAGCCCCAAATAGACCCTAAGAAAGGAGTTATGCACTCTAGAAGTAAATTGGTGCCAAAATTATTCCCTTAATTGTTTCAATTGTAACTTTCTCATACGAGTTCTATTTTACACCTGAAATATCTCATTGGAAATCTCTCTTGTAGTTTTTTTTATTTAAGATGCAAAAATATTATGTGGTGCCTTCGACACTTACAATGTCAAAAATTTGGACTCTTAAAAAATGTTGTTTAGGGCCTCAAATTGCCCTTGCAAATTGATGACTTTCAAAATTCAAAAAATTCATAGAAAAATTGATTGTTTTAATGTTATAACAATATTTTAATATGAATTGCTGATCTCAAAATTTAGAGTGATATTAGCCGTTGATCCAAGCTTCATAGACGATCAACATTTCCCTTTGGATGCACAAAAAACTTGGCCAAAACTGTCGACCATCGACCCCTTCCATTGACAACCGATTTAAACACATCGCTAAACTGACCGACTCAAGAATTGACCATCAACCCTTCCTGTTGGCATATGAAAACACTCCTCCAATTTGACAGACCTAACCGTTGGCCATTGACCTATTATTAGCTGACCTAGAAACTAAGACGACGTGACATGACACGTAGATGTTGACATGGCATGACATTTAAACATTGACATGGCACTCTAGCTGATGTGGCATGACATGTGGATGCTAACATGGAATGACACATGGATGCTAGCATGAAAAAACACGTCATCATCCTCTTTCATTCATTGGAAATCAACAACTTCTCTTGGTCGAACTGAAAATCTTGCTAGTTCGACTGACCCTCAACCATTGACCATTGACAATCGACGATTTCTCTTGTTTGATTGAAACTATTTTCTAATTTCGTCGACCCTCGATCATCGACCATTGAAATTTGGTGATTTTCTTTGGATGGATGAAATATTTTTCCAAATTCTGCAGACCCTCAATCATCAACCATTTACGTTCAATGATTTCCTTTAGACACATGAAATCTTTCACCAAATTCTTCTGACCCCCGATCATTGTCCATCGACATTTTTTGTTGGAAAATTAAACCTCTTCACAAATCTTTCCAATCCAACCATCGACCATCAAAAAATTGTTTTAGTGAAAATCAACACTTAGAAAATTTTGACCAAATCCCAAATAAATCTAGCCATCGATCTTCCATTAAGATTGATATTGATTGTTGATTTGATCCAATTTCAAAACAACTAAAAATTAATCCATGCCATCGATCTATTTCATTTTCCCAACTACCAAAAATGAATCTCGGTCGTCGATCTGCTAGACCTTGCCAAACTTCGAAAACCTTATAAGCTTTTAAATCTATTTATGATGAATCTGGGCCATTGATTTCAAGATCAACGTGATATCGATTGTCGATCCAACAAACTTCACCCAATTCTAAAATGGCCATTAAAACATGAATTTCAACCTTCCAAGTTGAATTTTAACTCTGCAATGCTGCATATTGATTTCCCGTACCATATGTTCAATAGTTCCAAGGCATTTAAACTTGAATTTGTTCATGAATTTGGAGATTTCACTCTAATTTTCTCCATTTTCCCACCAAATTCATCACAGCTCGAAATTTGTAACAAAGAATTTTCTCAAATTCGCTAAAATATCCCTGATCTAGATGATTTGGATATCTACTACGGATCTAGTGTTTTGTTTCACAGATCTGATACTCTGGGGGTCTCTGGATGCATTTTATCTTCAGATCTGATACTCTGGGAGTTTTTGGATGCGTTTTAGTTATGTGCTTGAGATTTTTTGTGGTTGTTTCATTTGCATGTTATACATTATGGTTTAAACAGTTATATATATGATGCATGCAGAAATAAGGAACATCAACTGCCCAATACTATGTATTATGAGATTCAAGCATGGAAATACAATGAAATACTGGAAATGTAGAATATAGTCATCGGTTAGATCTAATGGATCATCACTAGAATACAAGAAAGTAACATAAAATACCTGTGATCAGAAAATGAAGGTAAATCTGATGCATGCACAGATAGATCTAAAAAATCGACGGTTCCGGAGAAGCACGGTAACCACTACAAAATGGAAGACTCGTCTGGAAGGATATACCCATGGGAATGAGCTAGAAATTGTACCAATAGAAGCACCCTAGCCTCTAGAATGATCCTAGTGACTTTCATATGACAGATCTGTCCTTTGATGCTCTAGATCTCGTCCCCCTGGGGTCTGCACACCTCCTGGGCTCTCTGGATGCATCCAAATGATTCCACCAAGGAAATCAGCTGATATAGGACTCAAAACGTTCGCCCTGACAAATGCAGAACTGGGTTGGAAGTGTTTCCCCAGATATGCTCTGATGCTTCGTATATAACCCAAACTATCCTTCCAAAAGAGATGCACCCTAGATGGCTGAATGATGTGCCCTGAAGTATTCCACCGTTCGAATCTGATGGGAAGTGGCTCAATCTATACGCCCTGGCTGGATCTCAACTAGGTCAGATGGAAACTGCAATCTGAGCTCTGATATCGTGCAACTAAACAACCCCTCTATTTGACCTTGCACCCTCACTGGCTGAGCTACGCAACACCACAAACTAGATACTCCTGAATACAATGGTGAAATACCTGGATGGTAGCTCCGATGGGCTAGGGTGTGTCTCTCAACACTGAAACCTATCAATGGTGGTGGTTTCCTCCAGAAATCCACAAAACAGTAGAAGTCAAATCTCTTCCTCCTCTGGGAACTCTCAACATCAAATCATAACAATGAATAATGAGGAATTAGGTTGAATTCCTCCATTTATAGTCTTCCCAATCTAATTCACCATTGACCTCACTTAAGCTAGGCGCTTTTCCTCCTAAGGTGAGTAATTAATTAATTAAGTCCCCCTTTAACACATTTTCATTCTAATTCTTTGTTGACTTAGGATTAAGTGACTTTTCCTATGCTTTTTGGCCTAATTCATCGTTTAGCCAACAAATCACCCTTATTTCTCCCTTTGTTCCCTGTTTGTGCCTGACAATAGTCTACAGGAACACATAGGCTACTAAGTCACTCCCTACTGGCCTACTCTTGGGAACGAGACATCATAGTCCTCCCTTCCTGAGATTTCTTGTCCCCAAGCAACATCAATCCTGGGTGCTGCAAAATATGCTCTCCCTCCCATGTGGCATCCTCCATTGGAAGACCCCTCCATCTAACCAAGCACTCCTTGATGACCCTGCTCCTCAAATTGTGCTCTCTCTTCTCTAGTATCTCCTCCAGCACTAGCTCCAACTGGCCCTTCTCAGCTAAGGGTGGAAACTCCTCTAAAATGCTAATTTGTTGTCCCACGACCTTTTTAAGACAAGAGACATGAAATACGTTATGAATCTTGCTACCCTCTGGTAGATCTATCTCATATGCCACCTCGCCTATCATCCTGATGACTCTATATGGCCCATAAAATTTTGGATTCAACTTCTCTACTCCACTCCTCTTCAAAGAGGATTGTCTGTATGGATGTAATTGCAGAAAAACCAAATCCCTACCTCAAAACTACGCTCGAATCTCTGTCGGTCTGCATAGATCTTCTGCTAGTTTTGAGTCGTCTGCAAGTTCTCCCTCACTACTTGCAGAATCCTCTGACTCTCCTCCACCTAGGTAGAATACTATGCTACCTGTATGGCCTTGTAGTCCATGGGTATGGTGAATAAATGTGAAAATTTTTTCAGCTTGTCGACCACCAAAAATATATAGTCTCTTCCCTGCACTCGAGGAAGGCCTGTAATGAAATCCATAGAAATTCTCTCCCATTTCTGCTCTGGAATGGGTAGAGGCTATAGAAAACCTGCGGGGTGTGTCTACTCAGACTTGTTTTGCTGACAAGTCGTGCACTCCGGAATGTCTTTCAACACATCATCCTCGAGACCCTTCCATGAGAATATCTCCGTGATCTGCCTATATGTTTTGAAGTATCGCTGATGCCCTGCTGTAGGCGAATCATGACACACCTTCAGAATTTTCCCCTTCAGGGTAGATTCTGGAACCAAGTAGATCCAGTCCTTGTAGATAATGACTTCATCAAGAACCCTATATCTATCATCAACCACCTGTCCATCCATCACCTCACAAGAAAATTTGTTTTTGGAGTAATCCACCAACAAATTAGCTTTCCAATTTGTACAGGTGTCCATCATCGAACACCTTGTTGGCCTCCTGCACAAGGCATCTTCTACAATATTAATTTTCCCCTTGACATACTTAATGTCAAAGTCAAAGGATTGGATCTTTGAGACTCAATTCTGCTATCTCTCACTGAGGTTTTTCTGATCTAGGAAATATTTCAGACTGTTATGATTAGTCTTCACTATGAATCCGCTTCCTACCATATACTGCCTGAATTTGGTTAAGGCATGCATTATTGCTAGCATTTCCTTGTCATAAATAGGATATAGTCTCTCCAACTCATTGATATTTCTTCTCTCAGACACAATGGGGTGGCCCCCCTGCATCAAAACTACTCCAATCCCCACCCCTGATGCATCACACTCTAAGACAAACAACTGGGAGAAGTCTGGAAGGGCTAGAACATGGCATGTGCTCATAACCTCCTTCATTTTATGAAATGTCTGCTGTGACTCCTCTGTCCAACGGAAAATCACCCTTCTTGGTCAATTCTGTGAGTGGTGCTCCCAACTGTGAAAATCCCTTGACGAACCGCCTGTAGTAACTGCATAACCCAAATAATCCCTTCAACTCTGTGAGGTTCTTGGGTGTTGGTGAATCCATAATGGCCCTGATATTCTCCTGATGAACCTGTACTCCTTGCTCACTGATGATATTCCCCAAGGATAGTATTTCTCTCATGCCAAACTCACATTTGGATTCCTTGGCATATAATGAATGTGCTTGCATAATGCTCAAGACCTCCTCCAAATGTGCCAAATGTTCATCCCACATCCTGCTGTATATCAATATATCATCGAAGAACACCAAAAGGTATTTCCTCAACTATCCTCTAAATATGTGGTTCATGCAAGATTGGAAAGTGGCCAGTGCATTGGTCAACCCAAATGGCATGACCAAGAGCTCAAAATGTCTGAAGTGGCATCTGAATGCGGTCTTCTCTATATCCTGCTCCCTGATGATGATTTGATGATACCTGGATCGCAGATCGATCTTGGTGAAGAAAACTGCCCCATGCAACTCATCCATCAACTCATCTATGCATAGAATTGGGTACCTATTATTTATCGATTTCTTGTTGAGATCTTTGTAATCAATGCACATCCGCAATGTTCCATCCTTCTTCAGTAGTAGAATGACTGAAGAGGCAAAATGACTCGTGATGGGCTTGATGTGCCCCATCGCAAGCAACTCTTTGATTGATTTCTCAATCTCGTCCTTGAATCTATTGGGATGCCTATAATGCACAGTGATCACTGGTGTATCCCCTTCCTCCAGCTCGATCATGTGCTCAAATCATCTATCTGGTGGTCTCCCTGGTGGTATCGACCCAAACACTGGATCATACTATCTCAAAATCTCTCTGATCTGTGGATGGTACCCTTCTCTTCCCTCTGAATCCTTCTGTGTGGTGACCAAACACTCTACTGCATAGGCCACATCACCATGACAGAAGATCCTCTCCATCCGTTTTCCCGATACTGCTCATGGTGATCCTGTAGACATGCCTCTTAGTACCACTCTCGATCCATTGGAATCTTTGAAGCTCATGTTCAACGTTTGATAGTTGAACCCAATCTCCCATAATGAATATAACCACTGTACCCCAATATTGCATCTGTATCTGACAGGTCAACTACATAGAAAGTGTCTATCAAAGTGTAGTTGCCTAGTTTGACCTCTAGGTCTGGGATCATGTCCAAACATGTCATCGTGTATCCATCAACCACTTCTACGTGGAATCCCTCAAACTCCTCAGTGCGTAACCCCATGATGGCTACTAAGGATGCATCTATGAAATTGTGGGTGGCCCCACCATCAACTAAATCAGTCATGCACTGCCCCTATACAAGGCCCTTGAGTGTGAGAGTGTTGTACCTGGGTACTCCTGAAAGGGTGGCTATGGTTCCCCCTTTCACCTCTCTACGAGGTTTTGTCTCCTCCTTGGGTTGTGCCCCTGCCAATATCTAAGGTTTCTTCAACTATTGATCTAGCTCATGAGTGGTCTCATCCTCTAAATCATTGTCTTCCCATGCCCCAATATCCTCATCCTCCTCCTCACTACCTGATTCCACTTCAATGTAGTGGATCTGTCACTTTCCCATGCATCTATGCCCTGGGACCCAAGGGTCTCTGCAAGAGAAGAAAAACTTCTTCCTCATAAAATCCCATCTCGTGTCATCATCCAACTTCTCCTTGCCCTTCCATTCTCTCTAGAATGGCTTTCGGTCTCAATCCTTTTGTGGTATGAAGGGTTTGGAAAAGGGTTTAGTTTTTGGCACTGAGTTCGCCAAATATCTAGTGCGTAGGATGACATCCTTCAAGGTGTGAGGCATGTATGCCTTCACCCATCCTCTCAAGGGTTCTGTGAGCCCTTCTGTGAATAACATAATCAACCAAGGCTCATATATATCTGTCACTGCCACTGCTACCTGCTTAAACTCTAAGATGAATGCCTTTGCTGTGCCAGTTTGTCTCAACTGGGATAGATCTCTGGATCCCTCCTATCAAATCTATCCATGAGTCTCTCTGTGAACTCCCTGTAGGAGGTGATTTGACTATGGTCCAATGTCACCAATCCATGATACCACCACTTGTGTGCCTCACCCTCCACGTGTAAGGTAGCGAAAATGAAGGCCTCTGTCTCGGTTATCTGGTTAATTATCTTGTAGTAGGTGTCTAGATTTTGTACCCAAGCTCTGGCGGTGCATTTGAATGATCCGTCAAAAGAAGGTATGGTGAGTTTACCAACTTTCCAGATGAAATCAATGTTATGTCCCTGCTACTGCTATGACCCTCCTCTCTGTGGCTCTCTGGGGTGGTACCTGAGCCTGAGTCCACACTACTTGACTAGGGTCATATTTTGATGGAAGTCATGGCCCAACACTGCATACTCCCTCCGATACTATGAAATGTCCTATGCATGAGTGGGTGGTCTCTATGCTATCAACAACTGTGCTGCTACTGGGGGTGCCCTCTGGAAATTGGGAAACAAAGGCTAGGGAATCATACTCACAGAGGTGTATGTGTGAGTGGGTGACTGGGGTCTACTGCTTGCCCTTGAGTTCCCCTATGCTGCATTTGGGGCTTGTGTGCTAGGGGTTCCCTCCATAGCCAATCTATCAGCCACCTGTGCCAAGGACTGAGACATGGTTCGCTGATTATCTAACATATTGCTGATAACCTGCATGAAGGCTTCCTCTAGTTCCATGGGGGAATTACCACTGCCCTATGGTCGCTCATATCTATCTCCTAGCATCCTCTCTGCCTCATGCTCAACCTCACACTCAACTCTTCTCTCTGCTTCTCTGTGTGCCTCTTTCTCTTCCTTTGAGGTGGGAGGGAAAGGAGGAAAGACATGCCTAGGCCTTCTTTCCTTGCACCTATTGTAAGTGACATATTCATCACCTACGTGCTCACGACCATCTGGGTCTTCTATTGTACTCATCATCTTAAGTCATATGATAGAAGAACTAAAGATCTAATACCACTGAAATATCCCTGATCGAGCTGATCTGGATATTTTCTATGGATCTTGTGTTCTATCTCACAGATCTGATACTCTGGGGGTTTCTGGATGCGTTTTATCTCCAGATATGATAATCTGGGGGTTTCTAAATGCGTTTTAGTTATGTTCTTGAAATGTTTTGTGGTTGTTGCATGTGCATGTTATACATTATGGTTTAAAAAATATATATATATGATGCATGCGGAAATAAGGAACATCAACCACCCAATACTATGTATTATGAGATTCAAGCATGAAAATACAATGAAATACTGGAAACGTAGAAGATAATGATCAGTTAGATCTCATGGATTGTCACTGGAATACAATAAAATAACATAAAATACCTGTGATTAGAATATGAAGGCATATATGATGCATGCATGGATAGATCGAAAAAATCAGTAGTTCCAGAGAAGCATGATAATTGCTACAAACTAGAAAACTCGTCCGGAAGGGCTATACCCATTGGAATGAGCTGGAAACTGTCCCAATAGAAGCACCCTGGCCTCTAGACTAATCCCGGTGACTTTCAGATGGCATATCTTTCCTTTTATGCTCCAGATCTCATCCCCTGGGGGTATGCACACCTCCTGGGCTCTCTGGATGCGTCCAAATGATTCCACCAACGTAATCAATTGATATAAGACTCAAAACATTCACCCCAATAAATGCGAAACTGGGTCGGAAGGGTTTCCCCATATCTGCTCTGATGCTCCATATATAACCCCAACTGTACTTCCAAAAGAGTTTCACACTAGATGGATGAATGATGCACCCTAAAGGATTCCACCATTCGAATCTGATGGGAAGTAGCTCAATCTATGCACCCTGGCTAGATCTCAACTAGGTCGGAAGGAAATTACAATTCGAGCTATGATCTCGTGCAGCTACACAACCCCTCTATCTTACCTTGCGCCCTCACTGGTCGAGATGCGCAACACTGCAAACTGGATACTCCTGAATAGCATGGTGAAATACCTGGATGGTATCTCCGATGGGATAGGGTGTGTCTCTCAACAGAGAAACTTATCAATGGTGGTGGTTTCCTCCAGAAATCCACAAAATAGTAGAAGTCGAATCTCTTCCTCCTCTGGGAACTCTCAACATCAAATCATAACAATGCATAATGAGGAATTAGGTCGAATTCCTCCCTTTATACTCTTCCCGATCTAATTCACCATTGACCTCACTTAAGCTAGGCGCTTTTCCTCCTAAGGTGAGTAATTAATTAATAAGTCCCCCTTTAGCACATTTTCGTTCTAATTCTTCCTTGACATAGGATTAAGTGACTTTTCCAATGCTTTTTGGCCTAATTCATCATTTAGCCACCAAATCACCCTTATTTCTCCCTTTGTTCCATGTTTGTGCTTGGCTATAGTCTATGGGAACACATAGACTACTAAGTCACTCCCCGCTGGCCTACTCTTGGGAATGTGACATCACATTCACACTAGTTCTTGGACCATATGGGTCCAATGTTTGAACCAAAATCTATAATACCATAATTTGATGTTCCCCAACCCAACTAAGGTCCATTACACACAAAAATACTCATAAATTAAATTTTTTAAAGCTAATTAATTTCTTGTAGCTTACCAACCAAAAATTACACTCATATTTAACTATTCTGATACCATGAATTAGATGCATATACAACATTCTAAAATAAACATAAAATGAAACTAATAAACTCAAATATAACAACATAAAAATCGTTCTTAAATATAGAGTTAATACAAAACAGTTAAACTGATAATGCAACATAGAAACATGATAACAAAATTATATTTTAAAATAGTTGTGCAACCAATTGCTTGGGACAAAATTTCCACCCGACCATTAACTTGTTGTTCCAAATATCAACAACAAGTCACCCTCAATTTATGACTAACAATCCACAAAAGAGGGTGGTCTCTCACAGTCCACTCACATCTCAGAAATCCCACAACCCACTGGTTTTCTCCTACAATTATCCTGATTTTCCACTAGCTCTCTTCCTCTCGACCTGTCCTACCCAATGGATGTACCCCTTCATTGTTATCATTCCATCGAGAATCCCATTCATTTATCAAGGTATCTTTTTCATAGGTAACCAAGAATATCACTACTAGGAAACTCAAAGGAGTTCATTGCTAGGAAAACTACTAGGAAAACAATATCAATCACTTGTTGTGATAGTGCACCTCACACAAGATTTCACTCTTTAGACCTGACAACTTGGATCTTATTCTTCAGCTAAAAAATGCTCGAGCATGCTCTAGAATTCGCCCATCCTTCTTGCTCCATCTCCAATGCTCTTATTATTTTGTTCTCTACTTGATATTCATGCAACACATGACTCTTCAAAAATTTGCTGCAAATGCCCATACAAATTTCCTCTCTTTTCCCCAAGCAAGTTGACTCCCACAGTCCCCAATGTTGATTGTACTTAATCCCCATGCTCCCAATAACTATGGGATGTGACTTTTGACACCCTCTCTCTTACATGCATTCAATGATTGGATTTGGGAACACTCAACAACAAAATAAAAGGTTCATATACCAATATAAATTTTAGGAAGTGGGTAGAATTAATAGTAATGGATAATTCACCCTTGGACCCCTCTCTTATACATTATCTTAGACCCTCCCCTCTCTTGTGGATTAATCAATGACCCCCATCTCTATCCATGTCCCCTTAGCAGCTGGCATCACATTTTATTTATTGAAATTTACAAATACAATTCACATATGCATTGCTTGATCGTAGCCACACATCATATCTATATTACGAATTAATTAAACCAAGGATTATAGTGGGGATGTTACAAGAGAGGAAGTTCGTATAGGTAAGTGAAAAGTTTTCACAAATGTTTTGCATGAACAACAAGAGAGAGTGAAGAAGAAAAAGAGAATTGGAGCTAGAGAAAGAAGGATGGGTGAATTCTGGAGCATGATGGAGCATTTTCGAGCTAAAGATTGAAGAACCAGGATGTCAGGCTTGAAGAGAGAAATTCTATGTGAGTTTCACTGTAACAACAAGTGATTGTTGTTGTTTTTACTATTAGTTTTCATAGTAGCGAGTTCTCTTGAGTTCCCAATAGAGAGATTCTTGGTTACTTTTGGTAGAGAGACACTGATAAACAAATGGGATGCCCAATGGAATGAGAGAAATGAGGGGGTACATTCCTTGGGTTAGGAAGGTCAAGAGGAAGAGGGCCAGAGGAAATTCAGGATAGTTGTAGGAGAATACCAGTGGGTTGTGGGATATTGAGCTATGAGTGCACTGTGAGAGGCACCCTTATTTTGTGGATTCCTAGCCCCAAGTTGGGGGTGACTTGTTTGTTGAGATTTTGAACATCAAGTCTATGGTTGGGTGGAACGTCCTTCCCAAGCAACTGATTGCATAAGTTTTTTAAGAAGAAAAGTGTTTATCTATTTTCTGAGTTAATTTATGAGTTAACTGCCATGCATTTTTACTTTGTGAATGGAGATGAATTATGTGTTGTTGTAATGTTTCAATTAGCTGCATTCATGTTTAATTTACTATGTTGTGTATGCATTAAGTTATTGGTATCAAAATGGTTAAAATATGCATCTAATTCTTAACTAGTAAGCTACAAAAAATTAGCTAGCAGAAAAATTTCTATTTTTATGAGTTTTTTCGCATGGTAATGTTCCTCGGTTAATCTGGGGAGTGTTGCAATGATGGTGGAAATTGACATGCAAATATCTAATGAGTATGTATCTTTTTTTGGTAAACCTAATGGGCTATAGAGCCATCATCTTTCTTAGAAACCAAGACATCCAAAAATGGAAAATTATCATTTTATTCTGTTTCCATGGTAAATTTTATGCACTTAGATTGGTTGTTGAGGTGGTTTAGGAAATCATTCAGCGTATCTCTTCCATGTGGCAAAATAGTGTTAGTATCATTGACATATCTCTTCCAAAATTTTGGTTTCATGGGAGACATGTTGATAGCAATTATTTTGAAGTTTTCCATGGATAAGATGGTGACAATGGGAGATAAGGGTGATCCCACGACTACACCTTCAAAATGCTCATAGATATCACTGAAAAAACTAAATTAAATGGATTTTAGACAAATCCAAATAAGGTATGTTGTCTTTGGATTGGTGACATTTTTTATAACTTCAATAGCTTCATCAACAGGGATTTTGGTTAAAAGAGAATCTACATCGAAACTCACAATAATATCATGACCATCCAACTTTAGTGTACTTTGTTGACAACATAAAAAATATGATATTGGATGAGCATGATATTATGGCGAGTTTCAATGTAGTGTCTCTTTTCACCAAAATCTTGGTTGATAAAGCTATTGAAATTATAAAAAATGTCACAAATCCAGAGACAACAAACCTTGTTCGAATTTGTCTAAAATACATTTACTTTAGTTTTTGCAGTTATATCTATGAGTAGGTTGAATGTGTAGCCATGGGATCACCCTTATCTTCTGTTGTTTCCAACTTATACATGGAAAACTTCAAAATATTTTCCATCAATACATCTCCCCTGAAATTGAAATTTTGGAAGACATATGTTGACAATACTAATGCTATTTGGTCACATGGAAGATAGAGGATGGATGATTTCCTAGACCACCTCAACAATGAATATGAGCGCATAAAAATTTCCATGGAAACATAAGAAAATGGTCAGTGGCCATTTCTGGATATCTTGGTTTCTAATAAATATGATGGCTCTGTAGCCCATCAGATTTACCAGAGAAAGACACATACTAATAGATATTTTCACACCAATTCCCACCATCATCCTTGTAAATGTGTTGAACCTACAGAGAATAGATCTAGCTAGCAAAAGACATACACAATTTGCAGAGAAAATATGAGAAAATAGAAGCACGAGAGAAAGAATGGAAGAATTCTCATTAAACAAATGAATGAATGATAGTTTACACATGATATACTCTGTATAACTCAACTAATACACACTAGAGGAGAATCCAATGTGCCATAGTGGTGGTATAGAGTGATCTAGACACACACCAATAGTTACGGGAGTAAACTGCCACCTATTCTAGTCTCTCAGGTAGTTACGGGAGTTAACTGCCACCTAGTCTGAGTTAACTAGTCTCTCTGTCTTCAGTTAATTGACTGAAACAAAGTGAAGTGAAGAGGAGATCGGGGAATCATGAGTAATGCGCTAGTCTAGTGATGATCCAAAGGAAAATGCACATTAGATGGTGATGATCCCAATGCTACATGGTGATGATCCCAATGTGGCATCTAGACTCCACTCAATTGATCAAATTGAAGTGTGAACTGGAGAGAATATTATCCTAGAGGAATATTCTCCCTAGACTATAGGAGATTGAGTAATGATGAGTAAACATATGGAAAACCTTAGGAAAAATAATTCCTAGGTGTGTGTGGAGTATCTCCAACACCCCCTCTGAACATCACTATGGTGAAAATAAAGAATGGATCCCAACAATGAGGCCATGTTAGGTACCCAAATAGAAAAGATACACTAAAATAAACAAGGAAAGAGGGAAAAACTCATGGGAACCCCCCCCTAAAAGTACAATGTATGTAAATATAAGAAATGACAATTGCTAGGAAACTGTGTCCTTACTTCCAAGACGACTGCGTAGAGAATGAAACTTCTTCTCAGTGAAGGTCTTAGTGAAGATGTTTGCAGTCTGTTCCGTTGAAGGAAAAAACTACAGGTTGATGATCCCCTCATGTACTAAGTCCCATAGTAGTGCATGCAGATCTTGATGTGCTTCTTCCACTACATTTGAACTAGATCTTTGCAAAACTTCATAGTGCTCTGGTTGTCACACCAGATGACGATCGACCGATAAAAATGAATGCCTAACTTAGTGAGAAAATGTTGTAGCCACATAGAATGAATGGTTATATTAACTACCCCTGTGTACTCTGCCTCAACTGAAGATAGAGAAATAGAAGCCTACTTCTTGCTTGACCAACAGATAGGCCCAGAACCAATACTGAGTGAGTAACCAGATGTGGACATGTGATCAATGCTATCACCAACCCAATTAGAATTAGTGAACCCGATGAGGTCCAATGTAGATTCTGCTACATAGTGAATCCCAAAGGTGATGGTGCCCTACACGTATCTAAGGATACACTTTGTAGCCTTCTAATTTAGCTCATGTGGCTCCTGCATGAACTTGGAGACTGCTCCAACTGCATATGATAGGTCTGTTCTGGAGTGTGTGAGATACAACAAGCTCCCCACTATTTGTCTATACAGTGTGATCTCCACCAGTGGAGTGTCCCTGCCATACTCAAGTCTGACTCTTGATAGGAAAGGAGTCGGGGCAAACTTGCAGTCTTTCATGTGAAATATCTCAAGGAGATCTCATGCATACTTGGCCTGAGATAGTTTGATTCCTGATGCATCTTGAATGATATCAAGTCCAAGGAAGAAATGTAGTAGACCCATGTTCGTCATCAAGAACCTGCCATCCAAAATCCTCTTGACTGCAACACTTGCTGAAGTCGAGCAACCAATGATCAACAAATCATCAACATACAAAACTAGGAGTAGAAGTGAATCAACCGTCCTAAGCATGTAAACATTAGTGTCTGACTTAAAAAATACAAAGTTCTATGACAACAGGTAGGAGTCCATCTTGGCATACCATGCCCTCGGGGCCTGCTTGAGGCCAAAGAGAGACTTCTTTAGTCGACAGAACAAAGATAAATCTTGCATAAATCCCTGGGTCCACTCCATATATATCTCCTTAGAGAGATCTCCGTGAAGAAATGCATTCTTCACATCCATCTGATGGAATTCCCATGCTTTAGTTGCCGTAATGGAAAGTTCCAAACATATGGAATCCATATTCACTACTGGAGCGAAGGTTTCATCATAATCATTATTGTGCACCAACTGAAATCCTTTGGAAACTAGCATGGATTTGTTTCTGATAACCTGTCCATCCATTGCACTCTTGGTCCTGTAGATCCATCTGCACTTGAAAAGTTTCCTTCCTAAAGGAAGGGGAACCAGATCCCAAGTTTGGTTCTCGAGGAGGGAGCTGTACTCTTCCTGCATGGCGGATTCCCAAAAGGGATTTCCAACAACCTCGCCATAGGAATGTGGATCTGAAGACTGAACAAAGAAAATATTCCTGGGTGGCATCGATTCAGTGGCAGTGAGTGAAAGAGGAGGCTCCTCTAAATCATATCGAGTCCTCCTAGTATCAGCTGGATCCCCAATAAGATCCCTTGCATCCTGAAGAGTAGTATTGGCCCACTTGGGCCTCAACTCTGTCTCTGGCTCTGCAACTACATCTGCATGAACTAAATCTGCATCTGACTGTACTGAGTCGGTATATGAATAATCTAAATCCTATGAATCAGAAATATCATCTGAAGAAGAGTCGGCATGTGCATGCTCATCATCTCTGACAGGTGGAAGAACAAAAGTGTCTGCATGTGGTTGTTGAGGTACATACAAGACACTTTCCTCGAATTGGAGACTACACTCAATGATGAGCTCATCTGAGGAAAGATCAATGAGTCTATATCCCTTTACACTATCGGGGTATCCAAAAAATATATGCTCTTTGCTCTGTGGATCAAGTGTCTTCCTCTTCTCAGAGGGAATTCTAGCCCATGCACGTGAACTGAAAATACAGAAGTGGGTCACTTTCGGTTTGAGGGCACTCCAAGCCTCGTAGGGGGTCTTATCCTTAACAGATCTATGGGGAGATCTGGTTTGGATGTAGACTGCACAATTAAGTGCTTCGAACCATAATCTATGTGGAAGTGATTTTGCATGTAGCATGGAAGATGTCATCTCTTTTAGAGATCTATGTTTCTTTTTAGCAACTCCGTTTTGCTGCGGAGTATAAGGAACCATGTGCTACAACTGAATCTTGGCCTAGTGACAAATATTTTATATCTCATGGTTCAAATACTCTCCCCGATTATCTGTTCAGTGGACTTTGATTTTATTTCCTGACTGTGTCTCAACAAGGGCTTTGAAATATTTGAGGTGTTGAAAGACCTCTGAGTTTTGCCTGAGAAAGAAAATCCATGTGAAGCATGAGAAATCATCAACAAAAATGAGCACGTACCTTGATTTACTGATTGATGGATGCAGAAAAGGGCCCATTAGATCACTATGGATAAGATCTAAAGGAAATGAATCCTTATGAGTCTTTCCTTTGTCAAATTTGTCTCGAGGGTGTTTTCCAAGAACACATCCCTCAAAAATTCCTTTTGAGAAGTGGATTTCAGGTAGACCATCAACCATTCCCTGCTTGCTAAGCTGTTGTATATTTATGAAATTTAAACTCCCAAACCCTTCGTGCCATATCCTACTACTTTCATCAGCATGGGTAAGCCGTAATGAAGAATATGGTTTAATAAATTCATAAAATTTGTAGAGTTTGGATTGATGATTTACCTCACCAGTAGCAACATTGGAATTAGTTTGCATGTCATAGATATCCAATGCGTCAGGTGTGAATATGACCCTCTTTACAGTGTCATAGTTTTTCATATGATACACATAGAGAATATTGATGGAAATTTTGGGAACGTATAACACATTCTCAAAGCTTCTGTTTGTGAGTTCAATTCTTCCTTTGTCGGTGACCTCGAGTGGAGATCAGTTGTCCCCCATAAGAATAGGAGGAACTTTTCATGCATCCAATGAAGAATAAACATCTTTTGTAGCTTCCATGTGGTGTGATGCACCTGAATCTACGATCTAAGCATCGAGAGAGGAGTTGATGGTAAACAAATCATGGATAGAATTTCCTTTCTTGGGATTCTGATCTTTTGGATTCTTCTTCTTAGCACCCTCAGGGATGCGATCTCCAAGGTTATTTTGCTGAAGTATTTGGGCCATTTGATCTATCTGTTTCTACATACATGCGGATTCTGGATGGAGTCCTTTATGGAAATAAGTGCATTTCTCCCCTTTTCTTCCATTTCCACCTTTGGATCCGGAGGCATCGTTGAAGGGTTTTGAGTACCCTTCCTTCTTTGGATTTGCATGTGATTTCCTTTTGTCTTTGTCTTTAAATTTCAAATTTTGATGACCGCTAACATCATGCATAGTAAGTGCATGCACCTTTCGGCCTTTGATTTTTCCCATGTTGATAAGCTTGTTTTTCTCTTGTGTCAGAGATTCAATAACGACCTCAAGAGATGGCATGTTTCTAGGTGGCTCCAAAGGACAGCCTAACTAAATTAAATGTGGATAAAAACATTGAGTATTTTGGACCAAGCGGAGAGAATGGCGAGAACCATTTATTTCTCCCCCTTAGATTTATCAACCCCTCAAACCTTGAGCTGTGACAACAAATCCTTATATTTGGTAAAGAAATCTTGGAGATTTTCGAAGGTTTTTGGATCCAAAGTGAGAAATTCCACCTCGAGCATGTGTCCCCTCATCTCATATTGTTTTCCAAAAATCCATTCCATAGTGGTCTATGATTCATTGGGGGTTTTACAGGAGGATATATGAAAGATGAGTTAAGGAGAAATGAGACTGCAAATAGTTCCAAATGCTTCATCCATTCGATTTATATACTTGGATTCTTCTATGTATGATGTGGGTTCAGTCTCTGTGTTCATGGTTAACTTGTATAATCCTCTGCCTTGAAGATGCATTATCATCTTCTCCTTCCATGCAAAGAAATTGTACGGTGTAAGAATGAATTCTTTTGGAAATTCCATTTTTCTGTTGTTTTCAATCTTCAGTACTTGCAAAAAAGAATCTGGTGTGTGTTTTTCCTATCAATTTGTCATCTCTGATGCCATGTAAATGTGTTGAACCTGCACAAAATAGATCTAGCTAGAAAATGACATACATAATTTGTACAGAAAATATGAGAAAAGAGAAGCAAGAGAGAAAGAATGGAAGAATTCTCATTAACCAAATGAATGAATGATAATTTACACATGATATACTCTGTATAAATAAACTAATGTGCATTGGAGGAGAAGCCAATGCGCCATAGTGGTGGTCTAGAGTGATCTAGACACACGGCAACAGTTATGGGAGTAAATTTCCACCTATTCTAGTCTCTCAGGTAGTTACGAGAGTTACCTGCCACCTAGTCTGAGTTAACTAGTCTCTCTGTCTTCAGTTAACTGACTGAAACAGAGTGAAGTGAGGAGGAGATCATGGAATTGTAGATTTTAACCTTGTACAATATTTTACTACAAACATATTTTCAATAAAAGAACAAAAAATATACAATGGAAAATACACACATTACACATATATTTTTCCCCTGGAAACCCAAAACGGGAAAACCAACGTATTCTGTATTCATTCATAGTGATACATTGTTTACAATAAAATATACATATAGGAGACAACAACATCCAAAAACCTAACCCAATCACTTGGATTAGTCAACAACCCTAATTCCTTAACCAAAAATAGAAAAACATTGGAAAAAACCATGTGTCGAAAAACCGCCAAACAATGGACACAAAAATTGATGTGACATGAAAAACGAGGCAAAAATGTGACACGTTTCCTGAAGGATTTTTTTTTCTCAGGAGTGATAACTCGAACCTCTACACAGGGGGGTGATAGCCCCCATGCGACCCCCCCTTAAATCCCCCTTTGCACTTGGCGCAACATAGCAGACACTAAGGCTATTCGTGCAAATAATATAACACATACCCAACATTCTCCCACTTGTTGTTTTGTTTTCATTCAAGGGGTTACATGGTTACATAGTCAACAATATAGGGAAACAATGCCCATGGATCCTCTACACCAAGAGAACTTCTTAGTGCTCACATATTTTGTTAATGAATCTGCAACATTCTTCAAAGTGTCCACCTTCATCAACAACACTTTATTTTCTTGAACCATGTCTCTCACAAAGTGATATTGAATATCAATATGCTTTGTCTTTGAATGATAAGCCGAGTTCTTCACCAGAAAAATTTCACTTTGACTATCACAGTCTATCTTTACAACTTGCTCTACCAACCCAATACTTGAACACAATCTTTGTAACCATACCGCTTCCTTACTTGCATGAGTGGATGCCATGTATTCAACTTCTGTAGTTGAAAGTGCCACTACAACCTATATTTTGATCATCCATCTGATTGGTCCTCTAAACAGGTTAAGCACATACCTACTTGTAGATATCCTACGATCCAAATCTCCAGCCCAGTTTGCATCCTCAAAATCATGTATGTCCAACACTCTGTCCAATCCTAGTCTTCCTTGGTAGCACAATCCATAGCTAACAGTGGCACGTAAATACCTAAAAACCCCTTTTACTACTGTCCTATGCTCCTTCTCTGGTTTTGACATATACCTGCTCAAAAATCCCACTACATGTGCAATGTCTGGTCTAGTATAGACCATTGTATACATCAAACTTCCAACTACACTCGCATATGGAACACAATACATGTCCTCCTCCTCTTCCTATGTCTTGGGACATTGATCTGTAGATAACTTTACACCAACATGAATAGGGACTTTGACTGGTTTACATTCTTGCATATTAAACCTATGCAATATTGTCTTGACATATTTTCTCTGATTTAGCCAGAGTTTCCTCTTTTTCCGATCTCTTTTAATTTCCATGCCCAAAATGAAATTTGAAGCACCAAGATGCTTCATGTCAAATTTAGAGGAAAACTGAGTTTTCACGTCCTGGATAATCTCCTTGTTGTTTCCTATCATCAACATGTCATCCACATACAAGACCAAATAAATCAAGTGATCACCAATTGATTTAAAATACACACAATGATCCTCTTTGCTTCTTGTGAATCCAAGTCCCAACATTTAAGTATCAAAATTTTGATACCACATCCTTGGTGATTGTTTTAAACCACACAGGGAATTTTTCAGCTTGCATACCAACTCCTTCTTTCCCTTCACAACAAAGCCTTCTGGCTGCTTCATATAGATTTCTTCTTCCAGATCCCCATGTAGGAATGTTGTCTTCACATCCATTTTTTCTACTTCAAAATCAAATTCAACAACAACAGATAACATAAATCTTATAGAAGTTAACTTGGAAACAGGAGAAAAAATCTCACCAAAATCAATTCCCTCAACCTGGGAATAACCCTTTGCTACTAACCAAGCTTTGTATTTCTCCACTTTGTCTTCTACATTCAACTTATTTTTAAATACCCATTTGCCGCCAATGGGATTTCTTCCAGTCAACAACTCCACTAGATCCCAAGCCTCATTCTTATCCAGGGTTGTCATTTCTTCATCCATGGCCTTTTTCCAGATCTTTCCATCCTCTGAATCCACTGCCTCCCTGATAGTTATAGGATCATCATTAGTAATAGACAAAGAAAAATTTGAATGAAAATCATATGGAGTATACCTTTCCAGTAGCCTTGTTTCTCGAACCGATCTCCTCAATAATGGAGTATGAGGATCTTCTTCTTCGAATTCTTGTTCTTATGTAGAGTCTGATTGATCATCCTTTAAATCAAACTCTCTTTTCTCTAGTTCTTCCTTACTTGGAAGGACTTCGTATTTAACAACATTCTTCATTTATCTAAATAACACATCTCGACTATACAAAACCTTATTAGTTTATGGGTTCGAAAGCTTATAACCTTTGAGACCATATTTATACCGAATAAAGATACACTTTTCAGCCTTCTTATCTATCTTACTCCTGTTTTCCTTTGGAACATGAACATAGGCCTCACAACCAAATACCTTGATATGTGTGAGAGAAGGTTTCTTACCAGTCCATACCTCTTATGGAGTCTTGTCATCCAACGCTGATGAGGGTGATCTGTTGACCAAATAACATGTAGTACCCATTGCCTCTGCCCATAATTCTTGCCCTAACCTGACACCACTGAGCATGCACCTTGATTTTTCCATCAGTGTCCTATTCATCCTTTTTGCAACTCCATTCTTCAACTCCATTCTGCTGAGGTGTATATGGAGTAGTCTTATTCCTTTCTATACTACACTTCCTACAAAATTCTTCAAATTCATTCCCACATAATTCTCTTCCATTATCTGTCCTCAACACCTTAATTATTTTCTCTGTTTGATTCTCAATAAGAGCCTTACAATATTTAAACATGTCAAAGACTTTAGATTTATTCTTGAGTAAATGTATCCCAGTATTCCTAGAGAATTCATCTATAAATGAGACACAGTACACAATTTTTCCCAATGATGGAACCGAAACATGTCCAAACACATCACTATGAACTAGTTGTAAAATTCCTTCTACCCTCGTTTCACCAGAGGGGAATCTTACCCGATTTTGCTTCCCATATACACAATGTTCACAGAAATCAAAATCCAGAGAGCAGTTAAACATACCTTCAATGATACCTTTACTATGTCGTATTCAAAGACCCTTCTCTCCGATATGCCCCAATATTTGATTCCACAACATAACCTTTTCTCTATAGAATGTATGATTTCTTTTTTCTTCAACTCCAATATCAAGAAAAATGGAACTATTAAACCCATCACTAATAGTTCTTCCTTGCAGCTTATACAGAGTTCCAAACTGAACTCCCTTCAACAACACCATTTCTCCTCGAACCATCCTTCATGTTTCCTTTTCAAATATTATTTTTACCCCTGCATCGTCCATTTTTCTTACAAAAATAAAATTTATGGCCAATCCTAGGATGTACAGAACACCATGTAGTGTTCTAATCCTTCCATCTATGAGACTCAACTTGAATTTTCTCCGACCTATGATTCTGGTTGTCGAGTCGTCACCTAGGAAAACATTACCTCCATCACACCTTTCATATTCACAGAACCACTCCCCGTGGGGAGTCATATGAAATGATTCACCTAATTCAACCAACCATGCCTCATGATCTACATATGTGCTTGAAGAATCCAAGTACACATCCCCTCCTTCTTCCTTGGAGGTCTTTTCTTCTGTAGAAGGAGATTCTTCAGATCCCTTCTTTTTCTCAACTTTGGATCTACACTGCTTATTATAGTGCCTTATTTTCCACATCTCCAACATACCTTTACAAATTTTTGGGGAGACTTAGATCTTCCCTTAGACTTGGATCTCCGACATGAGGACTTAGATATATTTCTTTACTGGGAGTGTCCTCTTGAAAATAATGCATATGTGCTCTATCCTTCCATGTTCTTTCGTCTCATCTCCTTCGACAATAAGGATGAGACCACTTCATCAAACTTCAAGGCAGTTGTATTACTACCTATGGCCACAACCAAACTATCACATGAGTCTGGAAAAGAGCACAATAAACTCATACACTTATCTTCATATGAAATTTTAATCTCAACAGATAGTAACTGACTTACCATAGTATTGAAGGCATTCAAATGCTCTGCCATCGAGTCTCCATCTCTCATCCTCAGGTTATACAACTTCTTTCTCAGGAATAGTTTATATACTAGGGACTTAGACTGATATAACTTCCCCAACTTATCCCATAAATATTTGGATGTAGCTTCCTCTGACACATTTAGTAATATTGAATTTGAGAGACAGAGTTAGATTGTGCTCTTCACTTTCTGATCCAACTTTTTCTAGTCATTTGCTGAAGTTCCTGTAGGTGCAGTACTTGGATTCACCGCGATCCATTGATCTCTATCCACCAACGAATCTTCCATCTTGAGCTTCCATTGCTCAAAAATTTTCCCATTAAACTTCTCGATATCCATTTTCGAACTTCTCTCCATTTCATTTCACCTAAAAAATCAATACCATAGATCTCCCACTGTAGCAAGGCTTATCACAGTCCCGAGCCAAACCATTGACCACAAATGCATCCCCCTGAATCCAACAAAGCTCTGATACCAAATGTAGATTTTAACCTTGTACAATATTTTACTGCAAACATATTTTTAATAAAAGAACAAAAAATATACAATGGAAAATACACACATTACACAGATATCCCCTGGAAACCCAAACTGGGAAAACCAATATATTTTATATTCATTCATAGTGATATATTGTTTACAATACAATATACATATGGGATCCAATGACATCCAAAACCCTAACACAATGAACTAGATGAGTCAAAAACCCTAATTCCTTAACCGGAAATAGAAAACCATTGACAAAAACCATGTGTTGAAAAGCCGCCCAACAATGGACATGAAAATCGAGAAGATGCGAAAAACGAGGCAAAAATGTGACACATTTCTCGAGGAATTTTTTTTTCTGTAGAATCTGGAGGCTGAATTTGCTAAAACAAATTATAGATCTGAGTTCCTCTTTAAAAAATAGTTGATTTCGAAAAAAAATCACCCAAATCGAAGCTCTGGAAGTGAAGATATCGCTGATTTAAAATCAGTTATTTTTGGGGTTTTTTTGTGACGGTAGCAAGACCGCATAGTTCATAACTTTGTATAAGGTGTTCATATTGCTACCAGATAAATTCTATTGGATAAATTATTTTAATATATTCATTTTTGTACATTATATGTGGTGTTTCCAATGGATATGCACTCTCAACTCATGGAAATTCTACGAAAGGTTGAAGCCCTCAAAGCCAATATGCATGACCACCTACAAGGCATAAAGGATAGTCTACATGACCACACAGATAGTTATCACAATATTCAATGGTCATTGGCTTTCCTACAAGAGGGATATCTTATGGAAGACATCAAGGATGAATATAATCAAGAAGTATATGCTTGGTATGATTTTGAGAATGATTGTGATGCTTGGTATATGGATAGTTCTCATTTTTGGGATTACAACCACTTTCATGTTTTATTTTATGACTCTACTCCACCTTTTGTAGAGAACATCAATTTGACAAATCAGGAGCCATTTGTGATTACTAGTGTCCATCCTACATATTCTACAGTGGTAATATTCCTTCCAGATTCAACTATGAACCTTTTCCACTATGTGGATGGATCTGCTTATTTAGATTCACATGATATGTGTCAGTATTTGGAGAATCATTTTTAGTTGATTATTGGGTTTCGATGCCTTCTACATGGAGTTCACATGCGCACTTAGAAATGGGACCCTAATTTACAATGGTGGTTGGACTACTTCAACATGGTGGCTTTCATTTCTACATGGGACCCTGGTTCTCTAGTCTACTTCAACACTATGGTCCACACTTATCCATGGGACCTTGGTATATGATTGTACACCCTCATAACAAGCGTTGAAGACAACACTTTCATAAGGGGGATGGAATGTTAGGTATCTAGAGAGGTAGTGGGGGACCCAGAGGGCCCATAGTGATAATAGTGGAGGCCACTCAATGTAAGGTGGACTAGATCCACTATATTATTAAATAAGACCCACTATGGTAGTTAGATATAATAAATGTAAGAGGACTTACTAGAAGGTTCTACTTCTAGAAGGTTCCTCCTATAGAATGATCTTAGGTTGTTGGTAGCACTATATAAAGGGGTTCAAACAATGTAATGGGATATGAAGAGAAGTATTGTATTTGGAGCTAATGTTCATTAGGAGGTTTCCCCCTCGAAGAGGCAAGTGAACAAGAGAGGATCCCTTACATAATAGGATCCATTGTATGGTGTTGCCCTATCCTAAGGGTCTAATATAATAAAGTGGTGGTTTTCTATATTGTTTCATATATCTTGTGTGGTGATTGTATTCAAATATCTTTGGTACTATTGTGGTATTTTGTATTCAGGTCTTTGGTACTTAACATAGTATTTCCCATACCATGTGAAATGGATGGGTGTGATTGGGAGTACTGGAAGAGAAAATCATGGAAGAATACCTCCCTAGCTAAGAGGGAGTGTTGATGTTTTGGTAGCAGTGAGAGGTATTCCCTCCTCGACAACTTTTCTTAGAGAAGAAGAAGATTCGAAGAAGTCAAAGGAAGACCATTGAACAATTGAGAACACCCCAGAAGAAAAGTCGGCCCACAGGAAAATAATAAAGTGGAAATAGAATTTCCAGGAAGAGAAGTTGGCCCATAGGAAAAGAATAAAGTGGAAATAGAATTTCTAGGAAGAGAACTCAACCCAGAGGAAAAGATAAAGTAAAAATAGAATTCTAGGAAGAAAAGTCGACCCTAGCCAAGTGACTTGAAGACTATAAATAAAGTGATTCCTTTCTCATTTGATCACTCACTCACACAACTATGTCACTTAGGAAGAAGGTGAAAGTCTCATGCAAGAAGAAGACACAACTATTGTAGAAACTGTGTTTTCTTGGTGGTTCTTGGTGATTTCTCTTGTGTGCTATCTCTAGTAGAGTTTCATTAGTATTGTGTGGTGCCTCAACTATCCTCGCTAGGTTTTGACAAGGAGAAGATATAAGTTCTTGTATGAATGTTTCTTCATTATCAGTTTTACTCTTGTGAATAGAGCTTGTTCATGGTTGTATTGTATTATAAAAAATATTCTCTCTAAGAAAAGTTGGCTGGGTTTTTCCTTGGGTTTGGGGTTTTCCCAAGATAAATGCTTGTGTCTTCTTTTGCTAGTTTATCTTGCTTATATTTTCAATATATGGTTGTTGAATGTGAAAGAATATCTAAATGCTCTGGAAAATCTATTGCTACTGAAAATTTAACAAAATCTAATAGGGTCATCCCAAAATAAAAGTCCAATTAGCTAAATAAAACACTCAAGTCTATCCAGAAGGTAGTGAGCACATAACATGATGCTTATTAGTTAATGAAAATGATCACAAACCGTATTGCAATGATCAATGAAGAGTCAATAATCCATAATCGATAATAACATCAACCATCACAAACAATTGAATATTTGGCACAACATCCACATTCATCATGGGGTGTTACAAATAGTGTGTCGATTTCGATACATATTTAGGCAACAACTTGTATTCCAACCTTCAAATAAAACTAAATTTCCATTTTATTGTAGTAGAAAAATTTTGCAGAGCTGAGGAGCACATCATTTCAACGATCTTTAATGTGCATACTTATTATATATAGACACTATAATTGAAAAGTGCAATCACAATTCCCATGGATTACTGTAAAGAAAACATGCCATAGTTCTCTGCAGAGTATTACTTCAAAAGACACAGAGATGAAGAAATTCAAGAAATAGAGTATCAAATCAGTTATTAGAGTATTAGAGTTGATAACTTTAGTGACTATTTTGTCACATAAACATTTAAAAATGTAACTAAAGAAAAGTGTAAAATATAAAATAACACATTATATATATATATATATATATATACACTTAACTATAGTAACTCAATTACAAAATTATCAAAATTTCTCTTTCACTTAGAATTTTATTTTAGAAGCATTACTTCTAAACAACTTTGAGGCTCAGATTTAACCAACACCACAAGATTGATGGATATGAAATTAACGAACAATACATGGATTAGCTAATGACATATTAACAAACGAAAAATGCATTATCTATAGCATAATGGATTAACATGATTTCAGAATAACAAATTAACAAGCAACACAGGGATTTGAAAGACACACAAACATAAAACAAGTGCTCTTGTATTTGAAAATTTCAGACCCTGTAGTTCTTTTATTTGTGTTTTATTTTTGAGGTGGTTGAATATGAATTTAGTAAGGCACTAAGGTCCTCTTTGCACTAAGTGGTATCAACACATGTGTATCATGTTGAAGAGTTGTACCTATGATAATTGAGATTATTGGATAGAGTTGTAGGGGAAAGAGAAACACAACTTTAGTTGTAGTTAGGTAGATGTTGTAGAGATTTCAAGGTACGAGAGAGTGAGAAAAGGGAAAAGTATACTATGGGTTTGGAGATTTGAAAGTGGATTCGAAATTTGCTAGTGGGTATTGAAAAAGAGCTCCAACAATTGAGATGGGTAGCATTGTAATTTGAAAAATTAAATACACATCGAAAAATGTTGAGATGGATTACAAAAAATAAGAGAAGATTGAAAGTGTGAGCAAGAAAATATTTTAAGATGATGAGGCCCCATAGGAAGCTTGTGTGGATTTGAGGGAAATTATGGTTAGGTTGGAAGCACTAGAGGCATCCCATAGAGTTAGAATATATATATATATATATATATATATATATATATATATATATATATATATATATATATATATATATATATATATATATATATATATATATTAATGAAAGAAAACTTAGCTAGAAAATGTATATATAGTATATAGTTCATTCAAAATGATCTAGATCAACCTAGATTACATTAAGATAATCACCAATTAAAAGTAAGACCTTCTCTCCTCACCCATTAGCATCGATTGAACATACAAGTTTAGATCTAGTGGAAAATTAATTGTAATCTATCCCATAGTTTATCATCACCGATCATTATTTTTTTTTGATAACAATAAGAATGACAAAATTATCTTAACTTAATTTAATTTATCACATAAAACATGCACATACATGTACAAATTTATATAAACTAAAAGATTTTAAACTCTTTCACCATATACTAATTTAGAAAAAAATTATACATATAAAATACAATTCATTCCTATCTTTTCACAATTAAGTTGAAATATTCTATTACACACCTTATCACACAATTCACTACTCATACTAAACTATTTATCACTTTAATTTCTAAAAGAAAAAATCCACTTTACATATTAAAACATTTTAATATATTTCATTTTTTTATGTTAAAACACTTTAATGCATTTCTTTTTCAACATATTTTGCTTTAATAATTTTACTTAATTTGTTATTCTTAATATTGGTGTTGCATTCAAAATGAGGTGGAAAAATTTATTCTTGTTGAAATTTGAAAAAACAAAATATCCACAAATTACATAATTCTATGTTATTTTTAAAATTTTCAAAGTTTTTAATCACTTCAAAACTATTCAAAACTTCTAACACAAAAAAATCTATATTCTTAAAATTTTAACCTATAAAATTATCATATACATTCAAATTTTTACCAAATTTTTATCTTATAACTTTTCTTACTGTTTTCTTCCATGTGACTCTCACATATACATATTTTTATCTTATCCCTCTATCCATAACCTATCTTAACAAATATGTTTATACTCTTATGATATAAAAAACATATTATATTCATACTCCATCTTTCCTACCTATAAAAGTGTTATTGTATATCACTTATTTGTCACAAAGTAGTAAACAAAATCATTCATACTTCTAAACCCTACATTCATTGTATACATAAACAAAACCATTCATACTTTTAAACCCTACATTCATTGTATACATCTGAACACTTCATTGCTTATATCAAGCAATATTCATTTTACATGGCATTCAGGCAACTACATGTGTGCATGAGCTATAATTCGTTATCATCTATTTTTAGAAATCAAAACCAATCATGCTTCCAAACCCTATATTGATTATATACATCTGAACACTACATTTTTTATATCAAGCAACATTAATTCTACATGGCATTCAAGCAATTACATGTGTGCATGAGCTATAGTTCGTTATCATCTATTTTCAGAAATCAAAATCAATCATGCTTCTAAACCCTACATTGATTGTATACATCTGAACACTACATTGCTTATATAAGCAACATTCATTCTACATGGCATTCAAGCAACTACATGTGTGCATGAGCTATAGTTCGTTATCATCCATTTTCAGAAATCATATGATGGAGAAGATTATTGCGTATTATGTGTTATAGTTGTGATATACATGGAGATTTATCAATTTTTTAATTTACAGTGGAATATATTTTATGATAAATAGTATTTTTTAATTTTATGATAGATAGTTATGTTTAACTATGTATATAGTTTAGTGGATTTAATAGTTAAAAAAATTTAATAGTTTGAGAGATATTCAGTTCTTTTTATTTCGTTGCCTGAATAGAGAACTTACATGTTCTCTCTTCTTTCGGGGTTCCTTTGGTGGCGGAGGAGGGGCCTCCGACTTATCTCTTAGAGCCTCCTTCAGCAGTTGCTCTTGCACTTCCGGTTTGGCGAAAACGAGGTCTTCTCGATCTGCAGGAGGGGGTATATTGGTGGAGGTGTTGAAAGTGTAGCCCTGATTCACCAGGAACTGTTGCCTCTTGGTAGCATATAACATCTCAGCAGTATCTTGGGAAACAAGAGAATAAAATATAGCATGCCCACCGCTCATGAGACCATTGGGTGACATCACCTTGGGACGCAAGACACGACCCAAACGTTGCGCTTCTTGCCTCCTGGAGGCGCCCTGAGAAGAGATCTGTATGACCACCGTTGCCTCTGGAAGATCAATGGAGGTGTCTCCCACCTTCAATTGAAAAAAAAAAATGTCAAATTTGTCACAAAAATGCCCAAGAAAAGGTGTATATACACATATAACAAATTTTACAAAAACGAAATTGTTAGTGGGGAAGGGTATGCTCCTCGCCTTGGAGAGAAAGACTGTGAAGCCGGTGTTGGCCTTTCTGAACTTGTCGAGAACCTCTATCCTCTCATCGTGCGAGGTATCGCCCCGAATCATGTGTTTTTTCAGCATGGTGCCCATTTTTTCCAAGGCGAAGAGATTATCCGAGAAGACGATGATCTTATCTTTGCGCAACTCGTGGTGTTTGATGAGATATTCACAGGCCATGAGCTTGTTGGGGTTGACACTATAGAGCGTGTGCTGGATTTGGCGCTTGTCGTCCCTTCCAAATCTAGTGAAGAGATAGAGATTGAGATATTCTCTGAGGAAGTCCTTGGCCATGGGGCACAAGATCTCGTAACAGGTGACGTTTGCCAAGTAACCAGCCTGAACCAAGTCCTGCCAATTGGCTTCGTACAACTTTGGGCCGATGATGAACTCCAGATCATTGATGGCCTCGTCCTCTCGGAGAAGAGTAGCTGTGAGGCCGAGTTTGCAGTGAGATTTGGTGCGGGCAACGGCATCACGAAAGTTTTTAGCGGGGACAACGTGCACCTCGTCCATGAGAACGAGACCCCATTCCTTGCCCTCGATGGCCTTCATTATCGCCTCTGAGTCCTTGGAGCGGTGACCAGTGTAACCATACATGCTGTATGTGGTGACCATGATGTCGGCCTTAGGGTTGAATTCCGAGGCCTTGCTGTCGCTTGTCACCCCTTGGATCCGCTTCTCCGGCAGACTGCTCCACTGCTTGAACTGGAACACCCATTGTTCAACCGATACGCTCGTGTTTGCAAAGCACAAAACCGATTTCCCCAACCGAACGGCAGCATAGACTCCCGTCAGAGACTTCCCAGCACCACAGGGTAGCACGATCACGCCCGACCTCGCTTTTCCATTTACAAACATCTTGTCCACGCTGCGTTTCTGAAATGTAATTGAAATACTCAATAAGATCATTACATCCTAGAAACCAACGTTTTCCACATTACAATATATTTATTGCATATTCAACTTTGAACAAGAACAAAATGCAGTCGTTAAGGGCGTTGTTTAGCTGTTTTAGGTCGAATGCTCATATAAATTTTTATTAATCACTATTTTTTGTTGTTCAAAATTTATTTCTCAATGTAAAAATGAATTTAACATGTTAAAAAATATCTACAAAATGACTTCATCAAGAATCCTATAGAAAGTTGAAAGCTATAAAACTAGCACAGCCGCTAACTCGTGGCTGAGCGTACAGCTGAAATCCGTGGCGAAAATGAAACGCGCATAGAAAATGAAACGCACAGGCAGTCAGAAAATGAAATGCTAGATAGGTGAGGAAATCTAAATGGTAATAAAGGTTAATTATTTAAACGTGGCAATCATATAGCGTTGCAGTAATTTCTTAATATGATTAGGTAAATGTTAAAAAGTAAACAGGGTAATGGATGCATTCAGAAATACAAGGAAGTTATGAAGAGTAAATCAGATTCATTGATTTGAGAGAACGACTAAGAATATGCCAGCATCTTCAATTGTTAACCATCAGATTAAAATTTTAGATTAAAAGCTGATTAATTATGCTCATTGTCAATAGGTGTACTCCTTTCCACGTAATAAAAACGAGTCTGATACAATTGTCTGATACAATTTTCTGATACAATTTTCTTTTATATGGTTTATACTTTAGAATTTTGTAAGAAAGTTGAGTAGTTGATGTGCTTGAGAGTACCTACTTGATAAGGCCGAAGTATCGCCTTGGGGTTGAGCTTTATGTCCAGACTGGGGCAAGTAGGATCGTTCTTGTAGTCGTATTCCTCGACGAGAGGATAGTTGATTTCTCTGCACTTTTGTCTCACTTGCACCACTTTGGTCGGCTCCATCTGGAGACTCTTATCACCCAGTTTACTTATTACTGCCCCTTTCACCTCATGGTATCTGAGAATGGTGGAAATATCGTGTGCTGTATTCCCCTCCAGAATGACACTGCCTTCCTTCAAGTAGAGTTTCAGTTTCCCCACGTTTTGGGTGCTTTTCCGAATGAATCTATTAACCTCCTCAGGAACTTCGCTTTTGCACAGCATATTGAGGAACTTCATGACTGTTTCCGCATCCAACCCCGCGGAGGCAGCGCCATACAAAGACGCGCTCGTGATTTTGTATTCGTGAAACTGTTGCAGCCTGCTCTCCGGCTCTGCAATCGCTATGCAAAAATCGTAAGCCTGCTTGTAGTATTCAGAGGAGGTTTCAAGAATAATCGTCCCGTCAGGGCACACCCACAGAGGTCTCTTATCGTTGTCCAGCTTGAGATTACCTGCAGACACCATTCCTTTCTTCGTTGAGAAGTTTAAGTCCAATTCATCATTCCCCATAATGATCGTTTGATTGATGGCCTGTTGATGATGTGCGTGCCCTGGTTCGCTTGACCCAAATTGCCAAATCCAGCATTTGCTATCGTAGCACTTATGGATATCTTGAATGAGAATTTGAATTTCAGATCAGACGGCACTTGTTCTGTAATGGCTACCATCTGAATGAAACTGCCGCTCCCTTTCTTTCTTTCGGACGGTTACCATATAATTGAAACTGCCGTGCCCTCATTTAATTTTTTGTGGCTGTATACCAAACCAAACGAAACGTAAAATCAAAATCAATATCAATAATTCAATAAAAATATTATAAAAATAAAGATTAATAGACAGAATCCACAAACCAATCCTTATATGGATAACGTCCCCATGTTAATTCTTCAGAGAAGTCGAAGGTTCATGTAACGTTTACATTTTTGTGAGTTTTTTTTATAAATATTGTGTAACTGGTTTTGAAACGTTGAAACGTTGAAGGCGCTTTAACCTTGGGCCTGTTAGGGTTTCCAGAGCTCTCCTGTTATTGACCGAGTGGCAGATTTACTGTTCAATTAATTTGTTCGTTAAATTCTGATGGAAGAATGGCTGGCTCATACATTCTTGTGAGTTTTTTTTTATAAACATTGTGTAATTGGTTTTGAAACGTTAATTTTTCATAGATTTCGAAGGCGCTTTAACCTTGCGCCTTTTAGGGTTTCCAGAGCTCTCCTGTTATCGACGGAGTGGCAGATTTGCGCCTTTTAGGGTTTCCAGAGCTCTCCTGTTACCGATGGAGTGACAGATTTACTGTTCAATTAATTTGTTCCTTAAATTCTGATGGAATAATCGCTGGCTCATCGTTTGTTATAATTCGGCTGGGCGATTTCTCTAAAAACCCCCTTACACTCTTCTTGGAAAACAATGGACAAATCAATCCTGTGATGGTCTTGAAGAAGGCCATTGAAGGGACCTTTTCCAGCGCCTACTTCTTGTAGATTAACCTGGCATCACTTTCACTTTTTGGATCTTCCATTTGAAGTTAATAATTTATGATTTATGTGGATTTTTTTTCATATTTGAAGATGGATAAATAGTAATTTAGGAGTTATGTTGATTTTCAATTCTATTTTC
>ML782983.1:433730-446502 GCA_009831015.1 Picea engelmannii
CACCTGGATCAAACATGGATGTATTTCCTGGGAAGTAATCATAGGTTTTTGAGAAATTCAAAGAGTTTAAATATCTTGTAGAAAACTAGACAGATAAGAAGATTAAGGTGTTGAGAACTGACAATGGTGGTGAATTCTGTGGAAAAGAATTTGATTAGTTCTGCAAGCAATGTGGCATGGAATGCCAAACTACCACACCATATACCCAACAAAAAAATGGAGTTGCTGAGATAATGAATAGAACATTGAAGGAAAAGGCAAGGAGCATTCTTAGTGGTGTTGGGCTCGCAAAATAATTATGGGCGGAGGCAATCGACATTGAAAAATATCTATTGAATATGTCTCCTTCATTGGCGCTAGTCGACATGAATCCAAATGAGGTATGGTTGGTGTTAGCACTGAGAGTCACCCTCATATTGCAGGAGGATAAGCCCAGTACCCATCAAAATGTTTGTGGAGGTAGGTTTTATGAATGGAGGTCAAATGGAAAAAGTTCAATAAAAGAATGTTTTAACACAGAAACTGGACAAGCAATGCATAAGGAAATGAGGTCCTCATTAACTTCAGTCAGTGGTTTAATGTTAAAGGTGAGTAGAAGGAAGACTTAGTAAGAAAGGTGGACAAGTCTTCCATGAGAATCCGACCTTCAAGCAACTTGGTGAAGAAAAAATCAGGCACAAAATCACTCTTGAACTTAAGTTTCAGACACTGAAATATATCATGGTAGCATAATAATCAAACCTCCATTATCATGCGACTACGACAATTCGTCTAGATCCTCCATGCACGAGCATTTCAACATAAGGGGAAATAAGACAACAAAAGGAAAGTACTGGAACATGTCACAACATCATTATAATCAAACCTACATTACAATACAACTACAACCCTCGTCTGGATCCTCCACGCACAAGTGTTTCAACATAGTTTAAATAAGAAGATGAAAGAAGTTGACTTCTATTAATGCGAAAGTCTCAAGTATTATACATAACCATAGAACAACTCTGGTATCAAAATGTTACAAAATAGGGAGATCTGCTCAACCTGTTGACGACCTTAACAAAATCTTGAACTGATCTATTTATACTTAGATCAGTCCACAACTAGTACCAGGAGTGTGATCTGGCCATCCCATTCAAATCTTTTTGTCTGTGCAGCTTTCTGTGATACTGTGTGTGTATTCTTCTATTAGACGCAAGCTCAGATCAACATGGGCCTGTAGGAAAAACCGTCCATCATGGTACCTCAGGCTGACAGTTCTGTCTCCATGGCCAGGCCCTTCATGCCTTCTATTTATGGAGTGAGTCAACGTTTCAACCACCATTCTTTCTTCTATTAACTGATCTCTCATCGGGTTCAGGATGAGTCTTAATGTTTAGGGGGCTGCCACACACTGCTCTCAGATTTGATGCTATATAAGCACGTGATTTCAGGGTCGTCAAAGGCGGTTTGGATCCACACCTCTTTTGAGCCCGTAATTCACCACCTCCCACCATGTAACACTTTTGCTATACCACGATTTCAATTTTGGTACCGCTCAAGGAATTTAACACTCAAGAAAGTTGTGTCCATGCAATGAAACGTGGTCGTTGATCTGGTCGTGATCGATGATCTGGGCACATCTTCCAAAATTCGCGACATTGCTAAAGCTTATCTGCCCACCAATTCTAGGATCCATTAAAACTGTGCATGGATATGGCACTAATATTGGCGCTCAAACAAGAACACTTCTCGAAGGATGATCTCCCACAGTTGATGTGACAGCCTGATGTCGCTATGCTAACATGTCATGGATGGAGGGGTGACATGTGTCACTCAAAAATAGGCGGATGATATGCCCAAAGGTGCCTAGATTGAGTGCCACATGTCAACGCCAGATGGACAAGTGGCGAAATAACTGAAACTACTCAGCATAACACTTCGGGAATTTTGAAAACAAGGAGGGAGCGAGAATGTCGAAGCTCCAGAGTCCAACGCAGATTTGAGCCTCTAGATCTGGGAGGACACACGACAAAGATCCATGCACTCCGCGGGAATGTGCTCCAGAGGAAACCAAAAAAGAGAGGAGAAAAAACTCCCGAAATCCAAAATGGCGAAGCAAATCATGACCGTTTGTTGAAGATGGACACGTGACAAATATCCGTGCACTTCGGAAAAATCATTTTAGAGAAAATTGAGAGGAGAAGTGCCAAAACTCCCGAAGGTCGAATTCTGAAGTAAATCGTGCCCGTCTGTTGGAGAAGGACACATAACAATGATAGGTGGACTTCGGGAGAAAACACTCTGGATGAAAGCGAGAGGGGAGAAGCTAAAACTCCTGAAGCCTGGATTCCTGAAGTAAATCATGATCGTCCGATGGAGAAGGATGTGTGGAACCTGATATTTAATTCCAGGGCTTCTGTCTGGCACTAAACCTCGTGCAAATTTATAATTTCTGAATGCCAGAGGGTTGCTAATCTTCTAATCTGAACTTCACAGGGGATCTCTACTGTTGAAAAATTAACCTGCCTGTTTTTCTTGCTTTGAGCCCACAATAGACCACTTTTAGTGCTGTGCTTTGTTCTCATGGATGCTTTCTGTGTAAACAAGGACTTGGATGACTTGTTGTGGGCTCAGGAAACAAAATGACCAGTAATCCTAGACAAAACGATGATGAGTGCTCATCCTTCTTCGAGTAAAATAGAGAAGCCTCAGGCTGGGAGTTGGTCAGGAAAGACACCAAGGGAAACCCGGTCATCAACAAAAGGGGGAAAATGAATTTATCAGTAAGAGGGAAAGATTCTAGGACTTGGTGGTGCGAAAGAGAGAGAGAGAGAGATGAGGAAAGGGTATAGACTTAGGTATTAACAAAAACACATACGACCCTTGACAACTTCATGTGATAACAGTTGGGTAATAAGCCTTCAGTTTCACATCTCGAAGTATTTGGTTGTGATGCATTTGTGCATGTTCCCAAGGAAAAGAGGAGAAAGTTGAAAAATAAGACAATCAAATGTATTTTCTCTGGATACAAAGAAGGAATGAAAGGATATAAGCTCTGGGATCTTGCATCAAGGAAAGCAATGTACAGTCGAGATGTGGTCTTCAGAGAAGTCAGAAGTAAGTCTGAGCCTGAGGAAATTGTTCAGACCGAGAATAATCCTTAGACGGTGCAGTTTGAACTGAGGAACAAAGAATATGATTCAGATGAGTCGATTGAATCAGAGGAAGAGGTGGAACAACTGACTCCGGTTATAAGGAGGTCATAAAGAGTAGGAAAACCAGTCGAAAGGTATAGTCCGCCCGACATCCGTTCCACATTTGTATTAACTACCATCGACAATGAGCCCAAGTCGGTCATTGAGGCAGTCGATTCAACATAGGGTAAAATCTAGAAGGATGCCATGGTCGAAGAGATGGAGTCATTGCACAAGAATGAGACATGGGACTTAGTCAAGTTTCCTAGTGGAAGAAAGCTTTTTGATAGAAAATGGGTATTCAAGAAGAAGATGAATGTAGCAGGTCAAGTCGAGAAATTCAAAGCTCGACCAGTAGCGAAAGGATATTCCCAAGTCGAAGGAGTCGACTTCGGTGAGATTTTTTCCCCTGTTGCAAAATTAACTTCCATTAGAGTACTAATGGCTCTGGCTGAAACATTTGATTTGAAAATATAAAAGATGGATGTGAAGACTGTGATGTCCCATTCCCAAGAATAACCTTAGTAGGGAGTGACTTAGTAGTCTATCTATTCCCATAGACTATAGTTAGGAACAAACAAGGAACAAACAAGGAACAAAGGGAGAAATAAGGGTGAATAAAGGGCTAAACAATGAATTAAGCCAAAAAGCATAGAAAAAATCACTTAAGCCAAAGTCAATGGAGAAGTAGAAGAAAAGGGGGTTTCATGGGACTTAATTGATTAATCATACTTAACTTAGGAGTAAGTTTCCTAGCTTAAGTGATGTCAATGAAAAATTAGATCGGTGGAGGTATAAGAAGAGGAATTCAACCTAACTCCTCATTATCATTGATTTGTAAATTGAGAAACAGGTTCCAGAGGAGGAAGTTGTCCTCAGCATATGTTTTGTGGATTTCTAGAGGAAACCACCACACCATATTTTTTTTTTTGTTTTGGAATACATACCCTAGCCCACTGGAAGTACCATCCAGGTATTTCACCATGCTAGATCAGTTTTCTACAGATCTAGTTCAGTCAGTGTGCATTGTAGCCAATGAGGGCGTAGGGGTTTGAGAGACATTTTGTGTAGTTGGACGAGACCGAAGCATATCTTGCCAAATACTTCCGAACCAATTGAGAGGGATTCAGGGTGCTTATTTTGAGCCATCATTCATCATATTCTGACGGAGGAATCCACTAGTGCACATCATTCATCCATGAAGTGCGCATCACTTGGGAGGTACATCGGGGATTCTAGAGAGATCACCGGATCAGATCTAGGGGAACCCTTCTAACCCATTACAAAGGAGGCTAGGGTGCCCATTTTGAGACATATATCAGTCGATTCTGAAGATGGACTCATCAGGGCACATTGTCGGATCCTAAGAGGTGCATAAACCCCCAGGGGATTTCATCTGGGGTCCATTCAGATCATCAAAGAGACAATATTCAGTATGTAAGATACTTGGAGTATATTATAGGCTATGGTGCATATTTTGGGATAGATTTCAGGCTGATCAGATGAGTGTAACCACCAGGGAGAATATCTCAGTCATTTGCAACAGTTTCCGTGAGCTTCCGGAGTTGCATGTAGAATATCTATCCATGCATGCTGTAGATCCATTCACTCCTTCTGATTACCGGTATTTCATGATTGTTTTTCATTATATTCTAGTGATGATCCATGAGATCTAGCTGATGATTAGTTTCTCTACTTTCCGCATGCCAGTTGTATTTCCTGCTATTTCACATAATACATGTTATTGAGTTGTGTTGGTTCTTTATTACTCACATGAATGATATAATTGCAAAAAAATCGTTCTATATGAACACACACATGAAAAATCACCACGCATGTTAATAAAAAGACACTAAAATGCATCCAAAACCCCCCAAAGTATCAGATTCGAGAGCCTAAACACCAGTTTTAGTAGATCATATCTAGATCCACTAGATTAGAGATATTTCAGAACGTTCCTACATGGGGACATGGAAGAGTAAATATACATGAAACTACTTGAAGGATTTGTAGTAAAGGGAAATGAATATTTTGTAAATTTCTAACCTTGTACAATGTCTACTGTAAACAGATATTCAGAAAAGAACAGAAAAGATACAATGGAAAATACAAACATTACACAGAGATTTTTCCCATGGAAACCCAAATCAGGAAAACCAACATATATTATATTCATTCATGGTGCTACATTGTTTACAATATGCTGTGGTGGGAAATCCCCCTACGAACTAGCATTTAGGGTTATATTATGCATGCAGATAAGACCGAAAGAATCCTACTTTCTACTGTCGTCCCAGACCTAATCCCCATTTCTTTTAAGCAAATACATGGTTAAACGAACATACCTTGTTCTGGACATTCGATCTCGATCCTTCTTCACGCTTGATCACTTGTTAGCAGCTATCCTCCCAAGACTGGCCTACGTACAAAACAAACAACAAACTCTACATGCATTTGTTCTACAGATTAATGGGTTAGAGATTCAAACATATATTCACTAAACTATGAAGAACTCATATAGTGGGATGGGAAAAGCATTTCTTTATTATTAACTTTAATGAATCAACTTACAATGTTGAGACCGACCACCGCTCCATGAACCTGATCCTGGGCTCCTCTTCAAATGTTCTCCAACTTCTTTTCTCTGTATCTCTCTTTGCACAAGGATGGCTAAAGGGTTGGGACAATGGGAATGTGCAATTGGTCAGAGTTTCTTTACTATTATTCTCCTCCTCCAAATGGGACCACTAACCCTTCTTTTATAGGCTAGAAGAAGCTAAGTATTTGGACGAACCCTTGGCCATGCATGGCCGAGAGTTTCAGTTAACTCACCCAAAGTTGTGTGTTCCTTCGGCAAATTTCCTTTTTTCATGCTTTTGTAGGTACACGTGGGTTGTTTTAGGTCAGCTAGTGTGTACACGCGTGCAGTAATGGAGTAGGGTGCATGGGCCCTTATAAATGCGGGTTTTTAAAGAGTTGTTCAACAGTGTTTTGGAAAAGAAGGGATTTGAGATGGCCTGATGCCAGGTAATCATTTCTAGTGCAAATTAGGGTTATAACAGATATCCCCTAATTTGTGAGGTCAGAAGAGCATCTGATGACCGAAATACATTACCAATATTTACTGAGGTGCCGAACAGATGAGCCCAGGGACCAGGAACCAGGAGGCGCCGTTTGCAAAATAACAAATGTCTCACTGAGGCGGGCATACCCATGCTTGGGATAAAATAGAATCATGGCTACCAATCAAATACAATGTAGATCCATGTCAAATAACTATATAAAGTGTAGCCACGAACAATACACAACAGAGCTACATCTCGAAATAAAAAAGATATATATATAGAGTATCCATTTTCCAGAAGCTGATACAGCCTAATGGTTGGAGATGAGATTTTCAGAGCTCGAGCAACAACTTAAAAAAATCTTCAAAAATCGGGTAGGAGTGTAATATGAGTGTACGACTTTACTACCCAGAGGTCTTCGATGACTCGTCGGTCATGGACTAGATAATCTTGATGATCAGACTGAAGGCTTCATTGATTCCAAACAAGGACTTAATTGGACATTCAAGATGGCCGGGTATGAGGGAAAGAGACAAACTGCAGAGGGGCCAACTCAAGCTTGGTGACAAAATTCCCTTGGACAACAACATGACAAATGATGAGACTCAGGTAGCATGGCATTAACATAAGTTTACGAGGCAGGAGGCAACACAAACTCTCCATATGTTCGGAAGAATAACCAAACGGAGGAGGACACAATTCTATGTAGTGAGAAAAGCTTCCTAAGTTCATATTAAATCACAGGGTTTGATGAACAAATGGACAGATGTGCTTTATCCAAGGGCGACTCATTATGCTGCTAATAAAGAAAATACTTTTCCCTTCCTCTTTTTGGGGTATATTTGACATTTTTTGTCTTTTTCAATAATTTTGGAAAAAAGAATAAAAGAATGTTACGTTACAAAGGAGAATCAAGTGTCGCAAACATACTAGTTCCAAGCATATGAAACATAGGGATGTTCAGGGAAAAGAGACATATGCAAGAAAAGGACACTCGAGAAAAATCCTCTAGGGGCCAAAGGTGTCAAGATGCAAAGGCAAAGTGCTATAGGGCTTGCGTATGTGGCATTCTTCAGATGGTTCAGTTGAGAGAAACATGGAGCCAACATTAGGCCAAAGACATGGTTATGCAAATGCGATTAACAAAACACACAATGGTAACGTCCTTCGATGTAAATTTAACGAGCCCAGAGAAGGTAAGCTCGACGGTTTTTCATATTTAGGGAGTCTGAAAAAAAACGTAAAAGGAGACTCCATTGGGGTACCTTTTTCGAAGGTAGTCTAGTCGGGTCGAAAAATGGGTAAACTAGCACCGACAAGACGTCTGTTCAAAACCATTTTAACGAGTGTGATAAAGACAAGATCACTCGGCCATTTTTTCATTTTTAAGGAGTATGAAAAAAACTTAACTATGGACTCCGTCAAGAATGTTCTTCTGGACCATTTTAATGAGTGTGAAAAAATAAGGTCACTCAACGATCTTTTCAATTTTAGGGAGTCTGAAAAGAGCTTAACTATGGACTCTATGGGGGTTTCTTTTTCGTAAATTTAGTCCCTTAGGCCCGAAAAAGGGTTAAAAATATGCCTAAGAGTACTCTTCTAGAGAACTGAACTTCCATAGAGTATACCTTTGTTCGTACAGTTGACCGTTTGGGGCGAAAAAGAGGTAAACTACCACCGGATAGACGTGACTTCAAATTTCAGTTTAACGAGCGTGAAAGGCCACAAGATCGCTCAGAAATATTTTCATGTTTAGAGGGTCTGAAAAGGGCTTAAAAGAAGACCTGTAGAGGTTACTTTTCTCAGTTAATCCGGACGAGATCGAAAAGCATAAATGCAGTCTCGCCAGATGTTTCTTTCGGATCTCAAAGCGAGCTTGAAGAACAACAAAGTTAGCTCATGATCGACATTTTGTGGGTCGATGTCGGGTATCTCCTTGGGGGAGCAGTATGCTCCGACGAAAACATTGTCTATGACGCCAGGGGTTCTGGAGAGATTTATAGATATCGTTTCAGTGATACTTGCCATATTACCCTCAGCATAAACAACACGAGTAGCCAAATGATTGATAGGACAAGACCTATCTCCAGTCATAGTCAAAGTGAATTCCCCTGCTTCAATTTTGCTTAACTCTGGGAGGAAGTATGATCTGTGATGAAGATCATCCCAGGGTTTGTCCGGACTAGTCATTACTTCAATTACTGCTTCGTCAGAGGGCAAGACTAAGTCTAACGAATCGATGTCAGTGAGAGAACTTGAGCCCAAATAGGCTCCAGAGTCGGATCTAACTCTTGTGAAGGAGTTGGATCTGTGTCGGCCGAAGCTTGCTGGACTATAGAGTACGCTACTTCAGCTGCGGACAAGGGCATGGACATGCCCGATTTCCCTATCCCATCCATCATGGCCAATGGGGAAGGAAGTATCCACGGATCCTTGAAGTAAGTCATGCGAAACAACGAAACTTGAAAAATCTCAACCTTATGGTGGTCGGATATGAACTTGACATCGCCTTGAGGGGGCGGGTAATTGAAGGTACCCATCAAAGATGGGCACAAACCAAACCCTACATTGACTACACCTGGTTGAATATTATCAATCATTGGGACCACGAACACCCCCAATGAAGGGTTAGATATGGAGAAAGACAATTGATCAATGGTCACAATCCAGTCCTCGTGTGGAAACAACAAGACCCAAAAAAATGTAGCAACCACTGCTTGCATGGCATAAGTCCAACTCCTTCCTAACAAAAGATTGTAGTCAAGAGACGCGTCGACTACCTCTACCTAAACACACACGGTCTTCCCTCCCAAATGCACGAGAAAATAGGGAATGATACCATGTGGTCAGAACAAATGACCGTTGAAAGAAGTGAGAAGAGTGGGCGATGGAGACAAAACAGGCTGGCCAATGGCCTTCCAACATGCCAACGACATAACGCATGTCGAGGTGCCCTCATCAACCACCGTGCAAAAAATATTTCAAGTAAAAGTTTTCGTGGGGTGAGCCACTACTGTCTGAAACGCTACGTGGTATGGCAGACGAGGTTTTAAGTCTGTTGCATATAACATGATGGTACCCAGATTACAAGTCTTGGTAGATCCTAGAGCAGTTAACAAAGATTTCCTCTGGGAAGGGAATCTTTGGAGGACCTCCAAAGCAGACATCGCACAAGGGGTTTGAGATAAATATTCCACCACAAAATAGTTCTGGGCGGCCCTTGCGTTTGGGTTATGAGAAGTTTTTTTGAACACACCTTTTGGGATGCGTGCCATTGTTTCACCCAAACTCTTCTCAATCTGTAGAGGAAGAGATGGGAGTTCGACTTCTTTTCCCTTCTCAGAAGTTCTTGGTTTACTGTAGTCATGCACTTTAGTGGATATGGAAGCATCACCCTTCATCATATATACATTCATGGATGTGGGATTGTTCGAAGGCGGAGAGGGTCCTTGACTTCCCCCTTCCGCAATTGTAGAGGCTTGGGTTAGGTTTTGTCCATGTTGAAATGGATTGGTTAACATAGTAAGTTGTTTCTGTGTCACAAACTTTTGGGCCTCTGCAAGCTGAGGACATTGGTGGGTCGGGTGGTCTTCCACGTACAGGGTGCACGGATACCTCACCTTCTGTTTCTCAGTGTTTCCCCCGCCAGCATTATCAGTGGGTTTCTTATCCCCCTTACCCTTCTTTCGTTGTTTTTTCTTTCCTTCAGGCTGTTGGGTGGCCTTTGGATTTGTCGATTTCACTGTATGTACATCCGACATTTGAGTAGGGGGAGCAGCCAAAGCAGTAGTTTGGCTGGCCGCTGTGTGTTGTATAGACAACTGCTGCAACTGTTTCGTTAGTTGCTCAACGAGCTTTGCTTGTGCTGAACCAACATTACCATCGGCATGTGGTCCATCTCTATGTCTGGTTTTATCAAGTATTGAGCGTGGCACATCTGGCAAGATCTCGTATAATAAACCAGACTAAGAATAAATGAGCTCAAGCTGTTGAGCTCTCATGATGGCGTCTTCTTCGGAAAACACTCCTGAAGTCGCGACATCTTTGGATAATTGTGGGACCAAAGACTTAAGGAACCACTCAAGCAGGAATGCTGGTGGGACTGGTACCTTAATTAAACTCTTCCAACGTCTCCATTCTCGGATGTGATCCGAGATATGGTCTGCTTTTGTCTGTGAGAAATTGGCCAGCAATTCTGTGCCATCGTTGTATCTCACAGGTAATTGGAAATGGTTTAGGAAGGCCATTGCCAATTCGACGAAGGAAGAGTATCTTGAGCGGTTGAGCTCAATGTACCATTTTGTGGCACTCCCAATGAGAGTACGTTGAAACAATCACAACTGTATAGAGTCATCTTTCAACGAGTTAGATGAGCACCAAAGGTGGAAGGTAGTCACATGAACGCCTGGATCTTCATTAGGCTTGGCTTCTAATTTTGGTATGTCTGAAGGCAACTTCATCGGCATAGGAGGCCAATGCGGATCGTGACAGATAGGGTCATTCAACAACCTTGTCAAATCTGGCAAATGCAAGGTTGCTAGGAAAGGTAGTTTGGGTTGTTTGTGATAACCTGGGAAAAAGGGACCTGGAGTTTGACTGGCACCAGGTTGTCAGTAAAAGTTTGGCTATTGGCTTGGGTTTTGGTAAAAACCATGGTTGTGACCAGTGTATAGATTTTGCGTGTGAGGAGACATCATCAGATGATTCCCAAAATAGGACGTAGATGGATGGGCGTGCATTACATTCGGAGGACTTTGGGACGGGTTGCCCCATGCCGGTCTAGTAGGGATGGGTATAGTACCTTGTCCGGGGTTCCATTGTCTATGGAAAGAATTTCCCCAGATCAACATTCCTAATGAAGGAATGGATCCTTGCCAAGAATTCCAAGGCCCTGATGTAGAAGAAGTTCCTGGGTTTTCCCCCTGTGCAGGAATAATATCCTGCATAGAAATAGGTTGTCCGAAACCGGGGTTTCCCCCAATCAGGAAAGTAGTTGACGAGAAGGCATTGTTACCAAACGCACCAAACAAAGAAAACAATGTTGAACCTACCGACATATTATGCGAAGGTGGTCCTTGACTCCTTGCTCCAAGTAAACTATGGTGTGCAGGTAGCCTGGTGGATGGTTGGTGCGTGCCACCGAGCGAAGGGGACGAAGGAGGTATATGACCTCCCCCGTAAGGGAAAGTGTTAAAAGGAGTAGGAGTGCCCCCTATGTGACCTTGCAGAGGAGCGTTAGATATCCCTGCCCCTAGACCTGGAGTCTGTGAAGTGGAGTAAGAAAGTACATGACTTGTACCTGAACTAGGCATCCCGTATGAGAATGGAGGGCCTATTGCACTTGGTGGGAAAGGGGTTGTGGACGCCACCATAGATGGGATCGGACCATTGTGCGAGGTAGAGGCATCCAAGACCATGGTGGCTCAGACCGGTGACGGTGGGTTAGGAGGTGGAAACTCTCCTGTGGTGACAACTGTAGTGGGAATTGAAGAATTCCCAGGAGGAGTAACAACATTTGTTTCCATTGCTGTGTGAGACACTGTCTGGAACTCGTAAGGATGAATCGGTACGATGATCGATGCCAAAAGATCAGTGGTTAAGGTCTCCGGTGGACCAAGAGATTTTTCTCCAAAGTCTAAAATAGTTGATTCCTTCAGATGTTGGTCAGGCACAATTTTGTGTGACTCAGTCGCTTCAAAAGACCCTTGTTGGTCTAGCTTTTGCCTTAGTGGTGGCGGGGGTGGCTCCAGTGTAACCAGTGATAGGCCCTCAAGCCTTCGTGACTGGAAGAACTCATGATCCTCCACTGTGTGAGAAGATCAAAAACACTCTATGGAAGTCTAACCATTCAAAAACAACATGCACTAAAAATTCCCTACAAGATAAGACAAGCAAACACTAAACTAATTGGAAGAACAGTTACAATAACCAACACTAGAGCAACTTACCAGTGCAAGTGAAACTTGAAAAAAGAAGCACCCTCCAGGTATACTCTGCAAAGCATGGCCTGATATCTGTCCTAGGTACCATGGTATACCCCCACAGTCACCTGTGTATGTCCCTAAATAGATTAGCAACTAGGTTTCCAACGTGCGAACAATCACCAGGCGGGTACAGTCGAAAGTCGGGTAAACCACAATGAGTAGGGTATCGAGCCCGAAACCTATCAAGGGTATTGAAATAAAATGGTCCGGAAGACAACTGGGGACCTCAAACAGATTTGAGACCCACAAAGCCCCGTGGCAAATGCAATCGACGGAATCCCAAAACAAGCCCTCTATATGTGTTCTCCACTACGATTGGTCCAACTTTGGAGGGGTTATCTCCGCTACCTTTCCGCATGCAACCTTGTGTTTATCCCCTGTGTTAGAGGGGGGTCTCGGATAACTTTCACGATACTGGACTTTAACACTCCCTAACTCAGACTCCAATGTTTGATTTTAATGGCCTTGAAGAGTTTCCTCTCCAACCTAATTCAAGGCCCTAACCTTAAACTAGTTGGTTGACCCTACAAACATAAAAAGTCTAATG
>ML782983.1:446602-464508 GCA_009831015.1 Picea engelmannii
ACATATGAACAGTAAGAGTAAAGACCATTAGTCACACATGAAATACACACAGAGACAGATTTTCACGAGGAAACCCATAAAGGGAGAAAACCTCTTCTTCTTCGAAATGATAGGAAGTCTTTTGCAGTTCTGTACATCATTTAAAATTGAGCACCAACTCAATGTGAGGCTGCTACCTCTGTCTTACAAGATGCAACTTGTTTGAGAGCTCCAACTCTCTGGTTTCTCTAGCACCCACTAGAAGGAAGCACCAACTCCGTGAGTATTCCAACACCAACTGGATGGAAGCACCAACTTCCTGAATATTCTAGCACCAACTGGATGGAAGCACCAACTTCCTGAATATTCCAGCACCAACTGGATGGAAGCACCAACTTCCAGTTACACAGGCTCCAACCTGCATAACAGAGAACACCTGTTCTCCCTAGCACCACCCTGCCACCCTGGTTTCTCTGGCTGCAACCAGATGGAAGCTACAACTTCCTGTGTTCAAGCACCCACTTGAACTTCTGAGGACTACAGTCCTCCCGAGCACCTCCCAAACTCCCTCGAATATCAAATAATGAACACACAGAAAATTACACAGATAAATCAATTCTTACCAATCTTTCTTTGTATTTGATCTTCAACAAACTGTTCTGCAATTCTTTTATTCTTCTGGTTGTTTAGCAGGTCAGCTCTGCATCACCTTTTCTATTCTGTTCTATCTGTCCTTCTGTTCTGCTTCTGCTCTCCATTTCATCTCCCTCTGTGCATTTGCTTCATCTCCTGCTACACCTCTGCTCATTTTCCTTTTCTTACTGTTTTCTCATTTTTCCCTCGGAACAACCACCCAGGCACCGTTTCTTTCAACTTCTTTTATTCAATCTACCTTGACGGTTCCACTTCCCTTTCCAATGGGAAATCCAAGGACATCTGTCTTGGCAACTGAAACGCTAACCAATTCGTCATCATGAGTCCGTTTCACTTAACGGATTCATAACTGAAGCTTTAATGTGTGAAGAAGAATAACAACCCTCCGATCAATACTTGATCCAACGGTTCAGATCCCATCGGGATTTCGCTCATCGCGATTTCGGAATTCTCAGTGTCGAGATGCACAAGTACTCGGAACCCCCGATTATCTGATTCCCGATGTGCTCCTTTCCCAAGCTTTAGCCCCTTCCGGCTACACAATGGTCCATGTGCCCGTCAACACATGACCTCGGTCAAGCCTCTCATTGGGGTTTCGGCATTTTAGATGTCATCATGCACATGCCTGTAGAATTCCAGATCCCGGATTCTTCCGATGACGAAGATCAACGGTCCAGATCTCATTCTTATCCAATGGATGTGATTACATCGCAAAATCGCATATCACGATTTCGGAGTTTCTGTTGCAGTGTGTTCTTGACATATCAAAGTCCCGATCCCCGAAACTCCGACCAAGGCTAGGATCTACGGTTCAGATTCATTCTGGATTCAATGGCTGCGATTAAATCGTGAAATCGCATTTCGTGATTTCATTGTTCTTGATGTCAAGAGATTTTGGCATTACAAATTCCCGATCGCCGATGCCTCTGCTGACGTCACACGTGGTTTGACACGTGTTAGATCCTGCCACGTGCCACTCTGATTCATGACTTGCATGTGCCTGAAGTGTTAAATCTTCCTGACACGTGTCATTCCCTGGTTGTGCCACGTGTCCCTGGGTGACGTGGTCTACCGTCGTGAGTTGGATCAACGGTCTAGATCTCATGTTGATCTGACGGTGCATATTTAGTCGGGATTTCGCATATCGCGAAATCGAGATTTTTGTTGCATTGTATTCTTTGCATATTGAAACCCCGATCCCCGAAACTCCGATGAAGCCTCCTGTCTACAAGTGGATGGTCCTGATCTCTGCTTGATTTAACGGCTGCGATCAAATCGCGAAATCGCATATCGCGATTTCGGGGTTTTCGTTGTCGAGTGAACTGGACATTTCAAAGGCCCGATCCCCGAATCTCCGATGACTTATTTCCCTCACAACTTCTGCAAATCTGACAGTTTTCGGCCTTTCGGGAAATTTGAATGGGATCCAACGGTCACTGGATCACTGTCTTCCTTCTTCTCTGCAAACTCTTGCTGCACGTGTTTTCTTCAATGCTGTTCCTCCTGAGGTTTTACGTCCGAATCCCCAAGGGGTTTTATCCTTCGTATCCTACCATCTCCGCTGTTGCCATCAATGACAACAACCATCAACACGCATTCGTTGCTTGTTCAATATTTGCCAACAGACTTTTCCCTGGTTACTAATGCAAAACAACACTTTTTAACCAATCAAAGAAATACAAGTTTTTTTTTATTTGAATGCTCACAAAGAAAAAAAAGGAAAAATACCAACAAGTCAAAACCAAGAAAAATTTTCTGGCCTAAGCACAGATCGCAAAGAGTCACTGTAAAAATCACACACAAGCAACTTAAAATTGAACTCTCACACTTGTCTAAAAACCCTATAAAAGAAAATTTTGAGGAAAACTTTTAAATGAAAAAGAAAGCTAGTGCTGTGATCAAACCTAAGCTACTGACTGTTAGGACAGAGATTCAAAAACCTGAGAGGTATAACTCTAGTCAAGGGAAAGGATGACTGCCTCACCCTCAACAAAAACTATCCTTCACAAGCACACTGCTGACAATTCAACAACAAGCGTGTGCACGCGAGCTGTGTAGAGCCAGAGGGCGTGTACACGCGTGTTGGCCTTATACAGGCTGCGTGTATCTCTAAAACTCTGAAACAAATAAAAATAGACAATTCAAACCAGGAAGAGACCACTGATATTGAGAACCAGGATCTCTTGAAGGCTTAGACACTTTCTTTAACATAAAAAAAAAAACAATGTAAGGAAAAATTCATAGAACAAACCAATCTGAGGTGAACCCTAAGCTATAGACTACAAACAACCAAGACTAGAAAGAGTTCCAGAAAACCCCTGAGAATGACTTATTCTGACAGGGAAGAGGATGACTCCCTCAAAAAGTTTCCGGAATCATACACGTTACTGTTACTTCTTTAGCTAGTGAATACACGCGGGCTGTAAGAAAGTAGGGCATAGGTACACATGTGCAGACCTTATGTAGGCCGCGTGTACCTCCATGGGTCTTAAAAAAAATACAGTCAAGCAAAGAAACAAAGATAGCTAGTATGGAATACTAGAATCTCTGTTAGCTCAGACTTTGTAGAAACTTCAAAAAATAGGAAAGAAAACCAGTCTTTTAAAAATACCCAAAAATATTCCCAGGAAACCTAGAGACTTCCCCAGTACGGTCGCCAATTCTATTGTGGTGGGAAATCCCCCTATAGACTAGCATTTAGGGTTATATTATGCATGCACATAAGACCAAAACAATCCTACTTTCTACCATCGTCCCAGACCTAATCCCCATTTCTTTTAAGCAAATACATGGTTAAACAAACATACCTTATTACGGACGTTCGATGTCGATCCTTCTTCATGCTTGATCGCTTGTTATCAACTATCCTCCCAAGAATGAATTGCGTACAAAACAAGCAACAAACTCTACATGCATTTGTTCTACAGATTAATGGGTTAGAGATTCAAACATATATTCACTAAACTATGAAGAACTCATATAGTGGGACAGGAAAAACATTTATTTATTATTAACTTTAATGAATCAACTTACAATGCCGAGACTGGCCACCGCTCCGTGAACCTGATCCTGGGATCCGCTTCAAATGTCCTCCAACTTCTTTGCTCTGTATCTCTCTTTGCACAAGGATGGCTAAAGGGTTGGGACAATGGGAATGTGCAATTGGGCAAATTTTCTTTACTATTATTCTCCTCCTCCAAATGGGACCCCTAACCCTTCTTTTATAGGCTAGAAGAAGCTAGGTATTTGGACGAACCCTCGGCCATGCATGGCCAGGAGTTTAAGTTAACTCACCCAAAGTTGTGTGTTCCGTCAGCAACTTTCCTTTTTTTGTGCTTTTGTAGGTACACGCGGGCTGTTTTAGGTCAGCTAGCATGTACACGCATGCAGTAATGGAGTAGGGTGTGTGGGCCCTTATAAAAGAGGTTTTTTAAAGAGTTGTTCAACAATGTTTTGGCAAAGAAGGGATCTGAGATGGCCTGATGCCAAGTAAGCATTTCTAGTGAAAATTAGGGTTATAACAGATAGGAGCCAGCGACATCCAAAACCCTAACCCAATAACTTGGATTAGTCCAAAATCACGAAAAAAGGAAAGTTGCCGATGAAACAAACAGCTTTGGGTGAGTTAACTGAAACTCCCAGCCATGCATGGCCGAGGGTTTGTCCAAATAACTAGCTTCTTCTAGCCTATAAAATAAGGGTTAGGGGTCCCATTTGGAGGAGGAGAATAATAGTAAAGAAACTCTGCCCAATTGCACATTTCCATTGTCCGAACCCTTTAGCAATCCTTGTGCAAAGAGAGATACAAAGCAAAGAAGTTGGAGGACATTTGAAGAGGAGCCCAGGATCAGGTTCGCGGAGTGGTGGATGGTCTCGACATTGTAAGTTTATTCATTAAAGTTAATAATAAAGAAATGCTTTTCCCGTCCCACTATATGAGTTCTTCATAGTTTTGTGAATATATGTTTGAATCTCTAACCCATTAATCTCTACAACAAATGCATGTAGAGTTAGTTGTTTGTTTTGTACGCAGGTCAGTCTTGGGAGGATAGTTGCTAACAAGTGATCAAGCGTGAAGAAGGATCGACATCGAATGTCTGGAACAAGGTATGTTCGTTTAACCATGTATTTTCTTAAAAGAAATAGGGATTAGGTCTGGGACGATGGTAGAAAGTAGGATTCTTTCGGTCTTATCTGCATGCATAATATAACCCTATATGCTAGTTCGTAGGGGGATTTCCCACCACAACAAAATTAGCGACCATACTGGGGAAGTCTCTAGGGTTCCTGGGAATATTTTTGGGTATTTTTAGAAGACTGGTTTTCTTTCCTGTTTTTTGAAGTTTCTGCAAAGTTTGAGCTAACAGAGATTCTGGTATTCCATACCAGCTATCTCTGTTTCCTTGCTTGACTGTATTTTTTTTCGAGACCCACATAAGTACACTTGACCTGCATAAGGGCTGAACGCGTTTACCCATGTCCTACTTTCTTATAGCCTGCGTGTAAACGCTAGCTGAAGAAGTAACAATAGTGTCTATGGGTCCAGAAAATTTTAGAGGTAGTCATCCTCTTCCCTATCAGAATCAATCATTCTCAGGGGTTTTCTGGAACTCTCTCTATTCTTGGTTTTTTGTAGTCTATAGCTTAGGGTTCATCTCAGATTGGTTTGTTTTACGAATTTTTCCTTACATTGTTTTCTTTTTTCTGTTAAAGAAAGTGTCTAAGCCTTCAAGAGATCTTGGTTCTTAGTATCAGTGGTCTCTTCCTGGTTTAGATTGTCTGTTTTTAATTTGTTTCAGAGTTTTATAGATACACGCGGGTTGTATAAGACCAGCATGCATGTACACACCCTCTCACTCTACACAGCTTGCGCGCACACGCTTGCTGTTGAATTGTTAGCAGTGTGCCTATGAAGGATAGTTTTTGTTGAGGGTGAGGCAGTCATCCTTTCCCTTGACAAGAGTTATACCTCTCACATTTTTGAATCTCTGTCCTAGCAGTCAGTAGCTTAGATTTGATCTTAGCCATAGCTTTCTTTTTTCATTTTAAAGTTTTCATCAAAATTTTCTTTAGGGTTTTTAGACAAGTGTGAGAGTCTTGGTTTTTAAGTTGCTAGTGTGTGATTTCTTGAAGTGATTCTTTGTGATCTGCGATTAGGCCAAAAGTTTTTCTTGGTTTTTGACTTGTTGATATTTTTCCTTTTTGCTTTGTGAGCATTCAAATAAAAACAAATATTTCATTTCTTTGTTTGGTTGAAAAGTGTTGTTTTGCATTAGTAACCAGGGAAAATTCTTTTCTTTCATAAGTTCTTGCCAGTTTACTTAGATCGTAAGTAGCTCGTAGTCAAGCGAAATCCTGCTTTGAGTTTGTTGTTCAAAAGATCTTAGAATTTTTTTTTTAAATTTGAAAAGTTGTTGAAAATTTGCGTTAAGTAAAGGTTTTTTGTTTCTAGCTTTCTGTTCATTTTTACTCGTGTCTTTCAAACATCACTAGTTTCACTTTCATAACCTTTGACATAAGACAAGCCATAAGAGCAACAATCCCACATCCATGAATGTATATATGATGAAGGGTGATGCTTTCATATCCACTAGAGAGAATGAATACAGTAAACCAAGAACTTCTGAGAAGGGCAAAGAAGCCGAACTCCCATCTCTTCCTCTACAGATTGAGAAGACTTTGGGCGAATCAATAACATGCATCCCAAAAGGCATGTTCAAAAAAGCTTCTCACAACCCAAATGCAAGGGCCGCCCAGAACTATTCTGTGTTGGAAGATTTGTCTCAAACCCCTTGTGCAATGTTCACTTTGGAGGTCCTCCAACGCTTCCCTTCCTAGAGGAAAGTTTTGTTAGCCACTCTAGGATCTACCGAGACTTGTAATCCGGGTACCATCATGCTAGATACAACCAACTTAAAACCTCATCTATTGTATCATGTAGTGTTTTCGATAGTAGTGGCTCACCCCACGAAAACTTTTACTCGAAATATTTTTCGCACGGTGGTTGATGAGGGTGCCTCGACATGCGTTATGTCGTTGGCATGTTGGAAGGCCATTGGCCAGCCTGTTTTATCTCCGTCACCCACTCTTCTCACTTCTTTTGACGGTCGTTCATTCCGACCACATGGTATCATTCCCTCTTTTCCCATGCAATTGGGAGGGAAGACCATGTGCGTTGAGGTAGAGGTAGTCGACGCGTCTCTCGACTACAATATTTTGTTAGGAAGGAGTTGGACTTATGCCATGGAAGCAGTGGTTGCTACAGTTTTCTGGGTATTGTTGTTTCCACACGAGGATTGGATTGTGACCATTGATCAATTGTCTTTCTCCAGATATGATCCTTCATTGGGGGTGTCTGCGGTCCCAATGATTGATAATCCTCAACCAGGCATAGTCAATGTAGGGGTTGGTTTGTGCCCATCTTTGATGGGTACCTTCGATTACCTGCCCCCTCAAGGCAATGCCAAGTTCATATCCGACCACCATAAGGTTGAGATTTTCCAAGTTTCATCATTTCGCATGACTTACTTCACCGATCCGTGGATTCTTGCTTCCCCATCGGCCATGATGGAAGGGACAGGGCACCTGGGCATGTCCATGCCCTTGTCCACAGCTGAAGTAGCGTACTCTTTAGTCCAACAAACTTCGGCCAACCTAGATCCAACTCCTGCACAAGAGTTAGATCCACCTCTAGAGCCTATTTTGGCTCAAGGTTCTCTCACTGACACTGATTCATTAGACTTAGTCTTTTCCTCGGAAGAAGTAGTAATTGAAGCAATGACTAGTCTGGACAAACCTTGGGATGATCTTCATCACAGATCATACTTCCTCCCAGAGTTAAGTAGAATTGAGGCCATAGAATTCACCTTGATTATGACTGGGGATAGGTCTTGTCCTATTAATCCCTTAGCTAGACATGAGGCCTATGCTGAGAGTAATATGGAAACCATCGCTGAAACCATACCGATCAATATATCCAGAACCCCTGGCGGCGTAGACAATGTTTTCGTCGGAGCATACTGCTCCCCCGAGGAGATACCTGACATCGACCCATAAAGTGTCGATCATGAGCTAACTTTGTTGTTTTCCAAGATTGCTTTGAGATCCGAAAGAAACATTCAATGAGACTGCAATTATGATTTTTGATCTCGTCCAAATTAACTGAGAAAAGTAACCTCTATGGGTCTTCTTTTAAGCCCTTTTCAGACCCTCTAAATATGAAAAGATCGCCGAGCGATATTGTGGCCTTTCATTCTCGTTAAACTGAAATTTGAAGTCACGTCTGTCCAGTGGTAGTTTACCCCTTTATCAGTCTGGACGGTCAACTGTACGAACAAAGGTATACTCTATGGAATTTCAGTTCTCTAGGAGAGTACTCTCAGGTATCATTTTAACCCTTTTTCGGGCCTGTGGGATTAAATTTACGAAAAAGGAACCCCCACAGAGTCCATAGTTAATCTCTTTTCAGACTCCCTAAAATTGAAAAGATCTTCGAGTGACCTTATTCTTTCACACTCATTAGAATGGTCCAGAAGAACATTCCCGATGGAGTCCATAGTTAAGATTTTTTCAGACTCCTTAAAAATGAAAAAATGGTTGAGTGATCTTTTCTTTATCACACTCATTAAAATGGTTTTGAATAGATGTCTTGTCGGTGCTATTTTACCCATTTTTCGAACCAACTAGACTACCTTCAAAAAAGGTACCCCAATGGAGTCTCCTTTTACGTCTTTTCAGTCTCTTTAAATATGAAAAACCACCGAGCTTACCTTCTCTGGGCTTGTTAAGCTTATATCGAAGGACGTTACCATTGTGTGTTTTGTTAACCGCATTTTCATACCTGCGTCTTTAGTCTAATGTCGACTCCATGTTGCTCTCAAACTGAACCATCTGAAGCATGCCTTATACGCAAGCCCTGTAGCATTTTGCCTCTGCGTCTTGACACCTTTGGCCCTGGGAGGATTTTTCTCGAGAGACCTTTTCTTGCATATGTCTCTTTTCCCTTAACATCCTCATGTTCCGTGTGCTTGGAACTAGTATGTTTGTGACACTTGATTCTCCTTTGTAACATAACATTATTTTATTCTTTTTCCAAAATTATTGAAAAAGACAAAAAAAAATTCAAATATACCCCAAAAAGAGGAAGGGAAAAGTATTTTCTTTATTGGCAGCATAATGAGTCACCCTTGGATAAAGCACATCTGTCCATTTGTTCATCAAACCCTGGGATTTAATATGACCTTAGGAAGCTTTTCTCGCTACATAGAGCTATGTCCTCCTCCGTTTGGTTATTCTTCCAAACATATGGAGAGTTTGCGTTGCCTCCTACCTCGTAAACTTATGTCAATACCATGCTGCCTGAGTCTCATTATTTGTCGTGCTATTGTCCAAGGGAAGTTTCTACCAAGCTTGAGTCGGACCCTCTGCATTTTGTCTCTTGCCCGAATACCCGACCATCCTGAACGTCCAATCAAGTCTTTGCTCGAAATAAATGAATCCTTCAGTTTGATCATCAAGATTCTCTAGTCCATGACCGATGAGCCGTTGAAGATATCTGGGCAGTGAAGTCGTACACTCATATTACACTCCTACCTTAAGTTTTGGAAGATTTTGAAGTTGTTGCTCGATCTCTGAAGACCTCATATCCAGCCATCAGGCTGTATTAGCTTCTAGAAGATGAATACTCTATATGTATATCTTTTTGATTTTGAGATGTAGCTCTGTTGTGTATTGTTCGCGGCTACACTTTATATAGTTATTTGACATGGATCTACAGTGTATTTGATTGGTATCCATGATTCTATTTTATCCTGAGCATGGGTATGCCCACCTTGGTGAGACATTTGTTATTTTGCAGACGACGCCTCCCGGTTCCTGGTCCCTGGGCTCACCTGTTCGGCACATCAGTAAATATTGGTAATGTATTTCGGCCATCAGATGCTCTTCTGACCTCACACATTAGGGGGCATCTGTTATAACCCTAATTTGCACTAGAAATTCTTACCTGGAATCATGCCATCTCGGATCCCTTCTTTGCCAAAACACTGCTGAACAACTCTTTAAAAAACCTCTTTTATAAGGGCCCACACGCCCTACTCCATTACTGCATGCATGTACACACTAGATGACCTAAAACATCCCACGTGTACCTACAGAAGAATGAAAAAAGGAAAGTTGTCGATGAAACACATAGCTTTGGGTGAGTTAACTGAAGCTCCCGGCCATGCATGACCGAGGGTTCATCCAAATACCTAGCTTCTTCTAGCCTATAAAATAAGGCTTAGGGGTCCCATTTGGAGGAGGAGAATAATAGTAAAGAAACTCTACCCAATTGCACATTCCCATTGTCCCAACCCTTTAGCCATCCTTGTGCAAAAAGAGATACAAAGCAAAGAAGTTGGAGGACATTTGAAGAGGAGCCCAGGATCAGGTTCATGGAGCAGTGGCCGGTCTCGATATTGTAAGTCTATTCATTAAAGTTAATAATAAAGAAATTCTTTTCCCATCCCACTATATAATTTCTTCATAGTTTAGCGAATATGTGTTTGAATCTCTAACCCATTAATCTGTAGAACAACATGTAGAGTTTGTTGCTTGTTTTGTACGCAGGTCAGTCTTGGGAGGATAGCTGCTAACAAGCGATCAAGCGTGAAGAAGGATCAACATCGAATGTTAAGAACAAGTTATGTTCATTTAACCATGTATTTTCTTAAAAGAATTGGAGATTAGGTTTGGGACGTTGATAGAAAGTAGAATTCTTTCGGTCTTATCTGCATGCATAATATAACCCTGCATGTTATATTATCTGCATGCATAATATAACAAGCAATCAAGCATGAAGAAGGATCGACATCGAATGTTCAGAACAAGGTATGTTCGTTTAACCATGTATTTGCTTAAAAGAAATGGAGATTAGGTCTGGGACGTTGATAGAAAGTAGGATTATTTCGGTCTTATTTGCATGCATAATATAACCCTAAATGCTAGTCCGTAGGGGGATTTCCCACCACAGTAGAATTTACGGACTGGCATTTAGGGTTATATTATGCATGCAGATAAGACCGAAAGAATCCTACTTTCTACCGTCATCCCAGACCTAATCCCCATTTCGTTTAAGAAAATACATGGTTAAACGAACATACCTTGTTCCAGACGTTCGTTGTCGATCCTTCTTCAGACTTGATCACTTGTTAGCAACTATCCTCTCAAGACTGACCTGCATACAAAACAAGCAACAAACTCTACATGCATTTGTTCTACAGATTAATGGGTTAGAGATTCAAACATATATTCACTAAACTATGAAGAACTCATATAGTGGGATGGGAAAAACATTTCTTTATTATTAACTTTAATGAATCAACTTACAATGTCGAGACCGGCCACTGCTCCGCGAACCTGATCCTGGGCTCCTCTTCAAATGTACTCCAACTTCTTTGCTCTGTATCTCTCTTTATACAAGGATGGCTAAAGGGTTGGGACAATGGGAATGTACAATTGGGTAGAGTTTCTTTACTATTATTCTCCTCCCCCAAATGGGACCCCTAACCCTTCTTTTATAGGCTAGAAGAAGCTAGGTATTTGGACGAACCCTCATCCATGTATGGCTGGGAGTTTCATTTAACTCACCCAAAGATGTGTGTTCCGTCAACAACTTTCCTTTTTTCGTTCTTTTGTAGGTACACATGGGCTGTTTTAGGTTAGCTAGCGTGTACACACGTGCGGTAATGGAGTAGGGCGCGTTGGCCCTTATAAAAGAGGTTTTTTAAAGAGTTGTTCAACAATGTTTTGGCAAAGAAGGGATATGAGATGGCCTGATGCCAGGTAATCATGTATGGTGAAAATTAGGGTTATAACAGATGCCCCCTAATGTGTGAGGTCAAAAGAGCATCTGATGGCCGAAATACAATACCAATCTCTACTGATGTGTCGAACAAGTGAGCCTAGGGACCAGGAACTGGGAGGTGTTGTCTGCAAAATAACAAATGTCCCACCAAGGCGAGCATACCCATGTTCGGGATAAAATAGAATCATGGCTACCAATCAAATACACTATAGATCCATGTCAAATAACTATATAAAGTGTAGCTGCGAACAATACACAACGAAGATACATCTTGAAATAAAAAAGATATACATATAGAGTATCCATCTTCTAGAAGCTGATACAGCCTGATGGTTGGAAATGAGATCTTCAGAGCTCGAGTAACAACTTCAAAAAATGTTCAAAACTCAGGTAGGAGTGTAATATGAGTGTACAACTTTACTACCCAGAGGTCTTCGAAGGCTCGTCGGTCATGGACTAGATAAACTTGATGATCATACTGAAGGCTTTATTGATTCTGAATAAGGACTTGATTGGACATTCAGGATGTTCGGGTATAAGGGAAAGAGACAAACTGCAGAGGCACCGACTCAGGCTTGGTGACAAACTTCCCTTGGACAACAACACGAAAAATGATGAGACTCAGGCAGTATGGAATTAACATAAGTTTATGAGGCATGAGGCAATGCAAACTCTCCATATGTTCGGAAGAATAACCAAACGGAGGAGGACACAACTCTATATAATGAGAAAAGCTTCCTAAGGTCATATTAAATCCCAGGGTTTGATGAACAAATGAACATATGTGCTTTATCCAAGGGAGACTCATTATGTTGCCAATAAAGAAACTACTGTTCCCTTCCTCTTTTTGGGGTATATTTGTTTTTTTTCGTCTTTTTCAATAATTTTGGAAAAAGAATAAAAGAATGTTACATTACAAAGGAGAATTGAGTGTTGCAAACATACTAGTTCCAAGTGCATAGAACACAGGGATGTTCAGGGAAAAGAGACATATGCAAGAAAAGGACTCTTAGGAAAAATCCTCATGGGGCCAAAGGTGTCAAGACGTAGAGGCAAAATGCTATAGGGATTGCATATAAGGCATGCTTCAGATGGTTCAGTTTGAGAGTAACATGGAGCCGACATTAGACCAAAGACGCATGTATGCAAACGCGGTTAACAAAACACACAATGGTAACGTCCTTTGATGTAAGTTTAACGAGCCCAGAGAAGGTAAGCTCGGTGGTTTTTCATATAAGCTAGTGGGCTTATGTTTTATTTAGGCCAGGGAGCCTACGTGTTGAGGGCCAGGAGCCTAATTTTTGTACATGTAATTATGCACAATATTAATACAAAAACATCTCTGCGTGTGGACCGACCACGATGAATGAGTGATGGGGGACTAAGCTTCCACAAAGCCTGGGTAAGGGAGAGGGGGATGAAAGGTTAGAAGAGGGGCTAATATTGAGGTCTTAAGTCCTTGGGAATAATAATTAAATATTATTCCAAAGCTGTGAAAATGTATATGTTTTATCCTAAGTTCCTGGAAGGGGAACGTGTGCAAGATTGGAAACATGCAGCCCCAGGGAGACAGGATTCAACCTGGGCGCATGCAGTTAAAAGTAGAGAAGTAAGCCATGTTAGGGGTGTGTCCTTCATTCCTCGATCCACCATCTGAGTCTGAGGGTTGGTCCTCCATTATTCTGTGGGTTGTCTGAACCATGTGACCTCTATGTCGGAGTGCGACATACCTCACGTAGCTCTGAAATCTGAAACCATGAAACCCAGTGGTAAACCCGTGGATTGAGCTGAGTCTCTTGTGTGTCCATTGAACCCTGGGCATACCATAATCGTCCATGCTGTGTGTGTTTTAATTGTAGACTGTTGTGGTCACATAGTCCCTTAGCTAAGTGTAATTGGCTACTGTCATCCGTCCTCTGCTGAGTCTTACTGTTGTTCTCCTTATGCTGGAAGGAAACTGAAGAAATAGGTTGTCTGGCCTTTGTATACAACTCTCTCTCCAGGTGAGAGAGGTGGTTGAGGTTGAAGAAGTAGGTTGTCAAACCTGTGGGCGACTCTCTCCAAGTGAGAGAGTGTGCGGAGGAAGGAGAGAGCTCCTGGAAGGAACCCTGTAGCTGCCACAGAACTTGAAGATTTCTGGTCCGGTCTGTTGCTGAATCCCAAGGCAAGGGAGGTTAGCAGCTGAAGGACTGTCTAGGTGACAGAAAAGGTGTATACTCTTGGGGTGGGACATGAATGTGGGGAAGGAGAGTCTGTCAGCAGTGGGCATAAGTGGTTCCTGGGAGAGAATCCTCCTTCTTTTACCTGTATTCTTCCTGTAAACCTTACCTAGCCTAGGATTCCTTACTTGGTGGAGCTTAGTCCCAGCTCGGGGGTGACCTACTACTGAGAGTGATGAGCAGTGTGGTCTAAGGCTGGGAGGTTCGTGGAAGGTATACATGCAGTTGGTGGTGCGTGACAGTTTCAAAGATAAGTGTCACTATGTTTTGTAATTCTGTAATTAATTAAATTGCATACTTGTGATTCTTTCCATGTTATCACGTACTTTGTTGTGCATATGAATTATTGTTATTTCCATTAAATCTGAAATGCTAGTAGTAATTTTGTGTTTAACTGTAATTAAGCGTTTTAAGTTCATTAGAATGCATAATGTGTTACATAAGTGTTTTTCCGCACAATAGCGTTGGCCCAACTGTGGGGTTGATGGCCGAGGGCGTTACAGGGCGCAAATGTTTCATCAAAATCCAGTCCTTCTATTTAAGCATAGCCTTTACAGACCAATTTTTCTTTGTGCCTGAAAACTTGTCCCTGCTCATTCAACTTATTCTTAAAGATCCATTTGGAGCCAATGATATTTTTACCTTCAGGTCTATGAACCATCTCCCACGTATTGTTTTTCTCAATCTGATCAAGTTCATCATTCATTGCTTTAACCCAATGGTCATCTTTGCTAGCTTCATTAAAATTCTTGGATTCCAGCATGGATATGAAAGCTATATGTGATTGTTTTGTGTTTTTTATTATCTTTCTCTTGGTTTGTACACCTTTGTCTTTTTTCACAAATTATCTAACTTGCAGGATGATTCTTTTGAGTGATTCTGGAGGAGGAATTTGAAGTTGTCTACTGATTTGAGTCTGTCCGAGTATCTGTGTCTTCATCTGATTCAGAGTCTTCATTTTTTGATTCTTGGACCTATTCATCTTCAGCTTTAGCTGTGTCCTCTGTAGAAGACTCATTATTGTACACCTCTCTTACTGGGATTCTTTCATCAACTTTTATGTCAATACAATCAACCATTTTATGCAGCCTCTTATTATAGCATCTGTATCCTTTACTATTTGTAGCATACCCTAAAAAGATACCTTCATCAGCCCTATCATCATATTTTCCAAGGTTCTCATCATTATTCTTTATGTAATGTTTACTCCCAAAGACTTTGAAGTGTTTGATTGAAGCAGGTCTCCCATACCACAGTTCATAAGGTGTCTTGTCACTTTGTGGTCTGAGGTGGGCTTTGTTAAGAACATGGACTTTTGTGTATATTTCTTCTACCCAGTAGGTTTGATTAATGTTCTTCTCATTCATCATTGACCTGGCCATTTGCTGCACTGTTTTGTTTTCCCTCTCAACTACTCCATTTTGTTGTGGAGTTCTTGGGATTTTGTATTCTCTCTTGATCCCATGCTTATCACAGAATTCCTTGAAATCACTTGACATAAATTCTCCTCCTATGTTTGATCTTACTGCCTTTAACCTCTTTCCTGTTTGATTCTCAGTTAAAGCCTTAAATATTTTAAAGTTCTCAAATGCTTCAACTTTTTCCTTGAGAAAGGTAACCCAAGTAAGTCTGGAGTAATCATCAATAATCAACATGAAGTAGTTTTCTTTCCTTGTGCCTTCCTGTCTTGATGGTCGACATAAATCCATATGAACTAGTTGGAGTGGTTTCTCTATTGAAGTAGAGCTCTTGGACTTAAACTGTGTCCTGGTTAGATTTCCTACTTGGCAGGGTTTACACATAGAATCTTGGGGCTTTGATATTCTCGAAAGATCTTTTACTGCCTTAAGATTTTTAAGCTTGATTAAGTGGTCCAAGTTTAGATATCCAAGTATCCTATGCCATAACCATATTTCATCATGTTTTCTTAGACGACACTCTTCTCTATCTTCTTTCAGCACATATACATTATTTTCTGTCCTTATGCCTTTGGCCACCACTTGTCTTGAGTTTACAGACTTTATCTTGCAGTCCTTGGACGTGAACACCACTTCACATCCTCTGTAATACCCCAAGGACGTGCCCCAATTGTATTATGAATTTTAATTTTGTTTTATAGGATGGTGAGCCAAGTTTATATAAGCTAGTGGGCTTATGTGTTATTTAGGCCAGGTAGCCTAAGTGTTGAGGGCTAGGAGCCTGATTTTTGTACATATAATTATGCACAATATTAATACAAAAACATCTCTTCGTGTGGACCGAACACGATGAATGAGTGATGGGGGACTAAGCTTCCACAAAGCCTAGGTAAGGGAGAGGGGGATGAAAGGTTAAAAGAGGGTCTAAGATTGAGGGCTTAAGCCCTTGGGAATAATAATTAAATATTATTCCAAAGCTGTGAAAATGTATATGTTTTATCCTAAGTTCCTGGAAGGGGAACGTGTGCAAGATGGGAAACATGCAGCTCCAGGGAGACAGGTGTCGAACCAGGCGCATGCAGTTAAAACCAGAGAAGTAAGTCATGTTGGGGGTTCATCCTGTTGGTTGTGGAGCCTGATTATCTTCCTGATTCAAAGGTCCTTGCTTTTAGCCGTGTTTATACCCCATGAAGTATTTACACCCCAGAAGTATGTACACTCTTCCACGCGGGGGAGTGTAGAGGGGGGTACCCCCTCTCCGGGGTCCGGGGGGGCTATCCCCCCGGCTGGGGGGTCTGGGGGCAAGCAGGCCCCCAGTGGGGGTTCGGGGGCGAAGCTCCCGAAGAAAAAATTGCCTTGTAAAAGTATATTGTAATTTCATTGTAAATCTGAACCGTTCATTATAAGGTCACAGATCTAATGGTAGAGATTATGTTAGGGTTTTTTCCCCTAGAAGGCAACCCTCTTTTATGAGGGAAATGTATTGCGGCTAAGGATGATGGTGAATATTGTATTTTGAGAGAGGAGACTGTGAGAGAAAGAAGAGGAATTTACAACGTGTTTTGCTGTAGGTTGTATCCCTTCATTTGCTGGATAATAATAAAGGAAGGACCTGTCAATTTCTCTGGTGGACGTAGCCCACACTGGGTGAACCACGCAAATCTGTGTCTCTCTTGTATTGTGTGTCTTTTGTGTTTTTTTTCTGCATTTGTTTTATTTTATTGCTCCGTGGTCCTGTTTTTTCTAACAACTGGTATCAGAGCGTAAGGTAACTCGCAGGAAAAGAGGGTTCCTGGTTCGAGTGGGAGCAATGTCGGAAGATGGAAAGTTTAGGGTAGAGAAATTTAACGGCCAAAACTACCAGGTATGGAAGATGCAGATGGAAGACTATTTATATCAGAAGGATCTATTCCTACCATTGAGCGGAGTAGAAAAGAAGCCGACGACCATGAAGGATGAAGAATGGGAGATTCTTGACAAAAAGGCTCTAGGAACGATACAGCTGAGCCTGGCAGCATCGGTGGCTTTCAATATTTCGAAAGAAAAGACAACGAAAGGTTTGATGGACGCATTGGCCAAATTGTATGAAAAACCATCGGTGTCGAATAAGGTATTTCTAATGAAGAGATTATTTAATATGAATATGTCAGAAGGTGGGTCTGTTGCAGATCATTTAAATGAATTTAATACGGTTACTAATCAACTAAGTTCTGTAAAAGTGGACTTTGATGATGAGGTTAGGGCTCTTCTAATCATGTGCTGGAATGGCTTGGTCATGGTTGTAAGTAACTCTGTCTCTGGTTCAAATACTTTAAAATTTGATGATGTTGTTGGTGTTATCCTTAGTGAGGAAATGTGACGGAAAATCATAGGTGAGACATCAGGAAATGCGTTGAACATGGAGAACAAGGGAAGACAAAAGGATATAGGAAAGGGCTCAGGAAACCGTGGAAATTATAAGAAGGGCAGATCCAAATCCAAACTTGGAAAGATAGAGTGATGGAATTGTGGGAAAAAATGACATATGAAGAAAGACTGCAGAGCTCCAAAGAAACAAAGAGATGGACAGCAGGAGAGAAATCAGGAAGCAAATGTAACAAGTGATGTGTTACAAGATGCTTTGATTCTTTCTGTAGATAATATTTCCAAGTCTTGGGTAGTATATTCAGGAGCTTCATTTCATGCCACACCCCATAGGAAACATTTTCTAGATTATGTTCAAGGTGATTTTGGACAGGTTCATTTGGGTGATAATAAACCATGCAAAATTGTTGGAATGGGAAAGGTAAA
>ML782983.1:464608-481074 GCA_009831015.1 Picea engelmannii
GTCCTATTCATAAAGAAAAAGGATGGAACACTGAGATTGTGCATCGATTTCAGGAAATTGAACAAAGTAACGGTGAAGAACAAGTATCCTCTGTCAAGGATTGATGATCTCTTCGATCAGTTGAAGGATGCAAAGATATTTTCAAAAATAGATCTAAGATCAGGATATCACCAAGTAAGAATAAAAAATGAAGACATCAAAAAGACCGCCTTTAGAACAAGGTATGGTCATTACAAGTTCACAGTGGTGCCATTTGGATTGTCAAATGCACCCACTGCTTTTATGAGCTCGATGAATGGAGTATTTAGGGACTATCTAGACAAGTTTGTCATCGTCTTCCTAGATGACATTCTGGTGTATTCCAGGATCGAAGAAGAACACGAACAACATTTGAGGATGGTGTTGTAGGTGCTAAGAGAGCACCAACTATATGCCAAGCTGAGCAAGTGCTCGTTTTATCAAGAACAAATCCATTACTTGGGATATATTATCTCGAAGGATGGGATAGCGGTAGACCCTGATAAGATTGAAACCATTAGAGAATGGTCAGCGCCAAGGAATGTAACGGAAGTTAGATCCTTCATGGGATTGGATGGTTATTACAGAAGGTTCATCGAAGGGTTTTCCAAGATAGCTCACCCTATCACTTCCTTAAAAAGAAAGGGGAAATAGTTTCACTAGATAGAGGGATGTGAGGAAAGTTTCCAGCGATTGAAGCAGCTGTTAAACAGTGCTCCAATCCTCAGGATTGCAAATCCAAATGCATATTTCATAGTATTCACTGATGCATGCAAAGAAGGACTGGGAGGGGTCCTCAGTCAGAATAGATTCATAATCTGTTATGAGTCCAGGAAATTAAAAGAGAACGAGAAGAACTATGCAACCCATGACTTGGAGTTGGCAGCCATAGTTCACGCTCTAAAGAAATGGAGGCATTACCTCATGTGAAGGAGGTTTGAACTCAGAACATACCATAATGGTCTAAAATATTTGTTTGATCAGCCAACCTTAAACGCTAGACAAAGTAGGTGGCTGGAATTTCTGTGTGAGTACGACTTTGAGATCAAGCATATCAAAGGAAAGGAGAATAAAGTGGTTGATGCACTCAGTAGGAGGGTGCATGAATTACATGCTACAACCATTAGCATGTATCAGAATGATATTAAAAGTAGAATTCTGGAGGCTGCAAATGTAGATCTGTAGTACAGAGAATTGGTAGCCAAGCTACAATAGGGTAAGATGCCATAGAAGATGGAAATTTATAAATTGGAAACAGATGGAATACTGTTGTACAAGAACATAATTTTTGTACCCAATGTCCAGTGCTTGAAACATATGATTTTGAAGGAGATGCATAATGTGCCTTATGCAAGGCATCCTGGATATCAGAAAACAGTAGCAGCAATCAAGAGCCATTAATTTTGGCTGGGTATGAAGAGAGAGATCGTTGAATATATCACCAAATGTATGGAGTGCCAGAAAGTTAAAGCTGAGAATAGGCACCCAGCAAGGTTGCTGCAACCTTTACCCATTCCTGAGTGGAAGTGGGAAGTAGTAACGATGGATTTTATTACAGGATTGCCCTGAACAGGCAAGCTGCATGATTCGATCATGGTGGTGGTGGAAAAGCTTACAAAAGATGCCCATTTTATTCCACTGAAAACTACTCACAAGCCAGTAGATGTTGCTAATATTTTCATAAGGGAAGTGGCACGATTTCATAGAATTCCTAAAACGATTGTGTCCGACAGAGACCTGAAATTTACCTCGAATTTATGGAAAGGATTGTTCGAAGGATTCAGAACGAATCTGAACTTTAGTACAACTTATCATTCTGAGTCTAATGGACAGACAGAGAGGCTGAACAGAGTAATAGAAGGCATACTAAGAATGTATGTGATGGACAAACCATCAAGATGGGAAGACTACCTGCACTTGGTAGAATTCGCCTACAACAATGGGTATCATGCATCGTTGAAGATGAGCCCATTTGAAGAACTTTATTGAAGAAAGTAAAATACTCCAGTAAGATGGGATAATCCAGTTGATAGAACAGTAGTTGGGCCAGAGTTGCTCAAGGAGATGGAGGACCAAATGTTAAAAATTAAGAAGAATTTGAAAGCTTCCTAGGACAAGCAGAAAAGTTATGTTGATAAGAACATAACCCACAGAGAGTTCAAAGTTGGTGATCATGTTTTCCTGAAAGTGAAAGCTAATAGGAGTTCCCTGAAGTTGGGAAGTTGCGCCAAGTTGGTAGCTAGATTTTGTGGGCCATTTGAAATCCTGGAAAGGATTGGGCCAGTTGCATATATGCTTTCATTATTTGTATCCATGACTGTACATAATGTGTTTCATGTTTCATTTCTTAAGAAATATATACTAGATGTTAGTCATGTTATCAATTGGAATGTGATTCAGGTAGTGGAACAAGAAGGTGTCCTGCAAGTGCATCTTATGCGCATATTGGAAAGGAAAAACAAACATCTATGGAATCGAGCTATAGGGCTTGTAAAGGTCTAGTGGACTTGGTACGGTCTTGAAGACGCAACATGGGAACATGAAGATGCTATATGGGTAGAATACCCGCATCTTTTTGAATATTTTGGAAATCTTGCGAATACTGTGTGAAAGTTGCACTGAGGACAGTGCAAAAATAAGGGGAGGGGATTGTAATACCGCAAGGACGTGCCTCAATTGTATTATGAATTGTAATTTTGTTTTATAGGCTAGTGAGCCAAGTTTATATAAGTTAGTGGGCTTATGTGTTATTTAGGCTAGGGAGCCTAAGTGTTGAGGGTCAGGAGCCTGATTTTGTACATGTAATTATGCACAATATTGATACAAAACATCTCTGCGTGTGGACCGACCACAATGAATGAGTGATGGGGGACTAAGCTTCCATAAAGCCCGGGTAAGGGAGAGGGGGATGAAAGGTTAGAAGAGGGGCTAATCTTGAGGTCTTAAGTCCTTGGGAATAATAATTAAATATTATTCCAAAGCTGTGAAAATGTATATGTTTTATCCTAAGTTCCTAGAAGGGGAACATGTGCAAGATGGGAAACATGCAGCCCCAGGGAGACATGTGTCGACCTAGGTGCATGCAATTAAAACCAGAGAAGTAAGCCATGTTGGGGGTTTGTCCTTCATTCCTCAATCCACCACTTGAGTTTGGGGGTTGGTCCTCCATTCTTCTATGGGTTGTCTGAACTGTGTGACCTCTATGTCGGAGTGCGACATACCTCACGCAGCTCTGAAATCTGAAACCGTGAAACCTAGTGGTAAACCCGTGGATTGAGATGAGTTTCCTGTGTGTCCATTGAACCCTGGGCATACCGTAATCATCCATGCTGTGTGTGTTTTAATTGTGGACTATTTTGGTCACGCAGTCCCTTGGCTAAGTGTAATTGGCTACTGTCATCTGTCCTCTGTTGAGTCTTACTGTTGTTCTCCTTGTGCTGGAATGAAACTGAAGAAATAAGTTGTATGGACTTTGTATACAACTCTCTCTCCAGGTGAGAGAGGTGGTTGCGGTTGAAGAAGTAGGTTTTCAAACCCGTGGACAACTCTCTCCAGGTGAGAGATTGTGCAGAGGAAGGAGAGAGCTCCCAGAAGGAACCCTGTAGCTGCCACAGAACTCAGAGATTTCCGATCCAGTCTGTTGCTGAAGCCCAAGGCAAGGGAGGTTAGTAGCTGAAGGACTGTCTAGGTGACATAGAATATGTATACTCCTGGGGTGGGACAGACATCTGGGGAAGGAGAGTCTGTGGGCAGTGGGAATAAGTGGTTCCTGGGAGAGAATCCTCCTTCTTTTACGTGTATTCTTCCTGTAAACCTTACCTAGCCTAGGATTCCTTACCCGGTGGAGCTTAGTACCAGCTCGGGGGTGACCTACTGCTGAGAGTGATGAGCAGCGTGGTCTAAGGCTGAGAGGTTCGTGGAAGTTCTACATGCAGTTGGTGGTGCATGACAGTTTCAAAGATAAGTGTCACTATGTTTTGTAATTCTGTAATTAATTAAATTGCATACCTGTGATTCTTGCCATGTTATCACGTATTTTTTTGTGCATATGAATTATTGTTATTTCCATTAACTCTGAAATGCTATCAGTAATTCTGTGTTTAACTATAATTAAGCGTTTTAAGTTCATTAGAATGCATAATGTGTTACAGACGTGTTTTTCCGTGTAGTAGCGTATGCCCGACCGTGGGGTTGATGGCCGAGGGCGTTACATATTCTGTCACACATTTGACTTACACTGAGCAGATTATGTTTCAACCCATATACAAGCATAACATATTGGGCTTTTCCTTTTCCATTACTTAAACTCACCATCCCTTTACCCTTTATTTTACCTGGAGCATCATTTCCAAAGGTTATGTTTCCTGATTTGCTTTCACTTAGAGATAGAAACTTACCTTTGTATCCCGTCATAAGTTTGGAGCATCCACTGTCTATATACCAAGGTTTCGTTTGTCTTTGAGATGACAACACTAATCCACGCTTGTCACTTTCTTTCTTCTTCCAAACCTTGACATTTTCAGCAGGGGAATTCAAATCTGGTTCATAGTTCCTTAAGTGACAGTTAGCAGATTTATGTCCATAGTTATGACAGATGTAACATTCTGGTTCATCGAATAAAGGATTATAACGATTGTTATGCTTAACCTGTGTCCTTTTCCCATCCATCAAGTGATTTGTAGTCTGTGGTGGTTTGTTACTTGGTTGTCTTATTCTTTGTTGTGGCAGATATCTATACCTTGAATGTCTTGATTGCTCATAATTTAATTTTAAAGAACAATTTACAGCTTTATGACCAAAGTTATAACAAAAGAAACAATATCCATAGAAAAAATGTTGGTACCTAGAAAATGGTTCTCTTCTTTGAGAAGGTTGATTTCTTCTATGTTGATGATTTATTTGAACAGAGAGTACATTATTTCTTTGATCCATAGTTTTAGTTCTGGTACCTCTTTCATTACTCCTCCTGGGAAGATGATTATCTTCTTTTGTTTCTGCAGGTTTTTTGTTGTCATAGATGGTAGATTTGACAAACTTGATGGGTTCTTTGTTGCCTGGTTGATCACTACTTGATCCCTCTTCATAACCCAGACCTGTTTTCAGCTTTGGGTTTCTTTGCTGATTCAAAATGGTGGCCAATTCTTCTAATGCTTTGATACTTGATAGATTCTAATGATACAAAGCTTGAAACTTCTCCAACTCTTTCCTGGTTTTCACTACTTCTTTTTCCAGAGCTTCACATATTGCCTTCTTTTCTGATAACTGTTGTTTCAGAATGTCTTCAATTTTCTTTGCCTCTTCTAATTCCACTTTTAGTAGGGAAAAGTATTCATCAGGCTGTTTACTGTCTTTCTCGAACTGTATCATCAATTGTTTTTGCCTTCTGTTCTTAATTCTGAGTCTGTCAATTTCTTCCAAAGCACTGATTAATTCACCTTCCATATCCACCATAGCTTCTTCATCATCCATTTCACCTCCTGTGTATTCATCATCAAAATATCCCATAGCCATAAGCATAAAATCATTTAGTTTATCTTCAATAGAGGATTCATTGTCTTCATCATCTGAAGGATCATCATCATTGTTTACACAAAGACCTTTCTTCTTAAAATTATTCTCTTTAAAGAAATTTCTTTGTTTGTGCTTCTCCTCATCATCACATGTCTGATCCTTTCTTTTGTGAGGACATTTATTTGCAAAATGACCTATCTTACCATAGTTGAAACATTTGAAAGGCAATTTACCTTTGTATTTGCCTGATCCCTTCTTCAGTCTCTTCACAAATTTTGCTTCAATTTCATCAACCTCAGAATTCTCATTCTTGTCTGCCTTAAATGATGCTTCTCTGGAGGTGGGTTTATCTGTAACTATTCTCATTTCATATGCAGTCAATGTTCCTAGAAGTTGATCAAACTCCAAGGTTTTTAGATCATTAAGTTCTTCTATAACAGAGACCTTTGGGTTGAACCTATCTGGTAGAGATCTCAAAATTTTCTGAACTAAAGAAGGTTCCTCAATTTTTTCACCAAGTGCTTTCATTGCATTTACTAGTTCTTCAACTCTTAGAAATTATTTTCCAACAGTTTCATCTTCTTTCATCTTCAGTTGTTCAAACTGTACTCTGTAGGTTTGAAGCTTGGTGTCCTTTACCTTCTCATTACCTTCATAACTGCTAATGAGTTTGTCCCACATTTATTTGGTAGTTCCTAGGTGCATAACTTTTACGAATTCTTCTTCTGCAAGCCCACTCAAGATAACATTCATAGCCTTAGCATTGAAGCTAAATTCTAGCTTGTCATCCTTATTAGCTAGTACAACTGGCTTTACATAACCAATATATACCACATCCTAGACATATGCACCTAAATCCATTATGTAGGTTCTCATTCTAACTTTCCAGAAGGAAAAGTTTGTTCCATTGAATAGAGGGGCATTATTGGTTGAATTTCCTTCATGGCTTGACATGTTTAAGCTCTAGGATCTACCCTCAGATAAAAGGGGTTGGCTATGATACCAATTGTTGGACAACTGAGAGGGGGGGGTGAATCAGTTGTTACCGTGCTTAAACAATTATGCTTATTTTAAACTCTTTGCAGAGCACTTAATGACAATCACAATAATGCAGAGAGGTAAGAAATAGAACATTCGACATCAGTCACACATATGAAATATACAGAGACAGATATTTCCTGAGGAAACCCATAAAGGGTAAAAACCTCTTCTTCTTGGTATGATAAGTAATCTTTACATTCTGTACATTATCATACATATGAGCTCCAACTCATTGTGAGGCTACAACCTCTGTTTTGCAAGCTGCAACTTGCTGAGAGCACCAACTCTTTGTTTTCTCTAGCACCAACTAGAAGGAAGCACAAACTACCTATGTTTCTCTAGCACCCACTAGAAGGAAGCACCAACTCCATGGTTTCTCTATCACCCACTAGAAGGAAGCAACAACTCCTTAAGTGTTCCAACACCAACTGGATGGAAGCACCAACTTCCAGTTACACAGGCACCAACCTGTAAAATAGAGAACAACAGTTCTCCCTTGCACCACCCTGCCGCCCTGGTTTCTATGGCTACAACCAGATGGAAGCTACAACTCCCTATGTTCAAGCACCCACTTGAACCTCTGAGGACAACAGTCCTCCCTAGCACCTCCCTACCACCCTGGAATATGAATCTTTTCTACTGAAAATTATTACAGTGATATAATGTTCATCAATGGCTTACCAGTCTCATCACTGTTCTACTACACTGCCCTTCCCTGTCTGCCTCACTATCTTCCTGCACACATGCCTTGTGCTTTCTGTTCTTCTGCCTTTTATGCTCTGTGCACCATGTCCATTCAATGCACCATTCCTCTTCTGTGTATTTCAGCTGCTGCACACTGCCTCCTTCTACATGCCTGAATCACTCTCAACAACCCCCCATCTCTTCTCTATTCTACGTTTTTATACTCTCTGTGCATCTTCTGCATCCTCTATTCACAATGCTTCTTCATGCTCTCCTCGTGTCAAGTGCTCTTCCTAATCATCATTACAACTCTTTAGCTTCTCTGGTAGTTAAACCCATGCATTCATCGTCACTGAGTGTTATGCCAAGATTCCGTAGCCTCTCCAGTAGTTGAGAGTCTTTGTCTTCTCTATCACAGTCGAGCTCATTCCCTCTGTTGCAGTTCCGGGCTCCAACGGTCGTCCATTTGTCAATAGTCTGTATGAACACCCTTCATTTCATTGCAAGATGCCTTGAGACCCTTCATCTTCTCTGGCAATCACCCTGAAGTCTCGTTGAGTCCTCTGGTAAAAACCATCAGTGGTTTCTAGTAGTTACAGTGCGACCTTGAAATGGAGCCTAGCTATGCTAGCTCCTTCCACTTATGTGACCATCGGCGGTGACCACCGACTACATTGACACTTCGGCATTTCGGCATTTCAACATTCGACATTTGACATTCCTATGATGAAGTGTCTCGACACTCCAAGTCGTGATCCCCGAAATGGATCTTGGTTGCACTAGCTCCTTCCTCCATCTTCCGCAGATGTGACCACTGGCTGTGACCACAACCTTATTCAAAAATGTATTTCGCACTTTCACATTTCGGGGATTCTGTGATGAGTCGTCTCGACTCTCCATGTCATGAGCTCCGAAATAGAGCTTGGCTTCTATATCTCTACTCTCCATCTCTTTACAATGTGACCACAAGATATGACCACTCTCCAATCAAACAAGCACTTCGCTCTCCAAATCAACGGTCCATGATCCGTGGTGATCGGATGGCTATCCTCTGCCCCGAGACTTCATCCTTCAGGACTTTGGGGGAGTGATGAAGATAAAACTCCCGAAGAAAAACTCCTAGAGTGAGGTCACTCTTGTGTCACTCGATGATGTGTCATGACCCGAGTGGCTACCATGTGTCACTTAGAATTGTGATTTCCAGTGGCCTGAAATGCCAAATCAACTTGACACTTGTCATTGTCTGATCGTTCCACGTGTCAATACTGACATAGTCTTCCACCTATCCTTTCTGACATGGTCTGCCACATTCACCTCCTGGATCTGACGGCCCAGATCAAACCTTGATCCAATGACTAGGATTATTTTGCAAATTCATGAGCCTTCATTGTGCTTGATTCGAGATTTCGGCGTTTCACATTTTGCAACTTCGGGACTCCTGTGATCAAGAGTCTCGACTCTTGACTCCTCCAACTCCTGGTATTCGAAACTCCAAAATGGAGTCTTTGTTGATGTTCTTGTTTTGGGATTTTGGCGTTTCACATTTCGCAACTTTGGGACTCTTGTGATGAAGAGTCTCGACTCTTGACTCCTCCAACTCCCGGTATCTGAAACTCTGAAATGGAGACTTTGTTGATGTGCCTGTTTCAGGATTTCGGCATTTCACATTTTGCAACTTCGAGACTCTTGTGATGAAGAGTCTCGACTCTTGACTCCTCTAACTCCCGGTATCCGAAACTCCAAAATGGAGTCTTTGTTGATGTGCCTGTTTCAGGATTTTGGTGTTTCGCATTTCGCAACTTTAGGACTCCTGTGATGAAGAGTCTCGACTCTTGAATCCTCCAACTCCCAGTATCTGAAACTCCGAAATGGAGACTTTGTTGATGTTCCTGTTTCAGGATTTCGACGTTTCACATTCCGCAACTTCAAGACTCCCATGATTAAGAGTCTTGATTCTTGACTCCTCCAATTCCCGGTATCTGAAACTCCAAAATGGAGTTTACGCTTCTGATCTTTCCATGCCATCATCACTGCTGATCTTCCTTGCCTGCCTGTTTTCCATTGTTGTCTCTAAACTGTAAACCTGCCAACGTCGCTACTATTCTTTCCTGTAACCATACCTTCATTGTTGTTGTTCTTGCCATAAATAACTGTAAGCATGCTATCGTTGCTGTTGTTCTTTCCTGTAGACATGCCATTGTTGCTGTTGATCTTCCTTGCTTGCCTGTTTTCCATTGTTGTTGTTGTACTTGCCATCAATGACAAGAATACGCTACCTGTAAAAACATGCCAACAGAAACTCCAGAAGTAAAACTCCAAGAGTGACGTAACTTGCTAATGTCACTTGATGACGTGGCATGGGCTGAGTGGTAGCCACGTTTCACTCAGATTCGTGATTTACACGTACCTGAAATGTCGATTTCATCTTGACACTTGTCATTATCTGACTATTTCCTTGCTGACATGGTCTGTTGATGTAGATATCTCGATGTGGCACATATTCTTCTCCTTGATCTAATGGTCATGATACTTCCCGAAGTGGTCCTCTGATCAAACGACTCATATCCACTTTGGGATTTCGAACTTCGGGTAATTCGATTTCTCCACTTCCCAGTTCTCCCGAAGTGAGATTCCCCAAAGTGTAACCTCCTCACAACTTTTAACCCGAAATGAATTTTGTTCGTTGATCATGATATTAGATCGAGGACTTGATATGTCTATGATGTTTCTTTTCTTTGGTTTAAATTCAACGACTCTTCTTCTTTGCTTATCCTATCCTTCCACTTTAAAGTGATCCAAAAGCTCTCATGAATTCGGGTATTCGAGATCTCATCCATTTTTCCTTGCTTATCATATCCTTCCACTTAAAGTGATCCAATGACTATCGGGAATTCAGGTATTCAAAATCTCATCCATTTTTCCTTTCTTATCCTATCCTTCCACTCAACTTTATCCATCAATCGAGAATGGTCCCAGAGTAGATAAATGACCAGGGATGTTTGAGATGTCCCAACTAGCATGACGTTTAAAAATATCATCGAGCTCTGCAATGGAAAACTGCTCGTTGGTAGTGGAACTGATGCCAACCGTAGATTTATTTGGCAGGTGACGATCGATGGTCTAGACTAATTGCAGGATTGGAATTAGCACGTTGTTTGATTCTCCCTTCGTGCTCCACAATAAATCCCTGCCCTTAATCTGTGCTTGCATATCCAGTGGTCATGACTTAATGTGATCATTTGGTGGATCAACCATAGTTGTTGATCTTTGAATCTATAAGATCTGACGGTCTAGAATAATTGTGGGATTGGAAATAACATGTTTTTTAATTTTCCTTTCGCTCTCCACAATCTATCCCTGTCGTTGATCTGGCGCTTGCATGTATCAATGGTCCTGATTTGATCTGATCGTTGACTAGTCCTCCAACGATCCTTCTCTTGTAATATGGCAGTCTAGACTAATTGTGGGATTGGGAATAACACGTTGTTTAATTATCCTTTTGTTCTTCACAATCCATCTCTATCCTTGAGCTGGCGTTTGCATATCCAATGGTCCTGACTTGATCTGATCATGTTTATGCAATGTGCTTTCCCTTCTGAGTTTCATGTTCTTCAGTCACTAACCCTCCCGAGCTTTAATTTCTGCATGTTTTAATATGAGCTTCATGTGTGTCATCTCTTCTCAACTTCTGATCTTCATTCACTAACCCTCCTGAGATTTTTAATCTCTCCATACTATCATACTACATATATTTATTTGACATGAACTCTTCATACTGTTATATTGTTTGACATCAATGAAAACACATTAATGACACTATGTCCAACAAAGGTAAGCATCTCTGAATCATCTATAAGAAATGTTTCTTGATAGAAGAAACATTGATAAAGAGAGAGGGAAGGATATGCTATGGAGATTTCCCATCTTGAATATTCTTCCTGCAAAGAAAGCATAGAAACACAACATAAATAAATCTAATATATTTGATGATCAATAGAAACAAGGATAATTTTGCATCGAAGCCTACATCTTGTACCAGGAAAGATATTGCCTCATTCTTCGAATGCCTTGATCGGGTCCCATCATTTGTACACCCCGTGAAGTAAGGACGCCAAATTAAATCAGAAGGTAGAATCCTGAAGATAGGGATTCCTATACTTCTTAGCTAATTCTATACTGGGCTATTTTGGTTGCATTACTTATTTGCAATCAATTTGTTATTCTCTAATTGCATCATTGATATTGGTGGTTTAAATGCACGCTTATTTGGTTGATTCCCCATTGAAATACTTCCTTGATACAATAATATTGGGTATCCCTACTTACACTCACTTCCCACTTCCCATTTCTTAGAATAATCCATTTCCTAGAACATCAATGAAGTTGGTGAAACTGTTAGCTAGCAAACCTTGTATCTATGTCTGCAAGACAATGGTTGTATAGCTCTAGATAGTGCAACAAATAAGGTTTGAATTGATATGGATGGAGGTGATTAGACAACTAGGGTGGGGTGGTGAATAAATAGATGTTTCAATCTCTATGGAATAAATATTGCAAACAAAATATAATAAAATATCTTTGAAATATTTATTCACTGACTTGGAATATGTATTTATTGGCTTATATTGAAAACAAAATATATTAAAATATCTTTGAAATATTTATTCACTTACCTGAAATATTTATTTACTGACCTTTGATAGAGCTTTGACAGATATAGACCAGGTCTTCAATAAAGTAGTTTTGATCCTCATAAAAGCTTTAAACAAAGTTATGGTATTATCAAACATTGCACATAATGCATCGTATGAGATAAACTTAAGATGGCTCAGCATAAGACTTCGGTTTAAATAGATGAAAACTTAGGTTATATAAGATGGCTCGACAATAAGACATCAATTTGTCTAGCCAATAGGATGTTTGAGAAACTCAATTTAAATATGATATTTTTTTTTTTTTTTCGTTCCTATATACAACTTTGGACAAGTTTGGACGGTGAAAACAAATATTTTTAGTCAAATGCAAATTAATCAATGGTCAACGCCATATCGAATGCAAGAGTCCCTCCTTACCTTCAGCAGGGACTAATAAATATGGCCATAATAAATAATAGTAAAGTTTTTAAAAATTGATTAAAAGAATATTATTTAAAATTATTTTTAAATAAATATAACCATAATAAAAAAATATAACCATAATAAAAAAATTTAAAAATTGATTGAAAAAATATTATTTAGAGTTATTGTAATTAAAGATATCATTCTACTCAAATGTATCATCATAATTGTTTTAATAATATATTATATTTAATTATAATTTGATTTATTGGTATATTAAAATACAAGTTTATAATTGTTTTAATAATATAGTATATTTAATTATAATTTGATTTATTGGTATATTAAAATATAAGTTTATTATTTATTATAGTTTTTATTTTTAATGTTTTTATGCAAGTTTCGGACATTGTATTTACAAGGCTACGCCCTTGCTTAAATTCACAATTTTAAAAAGTATAACTTTTATTTTGAAAACAAAATCTATATAAAATAAATATGATTTAAGTGCCATATAACAAGTGTTATATTTTATTTTGGTTTTATTATTGTTAAAATTATGCATGTTTTGATTTTTTTTTTTTCATTTTTTTATAATTATTAATTATTAAAATTAAAACATTTTAGAGTACAAGAGTTTAAATGGTTACTTGAAATTGTCTTAAATTTTTTTATAGAAACACATTATTCATTGCAATTATTAGTGTTGTAAGACTCTTGGTTAAAACCCACAGGGTACCATAAAAAAATTCATAGTGATGGCTTCCCTTTTAATTCCATGTTCAATATACCTTGGTCATAATCAATCTTAGAAAATATTAAATCATCCTTTTATAACTGATCAAAATTGTCATCAACCCAATGAGTCAGGTATCTTTATTGAGAGATCTTGTTCATAGATCATTGGTTCATATATTAAATTCAAAGTGTTCCATCTTTCATTTTGACAAAAATCACTAATGTGCTCCATGGGGACATATTAGGCTTGATCATCCTCATATCAACTAAATCCTTAAGCCTGATGCTTAACTCATTACACTTAGTAGTGTTAATTCATTATGATGTTTTAGATATGGTTTTACCTTATCTTTAAAATTATAGTGAATCCAATGTTACTTACAGAAGTGAGTTCATGAAACTCAAGGGAAAACACATTTTTGAACTAAAACAACATATGGTGTGGCTCCAAGGAAGGGTTATTGTCTTTTCTAACTAATTCAATTGAATAAATCTTATAGCATTTCCTTATACACTTCTTCACTTTCATTATTAAGATAAATGTAGGGATACCTTTCATTTAATTCCATGAATAACAATTAAGTATTCTAAACATTTATGACTATCAATGTTTTTCCAATAACATCAAAAGAAGATTTGTGATTTTCCAACCAATCCATGCCCAATATCAAGTCATAGGTTCAAATTGTTTTGCTACATAAATTCATATGAGTTAATAAACCTCCACATTCTACTAGAAAATTATCAACAAGAGGGGATACAAACTTCTTTACCACATACATCATTTCTTAACCAGTTTAAAATGATCATGCTTATGGGATACCAACCCACATGTGACTAAACTTGAAGGGGAATTGAAACTATTTGTAGCATTGTCATGGATCAAAATATAAAGATGGAAATCATTTATCATACATGATGCTTAAAAGGTAAGGTCTAATGCTCATCCTAGTGATTACTCATGTAATACCTGCTATGCGCATATGACCATAATGTGTTAAAGTATAAGGTAAGTTGGGTAAGTGAATTACCATTTCCATTTTTGAAATTAATAATGTTAATTTTAATAAATTATAAGGTGCACTTGGGTTTTTGACTCCCTAGGATTACCATGGGGAAATGAACCAACGAGTAAGAAAATAGGGGAATTTAAGAAAGATAATAGGAAAATAGGGGAATTTAAGAAAGATAATATTTGGTTGTGTTGAAAAGTGTCCTCATCCCAATGCTCCATATCATTATTTTCATATGTTCCTTATGTGTGATTTTCTGAAGCTTATGAGTGGGAATGTATTCCCATGCAAGTATGAAATTCATGCAAGCCTTGTGGTAGATTCTCTCAACCTTTTGGAAAATTTATTCATCCGCTCCATAGTTGATGTGTGGGTGGAGAAAATGCATGATTCCATAGTTGAAACCATGTGAAAACATCACTGAGTTCATGGGGAATTGCCGAGTAAATGAGAAAAATAATTTATAGTTGAGGTTTTTTTACCAACTTGTATTGGAGCACTAGAGGAAAGAAGGATAACATGAGAGACTATTTAGTAGACAAGAGAATCCCATTCCTTGTGTCGTATAGGGATGAGGGGAGGATAAAAGGGGAATAGTTCTACTCCAAATGTATGATAGTCGTGATGTATTTCTTTTATTTCCATTAATAGATCATTGGTTTTCCCCTCAATATGTTTGTATCTCATTTACAAATGTTTAGATATGATCTCATGTTGCATAGATCATGATAGATCTGGTAGATTTGGATTTCTTAATTTTTTGGAAATGAGATACACTTTCACACTAAACCTAGCAAAAGAGAAGAATAATTTAATCAAGAATGTAAATGACAAAGAAATCACATAGTACATATAGATTTTACCCTATAAACCCAAACCGAGAAAACCAACGTTCCTTGAGTGTTCTGATCTCTTTTTGTCTTATTCAATCTGAATAAAAGGTTACATGTCTAACCTTGGTCCACACCTAAGACACAATCGACATCATACCCTCTTTCTTATGCAATAAAAACTCTATAGCCAATCCGGCTTACATATGCATAACCAACAACCTCTAAATTATAGACTCTTGGCGATTAGCCATTCATCATCTAAAGATTCAATATCATCCTTTACAACCTTACAACATACCTCTTTATAGGATTTACAATAAGAAAAACCCTAAATAAATGGTGCCCAAAAACGATTACAGATCCATGCAGATCATTGGCTACAAATCCCATGAATCTCGGGATTTTGTTACGGTCGAATCCAAGTGGGATTACCAGTCGACTACTAGTTGGCAGACATTTGGTATTCAGTTGGTCACCACAAGCCCTCATGGTGACCTCTTCAAAATTTTGTCGATGCCTTTACCATGTCGAACCACCTCGACCTTCGACTTCAAATTTACTCGGTCGACTAACCTCAACCTTCAACTTGTTTTCGATTTTCCTTGACTTTGATCGTCATTCAATTCACCTCAAATTTCATTGCAAAGAATATAACAACCCAACATTATACCACTTATTGTATTATTTGATGAAACCAGGAGACCTTTGAAATTTCGTTCACAGACCCAGGGAAGAGATTCACATTGCCTCTCTGCACCAAGAGAACTTCACAACACTTACATACTTGGTCAATGAGTCTGCTATGTTTTCCAACGTGTCTACTTTCTCCAGCAGAACCTTGTTACTTTCCACCATGTCTCTAACGAAATGGTATTGTACATAAATGTGCTTAGTCTTCAAATGATAAGCATGGTTCTTTGCTAGAAATATTGTTCTTTCATTGTTGCAACTTATATTCATAAATCTCTACTCAAACCCAATTCATGAACACATCCTTTGTAGCCATACTACTTATTTTCTTCCATGAGTTGTTTCCATGTGTTAATATTTTGTTGCTGACAAGGCTACGATTGCCTATCACTTACTCATCCATCTTATTTCTCCACTAAACATATTGAAGACATATCCACTGGTCGATCTCCTTCGATCCAGATCTCTGGTCCAGTCGACATCGACAAAGCCATGTAAATTTAATTTACCACTATCACCTCCAGGTTTTCCTTGGTAGCATATAGCATAGTCCTTTGTGCCACACAAATACCTGAATACTCTCTTGAAAAATGTCTACTTCTCCTTCCCTAGTGTCGACATGTACCTTCTCAACACTCCCACTACATGGGAAATTTTTGGTCGAGTGAAGACCATCACATACATTAGACTACCAAAAACACTTGCATAGGGAACACGTTCCATGTCCTCTATTTCTTCCTATGTCTATGTACATTGTTCAAAAATTATCCTTGATCCCATAGGAATTGGCACCTTCACTGGTTTGCAATCCTGCATGTTGAAATGTTTCAGAATTGTTTCAATATTCTTCGCCTGATTCATCCATATATTTCTAGCGGCTC